>OX457088.1:41371814-41971814 GCA_949752835.1 Empis stercorea
CATTGGTCAATACATTTTAGAAAATTTACAGTAGTAACTGACCATAGACCGTTAGTTAGCTTATTTACACATAAAAACCCATCCTCAAAATTAACAAGAATGAGATTAGATTTATGTGACTATGAATTTGACATAATATACAAAGAAGGTAAAATGAACACAAACGCTGACGCATTATCACGAATAAAAATAGACTCCGATTACTTAAAAGCCATGATTCCAACAGCTGATGTAAAAGTATTAACTCGAGCAATGGTAAAAAATAACAAAAATAACACGAAAATAAGAACTGAAAAAGCAGATCAAATAAAGCATGATCAACTTTATACATATATGGAACTACACATCAGTATCAGAAATAAAAAAATTAAAAAATTTATTATTTAAAAATAATAAAAAGCGCTATAGAAATAATGGAATAAATGAAAATCATGGAAAATATAAGAATAAATGTTATATAAGCTTGCCCAAAATAAATATAAATGAAAAAGAAGTAATTATAGAAATTAGTGATAATTCATATCTGAGCTAATATCTGAAATGAATAAAATAAATATAAAATCGCTAGCATTAAAAAATAATGATGAAATATTTGAGCATATTAATATAAATGATTTTAAAGATATCTTTAACAAATTAATGAAAAATAGGCAAGAAAATTTAGAAATAATAATATGTGATGCTCCGATTAATATAGAAAGTGACGTCACAAGAAATAAAATAATAAAAGAATTCCATTATTCACCACATTCAGGAGTAAAAAGAACAATAAATAAAATAAAGCAGCGTTATGTTTGGAAAAATTTAAATAAAATGGTAAAAAGATATATAAATAATTGCGAATTATGTGCAAAAAATAGACAAACAAAACATACAAAAGAAAAATTAGTAATAACACCAACTCCTACAAGCAGTTTTGAAATAATTTCAATAGATACAGTAGGACCATTGAGATTTGCAAATAATTACAGATATATTTTAACAATACAGTGTGAATTAACAAAATATATAGAAGCTATTCCGATAGAAAACAAAGAAGCAAAAACAATTGCGAGAGCACTATTAGAACAATTCATATTAAAATATGGAAGTTTTAAAACATTAAAAACGGATCTAGGAAAAGAATTTGTTAATGAAATATTAAAAATATTTGTTCATTCTTCGATATTAACCATATTACATCGACACCTTATCACCATGAAACTCTTCGATCAATAGAAAGAAATCTCAGAGTTCTGAATGAATACTTATTATCTTTTGTAGAAGATTTTAACTGGGACAAATGCATACCATATTATGTATTCAGTTATAACACAACTCCGCACACTGATACAGAAGTATCACCATATGAACTTGTTTTTTGTAAGCTCGCAAGACTACCATCAGATGACAAATTAACAAATAATACACCAATTTATAATATAGATAATTATGCTGAAGAACTAAGATTTCGTTTACAACAAGCTCATAAAAAAGCCGTAATTCTCATTGAAATAGCCAAAAAGAAAAGAAAAGAATTATTTGATAAAACTACGAATACATTAAAAATGTCAATAGCAGATTTTGTATGGTTAAAAGTAGGTACTAGTAAAAAATTAGAGTCACCTTATAAAGGGCCATATGAAGTTGTAGAATTAAAAGGTGTAAACACCAAAATAAAAATAGGTAATGAAATAAAAGAAATTCATAACAATAGGTTAAAAGTAATAAGCAAAGAAAATTAAATTTAATAAATTTTAAGATATATTTTAATTATATAAGAAATTACTATATATAAATTGTATAAAAACAAAAAAACAAAAATTTTATATTTTCAAAAAAAAAATTTTTTTTCTAAAGGTATTAAGGATGTAATGAATATAGCACACAGATAGTGTATACTCAATCTTAATAAAATATATCGGTATATACATGGTGTATACCCACCTTAATAAAATATAAAAATTAAAAGATAAGAATTATGCATTAAACCTAATGCACAAAATTGTAATATGAGTAGATATATATTTTTATAGTAAAATTAAAGTAAAATAATTTTGGTCAAAAATGCTGACCAAATCTAAATAATAAGCATTATTTATAGTTTAAAAGGGAATAATATTTCTAAGGAATTTTAATTGTAAACAAATAATTAGGGTATATAGAGACAGAATTATAATAAAAATTCACTTTTCAATCAGAAGTCAACCGAGTCTTATCTTTATTATAAAGCAACACGCTTGTTTAAATTTAACAATCCTAAAACTAACTTCCTCAACAAAGTCGGCAATCTTGCCTGTTGAATATTGAGGTAGCATTGTTGCTACAAATGGATGAAGTTAGTATACAAATAATATATATTAAATAACCCTATATAACATATATAAATTATAAGCATAAACACTACAACGTACTGCAATATGTTTCGTTCTTGCTGATCATTTTTCCTCTTTAATGAACTTTGAACAACTTTGATTATCTTCGTTGATAACTACAGGTTGATGAATATCTTGACCAAAGTCGTTTAATATTCGACAACTCCAATGAGCTTCTTTACATGCTTCTGATAACGCAATATACCAACTTAAAATACCATTAAGATATTTAAACACGTAACCACTGTGCGATTTTCTAGTAGCAATATCATCAGCCCAACTTCTACTATACCAACTTAAAATACCATTAAGATATTTAAACACGTAACCAATGTGAGATTTTCTAGTTGCAATATCATCAGCCCAACTTGCATCAGCATAACCAACTAACTGATTTTTATCACCATCTTTACCAAGTGAAAGTTTTAACGATATTGTACCTTTTAAATATTTTAGCACACGCTTTAATTCATTCCAGTCTTCTTGATTGGGTTTCGACATCTTTTGTGCTAGAATTGACACTGCAGCTGATATATCACATCTTGTAGTGACTGATATATACAATAAACTTCCAAGTAACTTACGATAATTATCATTTGTTAATAACAAATCAGTATCTCCACTTTTACCATAGCCGACTGAAATTGGAATTGATGATTCTTTAGCATCTGTCAGACCAAAATCTCTTAAAATTTTCTTGATGTAATTCCTTTGATTTAACGTGTAATGACAATTTTCTTCTTTTATAACTCCTAAACCTAAAAATTCTCTTACTTTGTCCAAATTCTTGATTATAAATTTTGAAACTAAAACCTTCTAACATAATGTAATCATTTCATTATGTTCGCTAGCTACAATCATATCATCTACGTATATTAGAATATAACAAATCATATTCTTGTGTATATGTAAAAACAAGGATCGTATTTACTTTGAATAAATCCTGCTTCGATAAGTCATTGATGAACATCAAATTCTCTTTACCTTCACTTTTAAAACCCGGAGGTTGCTGCATATAAATCTCTTCGTTTAATTCTCCATTGAGAAAAGCCGTTTTTGCATCTAGATGAATTACTTTCATACCCTTATTCGCAGCAATTGTAAGCAAAATTCGAAACGTAGTTTGACGAACCACTGGAGCAAATATTTCATCATAATCAGTTCCATATTTCTGCGAAAACCCTTGAGCAACTAATCTTGCCTTATAGCGAACAGCTTCACCTAGGGAACTGTACTTTAATTTGTAGATCCATTTACAGCCAACTAAGTTGGCACCATCAGAGAGTTGTACCAATTCCCATGTACTGTTTTCCATTAACGAAATCATTTCATCGGTGTTGGCTTGAATCCACATTTCATTTTGATCACAACCTATAGCCTCATAATTCTTTGGTTCTTGAATTACATTATTTATCACATTTATTTCTTCAATTAATCTTTTCGCTGATACACCTTTATTTATACGTCGTGATTTTCTTACTTTCTGGATTTCAACTTCATTTTGGTTTAAAATCTCTGGAATTAAAATACTATTTTGTACTGAATCAGTAACGTTTTCTTCACTATGGTTCAAACAATCCATAAAATCACTTTCTGTAGTATCATTTAAATAATTTTCTCTATTTGAATGATCAACTGTAATCTGCTCCTCCTGAATAACTTCTTTATTTTGAACTAATACTTCTTTTTCTACGAATTTTACATCTCGACTAATTTGAACTTTATCTGTAGCTGGAACTTGACATCTATAAGCCTTTGACTCATTATCATAAGCAACTAGAATGGCATATTCTCCTTTAGAATCTAATTTACGTCTCCGCGGTTTTGGTATATGTACATTCATTCATTGATTCATTATCATAAGCAACTAGAATGGCATATTCTCCTTTAGAATCTAATTTACGTCTCCGTTGTTTTGGTATATGTACATAACAATCTGAACCAAAACGTTTGAAATACTGAATATTTGGTTTCTTACCGAACCATGCCTCATAAGGTGTAGTCTCTGTACCTTTGGTTGGTAAACGATTGTGTACATAATTAGACATCATGACAGCTTCACCCCAAAATTTATTTTCTAAATTAGCATCTATTAACATACACAGCACCAGCTTTATTTTCTGATTTCTTTGGAAATTTAATTCTTGAAATTTTCCTTCTAGACATACCTTACACATTAATAGGACATTCTGATGAACATTTGCTGAACTGGATTCCATCAATTAATTCATTTTTCAACAATGATTTAACAATTTCAATATCTCGATGACCCAAAACTCTATGCCAATAATGAATGCACTCGTTGCTATTTTCTTTAACTAAATATACCTTATTTGATTCGCGTAGCTTATACAGTTTACCATCCATATCAGCAATAGCAACTTTACAATTATTTTTCTTTATTTCGCATTTATCACCAATAAAGTTTACTTCATAACCTTTTTCTATTAATTTACGGACAGATAATAAACTTCCTTTTACATCTGCCAATAATAGCACATCGGCTATTTTAATTTTACTACACTGATTATTTTCATTCATAACCTCAACTTCAACTGTACCTTTACCATTGGCTGTTAATTTATGACCATTAGCAACGCTGACAGTTTTTCTCCAATTTAAATCAATATTAATGAACGCACCTTTAAAAGCAGTAATGTGACAAGTAGCACCCGAATCTATTATCCAACCATCATTTAATTTTTGTGTTGTAAATATCTGTTCACTTCTTGTTTCTGCCAAATTTACCTTATTGCAGTTCTTTTGATCACTAGTTTGTTTCTTTTCAATTTTTATATTTGAAACAATTTTTCTTTACGTGACCACTTTTATTACAAAAATAACATTTTACCTTACTTGAATCTTTATTTGAATATGATGAATTAACCTTAAGAGCAACATTATCTTTATTGTCGCCACGATCTATTCTTCTTTTATGCTCTGAAATAATTTTTGATCGTACAAAACTGCTATTTAGTTCATCAGTAGCTCTTGCTTTCAGTGCCGTAACTAAACTGTCATAACTTTCAGGTAACGAAGCTAATAATGTAGCACTCATGAATAATTCTGGATCAATATCACCACCCAGTGCAAGCAACTTCTGAAATAATTCATTCATATAATGTATGTGTTTTTCAGCATCATCACCTTCTTGAAGTTTTAATTGCATGATTGTACGTAAAATGTGCACTCTGTTACTTGGAGAATTTAATTCGTAAGTATCTTTTAAAATTGCCCAAACTTCTTTAGCAATTGTACAGCTACGAATATGATGAATTTGATCATCATCCACACTTAACGCAATTGTCGTATGCGCCTTTTCATCATCTGCAGTCCACCTGTCTGAAGAGGTGTTTGGCTGTTCATTTTTAATAACGTCCATACACCTTTTTCTTTGTTTTGGCTGTTCATTTTTAATAACGTACCATACACCTTTTTCTTTTAACAACATTTCCATTTTGTATTTCCATACAAAATAATTACCACCATTTAATTTTGTAATGCTGTATCGACTTTCCGCTGAAGACGCCATGCTTTATGTTTTATCTTTAATTATACTTTTAAATTCCTTAAAATATCTTTATACAATGCAGCCTGGGCCCATAACCTAATGAAATAATAATTCTTTATATTTCAGTGGAATAACAAAATTCAGATGTTTTAAGATTGAATATTAAAGATAATTTTATTTAGCGACTTTACTCTACTATATTCTATATACAAAGCGGATGTAAGAAAAATTTTTCTAACAATATTGACATTTGGCAATTAATTAAGACAATTGATAAAAACTGAAGTTGACAACATATGGTGACCCTATAAGCAAATAATTGATGTTGTGAGCGCGTTCGGTTTTTCCAATAAAAATAGCTAAGTAAATAGCTATAGATCTGAATGAAAATATAGTAATAAGTATCATACATAACCAAAGTGCAACCTTGGGCAAGTGCTTTGGAAAAATTTTAATACCAGAAGAAATGAAATGCGAGTTCCAAGTAGTATATAATAATTGCGATCTACCCGCGGATGGAATTCTGGGAAACGATTTTTTAGCAGAGAACTGAATATATTAGGACCACAAACGACTTTACATTTTCCCAAGACAAAAGTCAATAAAAATGAATTTTCCATTCCCTTTACGAACCAGAATAATAATGTTGAAATAAATAGAGAATGTGAAGAAATTAAAATATACAAAACGAAGAGAAATGATAATATTGAAAATAAAGAAATTAATACTTTTTATAATAGAAAAATGGAGACAAATAATGAAATCGGATATCTTAAACTACAAAATAATAAAATAGAGAGAAATGATGAATTTAACACTAGAACTACGGACATTTGTCATATACCTATTTCTACTAATAGGTCACTTTGACCGGTTAGTTGTATATATAAACAAAACATTAAAATTCAAGAAATTAAATTATAAGAGAAATTAATTTCAAATAAAATAAAATATATTTCATTCAAATATTACAAGTACATAATATACATAAATGGTAGGATTATTTCTTTTTTATTGAGGCTTCATTTTGTTTAGAACAATTTTTGTATATATAAATTGTTTTAAAAGTACATTTGCCACAAACATGTTTTCTACAACGAAGTACAGATATTCGTAGATTTATTCTCATTGCATAAACCTATTTGAAAAGTTTTTCGTATTTTAGTATTTTCAGGAATCTTCAAGAGTTCGTTCAAGTATTCTAGTTCAGATGAATCTTCATATTTTTCTGAAAGTTCTTCAGCTAATTGAAACAAGAAATCTTTTCTTGATAAATTTTCTCCAGTTGTTTCATTATATAAAATCCATGCATTTATTGAAGCTAAGTCGAGAATATTGAAAAATACGTGCAGAGGCCATCTTCGAGATCCTGATTTCACACTATACTTCCTGGCCATTTGATCGGTAATATCAACCCCGAATTTAGTATTGTTATAGAATTTTATAGTTTCAGACATATTTTTTTTATCTTCATTAATTTTAACAGAATTATGTTTTGTACTCAGCAGAAGAACTTTTTTGGTTGGTTTACTTTTATATATTTAATAGTCGTAAATTATCTTTGTTTTTTTGTTTATCAAGTTTCGGTAGATCTTTTTTATTTCCACGAACAGTTCCCACTAAAGTAGTGCGTTTCTCCAATAATTTTGATGCTAGTGATAGGCTGGTGAAAAAATTGTCAGTCGTTACATTTCTTCCAGAACAGGTAAAAGGTTCAATTAATTTGAGGAATACAAATTCAATCAAGGGAATTGAGGATTCTCTTGCGTCATTCTTTCCCAAATACGGGAACCCATTTATAATAAATTTACTAGTGAGATCAGATGCTACCCAAAATTTTATTCCGAATTTATCGAGTTTGTTCGGCATGTATTGAGTGAATTTGCACCTCGCTTTAGTTGGAAATAATTTCTCGTCATTAGTAATGTTTTGTCCGGGTATTTTCAATGAAAGAATTCCAAACATATGAAATCTTCGCAAACTTATCCGTTTGTAATCGTTGGCTTTAGGTTTTGTTATAAAATCGGATAACCCGTAAAATATTCGTGAAATCATCCCTAGCCATAGTTTTTTGCAAAAAAGGCTGGTCCCCTTTTCTTGGACCATAAATAAAGTAGTTTTAAGTTTTTAGCTTCTTAAGCGCCTCGCGCATATAAAATTGCAAGAAAAGCATTAAATTTTTCTTGTGATAGATCCCATTCTTCACCAGTAACTCGAAAATATTCTTGTTTTGTACATGTTATAACATGATCTATAGTTTGACGAGTAATTAGCAATGAAAAAGCACTCCTTGCGGTACCCTTCATAATGTTTCTTTTTGCGTACGCTGTAGGTCCAATTTTTTCTTTGAAAATAGCATACATTGGTCTCCTTCCTGGAGTGGATCCAGATTTTATTTCCTTCCAGATAGTTCCATCAGCAGCATTTTCAATTTGTTGATGTTCATCCTCATCGGAATATGACGGCAATCTTTTACTTTTCCTAAATAGCCCCGGCTAAAACTTATTTAGTGAAATGCCTGGTTTTCACTCGCGTCTTATGAGCCGAGACTAAGTGAGCCACAGATTTTTAACCAATAATGTCTGGTTTTCACTTGCGTCTTGTGAGCCGAGACTAAGTAACCAATTATGTCTGGTTTTCACTCGCATCTTATGAGCCGAGACAATAGGAATGCTCCCAATTTTATCTGCAGCTAATAAGGCGTGACTAAAAAATCGTCGTGGATAACAGCAAATAAAAAATATCTACAGTTCGCGTATAACATTTATTTAGTGAAAAAAAGCCTTAGAGTTCAATAGTTCAAGGATATTTTGAGTAAATATCTAAATTTATTTAAAAAAAAGTATATGTAGAAGATGAAAATTAATATATTTATTAATAAACATGAAACATTTTGAACGGGAGAAAAATTGAAAATGTTATTTTTTTTGTTTTTTATAAATGTCATATAATTTTGTCAAAAATGTCAACTCAATCCCATGTGCATGGAAACGATGTGGATTAAATAGTATTTTTTTACTTATTTTTTATCATTTCATTTTCTTTTGTGCGTTTTTTTTTTGGTTTGTTTTTTTATCGCCTTTGAGATTTTTTATAGTATTCGGCGCCTCTAGCGGTAGAAATTCGAAATACAGTTAATGGCATCGTATTCTACTCTCAAATACCTTTCCTACGAGTGGAAAGGTATTTGAGAGTAGTTTTATTATAGTAAATGTGCACCAAAAATAAAAAACTTCATTTTTGGTGCACATTTACTATATAAAATTACATTTTGATTGGGAAAGAGGTGTTTTGGCAAAATGCGAATAGCACTGCCTACCGGCCGAAGTTTAAAATTCTATCAATTACATCTGGTTCTCAATAAATCAAGCTTTCCATCGGTGGGTCCATCATAAGCTTGTGTGTACAGTAACTATATGAAATAACTGATTTTTATTGTTTACACCGGACGAACAGACGGACAGACAGACATACGGACAGACGGACAAAAGCGTTAACATAAGGGATTTTTTTTTAAAAAAAGCCCTAAAAAGGAGGTGTAGTGACATAGCTTCATTTAATGTAGTCGCCTGCACCCGCAGTAAATCTATGTGCTACACATAGATTATTATACCAGTAATAATATTTAATTATATGTTAATTTTAAATAAAGAGCATTCGCTCATTAGAACTAGAAGTGATTGTTTTAATTTCTCCTATTGGAGCGTATTAATATATCGTATATTAAAAAAAATAATAATTACAGCTAAAATATAAATGTTAGAAAGAATTCAAACCACACGTTCATTTTGCGCCACCCTGTAGAATGTGTATGCATGGAGCAATTCCTCGCACAAATCACGGTTTACAAATGCCTAACGGTATATACGAGGATTTAATTACTCAAAAGAACGAAACAGGAATTAGAAATAACAATAGATGATCAACAAACTTAATAATAAAGATAATACATATGATTTCGGTATGACAGCTCCAATGAATGCAACATATAAAACATTTTTTCAGGGCATTCCAGCATTTTGCGGAGAGGGAGATCGTTTGATATTGGATTTGCAAAATTTTGTTGCACTCGTACATGATGCTTATGCTTATTTTAGGACTGATGAATGTGACCGCGCCGCGGTACTAAATCAAATCATTCTAGGAAAATTAAAAGGAAGGGCCGCTGATATTTTCCAGGAACGAGCAGTAAATAGCTTTAGAGATTCCAAAGCAATTTTAGAAAACGCTTTCATTCCGTATATAAATTTAACACAACTAAGGAGAGAAATTGAATAAAGTGTGCATATTCCTGACGAATCTGTTGAACAATTTGGTAATCGCGTGGAAAGGAAAATAAGATGTTTCAAAATGGGCGCCAGACATAAACTTCTTAATGGATTTCAAGGTATTTTACAGGATGCTGAGGAAACTGCTAGAAAAACGTTTATTAGAGGCTTACGACCGGAGTCTATTAAACATTATGTAATCTCACAAAATTGTGCTAATGTTGAAGAGACTCTTATGAAAGCTATTCGGTTTGCGAGAGAATATTTAGAATCGTTGAGACCGCAACAAGTGGAAAAAGCAACAACTGAACAAGCAATGAATGATACCACAAAACAGCTTGTGGTAATGATAAAAGAGCTAAAAATAAGTTCCAACAACCGGGAAAATAGACACGATAATAGATTTTTTCGGCAACAAACTATGCAACAAGCACCTCAACGAATGAGAGTACCGGTAACAGCAGCTAGGCTAGTAAATAACTCGTACGTACCAAACAATAACAGCGGTCAAAGAGTAACTTATTTTAATTGTGGCAGGATGGGCCATTACAGCAAAGATTGCAGGGCACCTCGTCAAACAGGCGCGCCACCAACTAATAACATACATCGGGAAAATAAATGGGCTCGTATGGAGTGCTATTTATGTAAAAATTCAGGACATATTGCAACTAATTGTCCATTCAATAAAGGAAAAACACAGGAAACAACAACATAATTTGTCTACTGTACTACTACCAATCGAAGCAGGGAAACGAGCAAGGGATGAGGTAAAATCTCAATTCTCATCCCCAAATAACGAAGGAAAGGGTGTAAACGGTAACATCCGATTAGACCCCTTAGTGACTATGTCTTTGAATATTTCAAATACTAAAAAATTTACATTATTGGTAGATACAGGGGCTCAAATAACCTTAATTAAAAAAGAAAAAATTAATGAAATAATAATTCTTTATATTTCAGTGGAATAATAAAATTCAGACGTTTTAAGATTGAATATTAAAGATAATTTTATCAACGATTCCAAACTATTTTGTCTACACAAAAAGCCGCAGTTGTTGAACGATTTAATCGTACAATAAAGGAAAAGATGTTTAAATATTTTACGGAAAGTTCTACTAAAAGATATATAGATATATTACCCAATTTTGTCAATTCTTATAATAAATCGTATCACAGAAACCATCAGAAGTTAATCAGAAACATGTGAAGCAAATTTATGAAATTTATAAGAACATACATAAAAAAGACCCCAAATTAATTTAAATATATTTAAAGACGACTACGTACGCATTGTTAGGAAAAAAGCAATTTTTGAACATGGCTATACACAGAAATGGACAAAAGAAATTTTTCAAGTTGATAAAGTTATAAATAGAGAACCATATCCCTTATTCATTTTGAAAGACTTGAAAGGTCGAGAAGTTGAAGGTAGATTTTATTATCAAGAACTACAGAAAGTTCATAAAAAAATGATAGTTTTTAATCATCCATTTACAATGATGATTGCTGGACCCTCGGGTTGCGGTAAAACAACATTTATTTGTAAATTTATAAGAAAAATGGATCAATTTATTAAACCTGTACCGACAAAAATTTTATGGTGTAATCCTGAATTCAGTGCAGTACCAAAAAGTATAAGAAATTTGGAATATAATGAAGTTCCAGAAAATATCAGTAATGTAAATAATGAACCAATACTAATTGTTTTGGATAACTTAATGTTAAATGCTTACAACAGCAAAGTATGTGAACTATTTACAAAAGGATCACACCATCGAAATTTATCAGTTATTTTAATTACACAAAATGTTTTCCATCAAGGAAAACATTGTCGTGATATATCACTTAACTGCAAATATTTGGTTCTTTTTAAAAACCCCCGAGACAAGTCACAAATAATTCCTTTGGCAAAACAAATTTATCCTGAAAATTCAAAGGAATTTTTAAAAGTATATAATGAAGTAACATCAGTTCCTTATGGTTATATTATTCTAGATATGACACAAGATATCAACGATATATTTCGCTTCAGATCAAATATACTTAATTCAAATTATTTTGAATGCTTTCGTACATTAAAACAATTAACAGAGTTATCGGAAAAACATGAAACGTTTGACAACAAACCGTCATATCTTACACGTATTAAAAAAATCTAAACCAAAATTTCGTCAAATTTTGCTTAAAAACTGTGATCCAGAAGTTATTAAAACTATTTGTGAAATAGCCATAAATACCCTTAATGGAAACCACAAAGTGTCTAATCAGATTTATAATAAATTAAATAAAAATAAAAAAGTGTTGCGTTGCTTAGCTTGTCCCAAAAAATCTTTGAAAGTAAAAAGAAAAGTTATTATACAGAAAGGAGGGTTTTTACCTATGTTGATAGGTTCAGTACTATCAGGCTTACTTGGAAGTTTATTATCAAAATAGTTTTTTAGAAACATGAATAATTTACAACGGATGATTGTTATACCTCCAGAGCTTTACAATAAGCTAAAAGAGAATTTCAATAATGATGCAGAGCTTTCACACCTTGACAAAACTATGAAAGAAATACTTTTAAATAAAAAATTATCAGATAATGAAAAATGGTATACATATCGTCAAAAACTAATCAAATTTGCCAGCAAAAAAAGACATCAATTACAGCAAAGAGCTTATAATAACTCCCAGCCAGAACAATTAGAACACCCACCTTCTATAAACACAAGTAATTTTACAAAAAAAATATTTTCAAGTATGAGCACCCAAACGGAACCAGTTAGCAAAGCAAAAAGAACACAAAGGGTCTTAATTACACCTGAAGATGTGGTGTTGCAACACCAAAAACCTGAAAATGTTGATGTGCAACACCAAAACCTCGAAAACGATATGTATACATTTACACCTGGTAAGATAATTGCAACATCTGATAAAGCTAATGCTGATTCTGAAACGGATGACGAAGTTCTTGATAATGATGACGAAATACGAAATTTAGCACTCTCAGCAACACCAACAGGAAAACGTATAAAAGAAAGGAAATCTATTGGTTCAGCAGATGTACGTATGTTTGAAACAGATGAAGGTGATATTATTTCAGTGCCTATATTTGATAGACCTAAAAAAGATACGTGTATAAATCGTCAATTACGTTCTTCTACTAAGAAATCCGCTCAAACTTTATTGAGATTCCCAGTTCGTAAAAAAATATTAAAATCAGAAAAGGATAATTTACAAGCCAAATCAGAAAAAGATAATTTAAAACCTAAAACGACAACTCCATTAAATCTTTCACAGTGGACAACTTATAAATAAAAAAATGCATCAAACAGATGATTTTTTCATTACTCTCTTGAGTGATGCTTCTAATAATTATTATAACAATAACTCGTTGACACGTTTTACAAATAAATTTCCAACTGAAATTAACTTAACACATAATAATTGGAAAGTAGGTGTTTCGGAAGTATATATTAACGATTTTATACCGAATAGGTATAACGAAAATTAAGAAGAAAGTGCATTTATAATAATTGGAAGTACGGAAAAAAATAAATTAGGCGTAGGGAAAACATATATTCCATATAACAAAGATGATGTAAAATGTGACTGGAAAGCCTCTATTTTACCAATACTTCTTGAAAATATATCTGGGGGACCAGGCTTAAACAAAAAAGAATGTGAACGATATTTGATTTCGGAGATTTACACCTTTATCACTGATGATGAAAATTATAAGGATCCGGACAAAATTCTAGATATTAAAGAGTCAAAATATATTGAAGTGTGTGTAACTAGCCCTAAAATAAATGTGAAGATTCCTATTAGCATATTCGGTCAAAAGCTTTATGAAAACTATTTTTTCCCAAGTTAAAAATATTAGATCACATAAAACAAAAATTGTCAAAGCTTTTGAAGTATTTTTAAACGATTTTACTTCAATATCAAAAGCAGCAATGTTGTTCATGTACACTGATATAATAGAACCATGTTTTGTGGGTGATTCAAAGGTACGAGTTCTTAATATTATTGAAACAAAAAACTCTTTTGAATCAACAATAATCAAATATAAACTTATACAATATCATAATGTTGAAAAAAAAGTTTTGATAACATATCCATAAAACTAGCTGATAAATTTGGATTTGATATAAATTTTAGCAGGAGTGTAATACCAACAAAAATATTATTACATTTTATAAAAAATTAATATAAATAAAGAGAAATCGTTACACTCTAATTATTAATCAATGAACCGTCATTATATTAAATACTATTTATCTCAAACAGGGGGTAATATTGAAGAAATAGGACCCCTGTTTCATTCGGCTGTAAATTATCAGAGAGGCCGAGGTTTAGGAGACGTTTTCGGAGGGTTATTTCGCTATATAAAACCTATATTATCATCAGGTCTAAATTTTTTACAAAAACAAGCAGTTTCAAGTGGAATTGATGTTTTATCAGATATTGCTTCAGGAGCAAATCCCACAGAAGTCTTAAAAGATACAGAAGAAGCCCTGAAAAATTTGAGACGCGAAGCTGTAAATAAAATGCATTCCATGTATGGTTCTGGAAAAAGGAGAGCTATAAAAAGAAAGAATTCTACAAAACCACGTCATTTACGTTTTAAATTGAAGAGACGTAAAGTTAAAAAAAGTAGTAAAAACAGAAAACGTGTATTAGACATTTTTGATTAAAGACGTTGGAGTGCATGAAATCAGAGTTAGATATATTTAGTTCACCACCTATTCAATCAAGTATCTAAATTAATAGCCCAGCCGGCAATTGTTAACAATTTATTACATTCTATGATTAAACAATGCAATGTTCAGTTAAATGGTAAAAACATTACTTCATCTGACAACAATTATAATTATAGAGCTTACATCGAGTCTTTACTTAACTATGGAAATGATGCTGCCAATACCCATTTAGAATGTGCTGGTTGGTTGTTAGATAAACATGATGTAGGAAAATCTGGAAATAGTGGTTCCTCAGAACGTGAAAAACAATATAATAATAGTGGTGTTGTTGAATTGATGGGTAAACTCCATGTTGATATGTTTAATCAACCCACATTATTAATAAATGGTGTGGATGTCAGAGTTTGGTAACTTTGGAAAAACCAGATTTTTACTTTTTCTCTGACGATAATGATGAAAGTCAAATGAAAATAATTGAAGCTACATTATTTATGAGACATGTCACAGTAAATCCTAGTATTTTACTTGCACATAATGCTGTTTTAGAAAAGGCGAATGCGAAATACAATTACAAACGTGTTGAAATAAAATCATTCACAGTACCATCAAGTAGTACTAATATATCGCTTGACAATGTTTTCATAGGACAACTCCCAAATACTATACTATTTTGTATGACAGATAATGATGCTTTTACTGGGAAGCGTTCAAAAAATCCGTTTTATTTTAAACATTTTGAAATGACTCAATTTATGCTATATGTTAATGGCGTTCAAATACCGAATTTACCAATTGAAACTAGTTTTGCTGACAAACATCGTTTTGATACACGTGCATATTATACTCTTTTTAATGGAACTGGAGTTCATCATTCGGACAGAGGTCATCAAATCACAAAATCAATGTTCAGCAAAGGTTTTTACATTCTTGCATTCGATTTAACTCCAGATTTATCAGGAAATAATTCGTGTCAAAGTTTATTGAACCAAGGAACTGTTAGAATTGAAGCCAAGTTTTCAAGATCTTTAAATACGACAGTAACATGTATTGTTTATGGAGAATTTGATGGCAGCTTACAAATCGATAAAAATCGAAACGTATATACAAACCTATAATTGGTTACCATATCTTATTTTACACATTTTAAAATAGACAGTTAAATAAACAACAATTGTTTATAAAAATTATGCATTAGTAGATATGAGCTTTTGCTCTGATAATAAGAATACTATTTTTGTGAAATCGATTAGTATTACAGGCATAAAAGAGTCTTGTAAAATCTTCAATAAAGAATTTAAATATAAATATCCGACAATAGACGAATTAAATGATATTGATAAAAATACCAACTTTTCATTTGGAAATTTATTAAACGAACAAATTACTAAAGAGCTTCATCAAACGTTAAAGAAAATCGACATCATACTTCTTAATGGTAAAATAAAAAAAGAGTTTTTACAACATTTCGTTGAAGGAGAGACAAAAATTTTTGATTTCTCCACTTTGGAATAATATGAATACAAAACAAATAATAAATATATAAAAATGCAACAATTATACCAGAAAACGATTTAGAGCAGTTTTTCCCTTAAATAAAATACCCAAAATTATTAAAAAACCTGCAATAATTGTTGTCAATACTGATCCTTCAACAAAACCTGGAACTCACTGGATTGCTATATATTGTCCGTTAGTGGGCTGTATAGAATTTTTTTAAATTGTACGGTCGACGACCTCGTCAAAAAGAGTTTGTTGACTTTTTAATTCGTAACTCAAATTGTTATATTGCTAATGGACGTCAATTACAAGGTATATTTTCTAACGTGTGTGGACATTATTGTTGCGTTTATTTGTGGTATCGTTGTATTGGAAAAAGTATGCAAGCCTTTTTACAAGAGTTTCACAACAATCGTTTTGATAGAAACGATAATCGAATTTTGAACATGTTCAAACATGCTTTTAAACACAAAACAGGTTTTACAAATTCTAAACACAAAAAAATTCAAAAATGTGAATCCTTTCGCGTATAAATGAGGGAGCCGTTGCAATAAACATTCCAGTTTATTTCTAACATTCTTTTAAAAATGATTACCCTCCAAGAAACTAAAAAGCGCAATTCATCTGGGAAAAATAAATCAGAAGTTAAAAAGAAGAAGTGCAGCAAAAACTTAATGCCCCGAAATTTGTTGTTTTGTTAGCCTACACATACTTCTTGGATGAGGCTCAAACATGTAAAATTAATATTGGTTATAGTATTGAAACTTTGGAAGCCGAAATAATTTTCCATCGTTTTAAATAAGAACCTTTGTATATGTCTTATACAGAATGGGCGAAATTTTACTTTAATTTTAAAGAAATAGAAGAAAAACGCTTAAGTAATGAAGCTCAGATATTGGAGGATATCTTAGAAGCCTATGATGCTCCAATTACAAAAGTAAACTTTACATTTGATGATGACAACAAAAAAGTTTTCGAAATGTCAAAGTATGAACATGGACAATTTTTGGATATAATTGAATTCCTAAATGTGGTCATGTGTTACAACAACAATGCGGTTGTCAACGTACGAGAATATTTCCACAAGTATTTGGAAAACTGTAAAGAAAACAATGTGTTTAAATTGACTTTTAAACACTATTATATACCTATGCAATTATCTCATGTTCACTGCAACTATGCCAGATTATTTTACGAAATACCACTTTACTGTTCAAACAAATTATTTGAAAATGTAATAAATAATATTAAGATTGAAATCTAAACAAAAACTAGTTTTAAAATTGAAATGTAAAAAATATATTTTGAAATTAAAACAATAAAAAATAATTATTTTTCTTAAAAATCAATTTTATTATTTCTTAACATATACATATAGATATTAATACAATTTTGCACAGCGCATTTATAATTTTTATTATTATTGGTATGTATTTCACAATAGCTGTTATAATTTCTCAAAGAACTCAGTTTGGGTATCTCATTTTCCAGCTATATAATCTCTGTTGATAGTTTTAGGTATTGGCGTAAAAAGGTTTTCTTTTGATTACCTTTTACAATATATTTTATACTCCGAATAAGTTTGCAGTATCGTAGTGATGTCATTATAAGGAATAGTTCCATTATTCCATTGAAAACTGTTAATATTTTTCGAAATAATATTTCAACGCCAGGGGAATGAATCAATTTATTAAATTCATCGACTGATGATATTTCAATATTTCAACGCCAGGGGAATGAATCAATTTATTAAATTCATCGACTGATGAAATAACGCTGGTGTTAAACAATAAATTGCGTTGTATAAATTTACCCCATAGAGAATTTAGACATGTTTTCGAAATATTTCGTTTTGAAGGTTTTGGTTCTATATTAGCCTGTTCTAAAGAACCCCTTCTTTTTCGAAATATTGTTCTACATACAGACGTTTTTCTTCTTCTGTAACACATTCATGGGGGTAACCGCTTGCTTCTTGTTTCATTTTAATGAACGTGTTCATATATTCTGCAAACAAACCCCCAGTTTTCGTTATAGGATCGTATATACTAGTTTCATAGGACCATATCTCTATTAATTCTAACAATTTATATCCTCTACTTAAAGCTAAGTGAATTTCTATGGCTGCCCATGTCCCTACAAAACTTCTGTCATTGTCAGGATGAAAACATTTTTGTAATACGTTTTCGTTTTCCGCACACGTACGACAAAGCGCAAATAATAGCTTGTTATTTATTTTACAAGGTAAGACAGGTATAAATAAATCTTGAGGAGGTAACATACTACATTTTATAATACCCTCAATTTCATAAATATTATTTATACTTTTACATTGTTCATTATTGTATATTTTGGGAAATCCTATGGGATATTTACAGTTTTTATTTACATAAGGATACAAGGAAGTAAAGTCTAAATAGCGAATTTTCTCACCAGGTTTTATTTTATGATACAGTTTAAATACTTCTGTACGTCCTCCAAATATTGCATCACGTGGTTGCACAGAATTATATAATATCACAGATTTGTTATTTAATTTATTATTTATATTTGGATTATTTGTTAAAAATAATCTAAAGGAACATTCCCACATACTTTTAACAATAAAATTTTTTTCTTTAAGGAAATCAAGCCTTAATAATGTATTTTCATAGTTGTCTTCAAGAGAAACACCATGTTTGGAAATATTTATTATTTGAAAACATGTAGGACATCCATGATAATAACAACCCAAAAATTCATATACAATATTTGTCTCTTGATTGTACCCATCTACTTTAAAACCACAATTTTTTAATGTGACTTCATACTTAATATTACCATTAGCTTTCTCATTTTCATATTCCAACCATTTTTTACCTATTAACGATTGCATTTTAGATGTATTGAAATTATTATTAGGGATGACCCCTAAGGTATTTTTTTGTAAGAATTTTTTTCTATATACAAGCATTACAGCTTGAGCAATAGTAAAACTTTCTAAAAAAGGATTTATATCGAGAAGAACAACGAAATCTGACATAAATTTTAGGCACCCTTGTTGAAGTAATTTAACATCCATTTTGCAATATTTTATCAATTCTTGACGGTTATTGAAAATGTAGCCTGAATTTTTTAATTCGTTCCACCATGTATTAAACTTTTCTAATTTTTCCGAATTAAAATTTTCAGTCGCAAACATATTTATATCAGGTATTTCACCTATATAATTATAATTTTCAGTTGTATTAAAAAAATTGGGGTAATCCCCCTTAGCAATATCTTTTAGACCGAAAGTTTTCGGAAATTTTGATAAAGCTATTGGTAAAAAATTTAAAGAATCTATAAAGGTAATATAATTATTGAAAGTAATTTTAAGAATCTTTAAGCCTCCCATGATTGGAACAATTGTTTTATTCCTTTTTAACAATTCAGTAATTATAAACTGACTGTCATAACTTTTGAAATTGTGTGCTATACAACAAATTTTCTTTGTTGAATAAGAACTAATACCTAATAAATATGTAATAAATTTTTCAAGGCAATTCTCGTTATTGTCATTTTCAAAAACGTGTATACGTTTTTTACAATTCTGACATTGTATATCATCATTATCGTCTAAGTAACAAAAGTGACAAACTTGATTTGCCACACAAAGGTTGGGAACATATTGAAAGCTATTTATACCTATTTGTTTATTTTGGGTACATTCAAGATCATAAAATATTAAGGTGAATTTTTCGGGTAATTTTTTTGTATACGGTTGTACGTAACAGTTATGACTTTCGTCTGTTAATTTGTAACAAATGGTGCATATTTTTTCTTCACAAGAATGAACCTGTCCTTTACGTTTGGATAGATCATAATATTTCAAGCATTTATTACAAATCTGTATTTGGGAACATACAGTCCCCTTACCATAAATATTTTTTCTATGGTTTTCAAGACATTGATTACCACGAAATGTTCGAAAACATGTATCACATTTACAAGCCACTGCAACGTATTTGTATTTGTCTTTTGCAATATTTACATAATTCTTTGCACCTATGTGTAGATTTATATAGAACGTTACAATATACACATTGATATTTTTTACCGAAAAAGGCTTTTACACTTTTTATAGTAACAAAATGTTTTAAATCTTCAAAATAAAACAAATTAATACTCTTTGAATTGTTTGTATTAAAACGATAACACTTTTGAGCGTCTTTTTTGTCAATATAAACAGTGATATTATAAGCAGGCATAATTTTTTGAATTTTAAATATATCCCCGACATTGCATCCCGAGTGTTTGTCGACATTTACATTTGCTTTTCGTACTAGTTTTTCCACATCTTGGGATAATACTTTCAAAGATTTTTTATTAATTTTAAAATTTTGAGTATTATTATCCGCAAGATATTTTCCAATTACAATAGATTGGGGTAAACAATGAGTATTAGTTTTCTCCCCAATATTTATTATACTAATTTTTTTTCTTAGTATTTCCGGTTCAGATAAAGTACTAGGACAAACACGGCCTGTACCCGAAGGAATATTTATGATTTTAGCAGTTACTTCAATCAATTCCGTTGATAAAATTTTTTTATTTGATTGAATAACTGTCGCAAGTAAATCAGTTAACATATTAGAAGTTAAAGAGGATATTTTTTTGAACGGTATACCGATTGGCCTCGTATTTTCAATAGAAGGAATTGTAATTGTAATACCTATCATGTCATTTGCAGAACAAGCGGTCTTAACTATTTCTGAAATATTCTTAAAGCATACATCTAACCATTCGATTATTGTGTCGAACTCTTGGTTATAGCCATTTATTTCAAATGTAAAATTTCTACTACTAACTCTGAACTTATTACTATAACATTCATATTTTTTTAATAAAATAACATACTTTTTGTTTGAGGTATGGTCTGTGGTTGATGTTGATGTTGAGGATGATGACGGTGTTGCTGTTAATGTTGATGTTGATGTAGATGGACGGTTTTCACGACCTAGACCAATTTGGTTATTGGATTCTTGAGATGTTTGTTGTTGTTGTTGGAGCTGTTCTTGATTGATAATTTCAACCATTCTGCTCGTTTGTTCTGGTATGGTGTTTCTATTTTCTTGAGGGTAATTTGCAACAAAATTATGGGTGAAAGTCATAAGTGTTGCAGCAAGTTGTTGTGCAAACTGAGTTAAAATTGAAGCTGTATTCTGAAAACAAAAAAAACAATAATAATATTGTTCAGATTATTTTTTATAATTAAGTAACTTACTTGATCCATGATTTTAATAATTTTTGTATCCGCTTGTTTTGTACGTCTTCACTGAGAGCCAATTTAAAAATTTTTGAAATAAGTTTGTTTAGATAGGCCTCTTTTATACACCTTTATATTTATTATAATACAAAAATTAGAACTATTACAACAGGATACCTCTCTAACTATTGAATTCAATAAAATATAACTATTACATATAATATTTTATACTTTGTAATCAGAAAATTTTTCTTAGATTGGAATTTTTAATTAAAAATATAAAACAAGATTACCAAGACTCTAAGATTACCAACATTTTTTAAGTTATATCTATGCAAAACAAGATTTTAAAAAACTTAATTTTAAAGTCTTCTAACATCATTGGAAATTCTTCACCTTTGATTAATAATAATAATAACACGTTTAAAAATATAAAATATAAACAAGATAGAACATAATTTGTATATCCTTTAATAAAAAATGTGTTTTTTTTTGTAATTTAAATATACATGCAACAATGTTTTAAGTGATAAATTTGGTGTAATAAAAAGTAACCTCCTCGTATTTATAAAATATGCGTTTTAATTTTTTTTTATTACAGGATTCCAATTTAAATGTTACATTTAATAAATTATAACTATTATATATAATAAATTATAGTTTGTAATCAGAAATTTTTTCTTAGATCGGAATTTTTAATTAAAAATATAAAACAAGATACCAAGACTCTAAGATTACCAATCACATTTTTAAGTTATACTTATCCAAAACAAGTTCTTAACTAACTACATTGGTAATTCTTAGACTTTGATATTATTAATCAATACGTTAAAAAATAGAAAATATAAACAAGACATGTTTTGTACAGCCTTTATTAAAAAAGCGTACTTGTTTTTATGTGTATTAGAGAACATAAATTATTATTTTGTACTATTTTTTGTTTTAAATATTTTTGTATATAAAAGACAAGTTAATTGCTTTTTATATTTATTGCTATCATCAATTAACATTTTTTTCTAATTTTTACAATATTTTTTCGTATAAAAGACGCAAACTTTTCGAAAGATATATCAGTATTTTTTCAAATATTATAATGGTAAGTTATACTTTTAAATTTAAAAATATTTTATAATAATTATATTGCTTTCAAAATATTAATATTTTTAATTGTAATAATTTTTTCTATTACAGGATTTTTTACAAGCATTACAGACAGTAGCAGGAGAACCTCTTTTCAAGCCCGTTATACGTACTGACGACTTGGTCCTAGGCAAGGATTATAATATATACGCTGTTAAAACCATTAAAACGAAATATGGGAAAAAATTAGTTGCAGACTTAGAAAAATACCAATATTTTTTTCCAGACCGCATCACAAAGGCCCTTAAAGGGTTTAAAGACACAGAGGTGCCCAAAAATTTATGCATGACACTCATAAGACGTGAAAATAACGAATATCGAACTCCTATCTTTGATTTCAAAATCAAAAAGCCATCTACAGAAGTAGAGGTCTCTTCATCTGATGACGATGACACCCCAGGACCCTCATCCAAAAAGCAGAAGAAATTTTAAATTAAAAACATTATTTTGAAATTTTAAATTAAAAACATTTTTTTGTATTTTTAAAAAAAATTTTATTTGAATAAAAATAATATATTTTTTATTTAGAAATACAATTTTTAATATCGTATTTATTTTAGAAAAGTATTTTTTTAATATCGACGCCTTTGATATTTGCCTCGTCTTTCTAGATCCCTTGTTTCCTGACCTGAGCCTTCCCTACAAGTACATGGTTTTCTGTAATATAAAAATAGAAATTAAAAATATTTTAAAATTACTTACATGCTTATGAACCTTGTTTTTATATCGTAGTTCGATTCATCTGACTCGAACATTTCTTTTGAGCGAGGGGCTTGTGTTGTTGTTGTTGTAGGGTTCCTCCTTCTATGTTCCTTTTGGACATCAGCCTCGTATGTTTCTATTGACCGGGGGTATGGTGTTGTGGGTGTCCGCCTTCTATGCTCCATTTGAGACCTCCGAGTTGTACGTTCCGGAATGACCTTGTCTTTTTCAAAGGATGTTTCCTCTAAAGAGCCTCCATCGGGTTTCCGTCCTCCGTCTTGAGTCCAAAAGTGATTATTAAAATTCACTTTTCCTGAATTATTCTCTAGAAATTTAATTTCTAGACTTAAGATTTTTTTGAGCGCCTAAGCTCATTATATATAGACATAAGTGTATTAAAAAAGTTATCAACATTTTAATTTTATTAATTTTAAACTGTAAACTTAAATTTTTGAAAGTTACTTTTGAATTGATTTGAAATAATTCAAAACCTCTGAATTTATAGTCTATAAATGCTAGCCTTAGCCATTTTTAATTTTCGCTACTATTTATAATTAACCCTTTTTTTAATCATATTGATCAAAAATTTAAATTTAATTTAATAAAATTTGCACTTTCTGCAAAAATATATTATTGATATTGATATACTAACCTTTTTATTATGGATGAGGTCCTAAGAAAAATTTTATTAAAAAAGTTAGGGTAAATTTTCCCCATACATCTTTGAAAATACAGAATACTGACAAAATTTTCGACTAAAGGAGATTTTTTATATTATGGATATTAGATCTAGAAGAGTTTACCTGTTGATTATACACGTTCCAAAGGTATATTAATACATTATATTATAAATATGTATATATTTTTAATACGTATGAGGTACAAAGAAATTTTTTATAAAATTCATTATAACCAATACCTCTCAAGTATTTCTCTAAAAGGCATTTTTTTTTGTTATGGCTATTCCATCTCGAAGAGTTTAACTGTATATTATAATTAATTAAATTTCTGAATATTTTGCTTACACCTTTGTTTTTTGTCAAAAAAAAACATGAAAAATAATTAATATATTTTATATCATACAAGCATAAATTTGACACTCTCAAAAATAAAAATATCCGTTTACGTTATGTTTTGTAACTTTAATTATAGATAGATTTTTAGGCATATAATATTTCTATATAGAAAAGTAATGTTAATAAACTTTGAAATATTTAACCTTGAATTACTATATAAAAATCAAGTTCACTATATTTATTAACATTACGAAAATATTTTTTTATTACATACGTTTTTTGCATTTATGTTAATAAACTTTAATAATAAAAAAATAAAAACACGTTTCGAAAAAAAACATTATTTGTGGTGCATAAACATTTACATATAAAAAATAAGGTTAATAACTTTGATAACCTGGAATTATAAAAATCAAGTTAAATAAATTTATTAACATTACGAAAAAAATTTTTCTTATTGCATATATTTTTTACATACATAAATATAAAATAATGTTAATAAACTTTGTGTTTATTATTGTTCTGATAACAAGTTTTTATAAAACAATTTTTTTTGTTTATAAATACAACTCACTTTTCTTGCATACATAAAATCATTCATAACGTATTTGTTATTGCAATTTTACAAAAACAAATACACGCTAATCAACCAGGCTGCTATGCAACATACAGATATCAAGATTCTTGTATGCAAAAAGAAAATACGCCTTTTTTATTCTGCTATTCTTTGTTATTCCACTATAGAATAATTCTTATGAGTTTTACTTAACAGTGGCATTACTTGGCAGTGGAAAAATACGTAAACCCATACCACATATATTGCTATGCAACATACAGATATCAAGATTCTTGTATGCAAAAAGAAAATACGCCTTTTTTTATTCTGCTATTCTTTGTTATTCCACTATAGAATAATTCTTATGAGTTTTACTTAACAGTGGCATTACTTAGCAGTGGAAAAATATGTAAACCCATACCACATATATTGCTATACACAAAATCGTTCATAACTTGAATTTACCGGCAATTTGTTAGCCATGTCAAAACCAACACTACTAAGAAACCCTGATGTACGCATACATCGAAACCGCGAGAGTAGTCAGAAGTAAAAAATTTGCTAATGTCAAATTTAATGGCGGCATAAATAGACGCGAGGAAAATAAATAATTAAAAGTGATATTTTATGGTAATTAATAAGAGATTTTTATTACAAAGTAGTGTAAATTATAGTTTAATAATTGTAGATTTGTTTTTATTAAAAAAAATTGTGCGATTATTTGATTTACATAGTTTATTTTTGTGATAAATATTTAGTGCAAATTTCATAAACAAGAAATAAAATTTCTTATTGGAATATCTTAATATTTATATAATAATTAGTGTGCTAAAGGCAATTAAATATAAACTAAGTGTGCAAATTTCGTGCAATTTTTTGATTTCTGAAGTTAAATAATGCCACGACATTGTGTGGTACCTTATTGCAAGTCCAATTATTTTTCGTCAGAACCATCGATTCCAACTTTTGGTTTTCCTAAAGATCAGGATTTAAAAGATAAGTGGACAGGCGCTATTCACAGAAGTGACTGGCAGCCAACAAATGTTCTGCTGTTTGTGCGATTCATTTTCGAGAAGAAGATTTTATAAAACGCGAAAATAATAAATTTTATAAATTAAATGTCGGTGCTATACCTTCACTTTTTCCAAATTATCCGCAGTATTTAGTACCTATAGAAAACATTCAAAGACGTCAAAAAAATTCGATAAATTAAATATATTATTAGAAAAAAGGTCGAATGATTTTTTTGCATCAGACATTATTACAGATTATAGTATTTTTAAAAATAATTTTAAAGAAAAAATCGATTGTAAAAATTATCTTCTTTTCGAAAATGAGGAAAAATGTGTATTTGTTGTACTCGAAAATAGCGACGATTTAGAATGCAATATTTCTGTCCGAATTAGTATTAATAAAAATTTAGTAGTAAATGTTATTTTACATGGATCCGAAGTTCCATATAATGAATTGCAATGGATTTTACCAAATAGTAGTAAAAAATTAACTTTATGGTCACAAATTGAAAATTTACTCGCGAGATACAGAAATATTGAGCAAACGAAATTTGAAAACCGCGAAATTTTATATTTAAAAAAGCACAAAACTGTCAAAACGATTTTTCTCACTAGATATTTAGATATTTTAAAAAATCAAGTAGAATTATTAAATATATTTACCCAAATTATTACAAACCAAAAATGAATTTTTTAATGACTTTGTTTATTTTTTCATGTGAAACTGCTGGACGTATATGTTATGCAGTTGCAGTGTGTTCAAGGGGACGTATTTGTTGTGCAGGAGTATTTTTTATAATTATATTATTTTGAATTTATTAATATTTAATTTCAGATACAGGTAAAAATACGCATTTTTGTGGCAATTGGTGAATTTGTATCTTATCAATAGACATTATTGATGTAAAAACACTATCTGATGGTACAAAATTATTAGAAAAGCGTATTCATTACATGTATCTTAAATAAAAGAAATCACAAAATATATAAATTATAAGTAGTTAATTTTTTTAATAAAATAATTAATTATAAAATATTATAAATTTCGTTTTATTATCACTAAAAACATAATTTTTATCAAAGAAAAAATTATATATCATATTGAATTCTCTGACTACCTTTTGGTATGTATGGGTTAGTGCACAGACTTTGTTCAGGGCTTTTTAGTAGTGTTGGTTTTGGCCATGTGCTTTTTTTGTTTACATATTCCTCTATGGATACGTATTCACCCAAGACATTATATAATTTTTTAAAGAAGTTTTTATGTATATGTATATACAAATCGCAAAAAAAACATCATTATTTTACAAAAACAAAATACACACGCGATCAACCATGTTACTATACAACAAGCATATATCAAATTTCTTGTATGAACATTTGGTTGGTTGGTTGGTTGGTTTAAGTGGCGAGCCTCTTGACCCGGCTGTTCAAGAGGCTCCAATTAACGCTATAGCGCCGTTTTGCTACCACTGGCCTCGTGAACCACCAATTTCAAGTATGGAAGGAGAGAAGGTAGATTAAAGCCACCCTGTGGCATTTAGGAAATGTACCATATCTGTTGGTAGTATTGTGGCTAGGCTGCTGAGATTGTCAAGAAAAGGACTGCCCAGAAAACAGTATCTAGCTAGCGCTGAGCACTTACAAGTGTAGTGCATTACAGTTTCCCTCTCGTCCGGTTCTTGACAGCTACGGCAGGATAGGTGGAAGGGGATGCCTAGTCTGGCTGCATGTTCACCGATTGGCCAATGCCCAGTAAACACCGCTAGTATTCTGGCAATGTTTTTGCGCGAGTAGTTCAGGAGATCAGCTGTTCTCCTACTTGAATACCGGGGCCATGTTTTTTTGGATGTTTTACATGTTGCTAAGTTCACCCACCTAAGGTTAGCTAGCAATTGGAAGTGAAGGAGGATATTCCGTTTTATACTATTGATTGGAGGGTTCACCTCTTCCGCAAGCAATGAGTCTAGGCCCGTGCGTGCTAGTAGTAGTGGAGCTGTGCGGGTTCTCCGGGTCCGACTCAATATCCGTGCGGGTTCTGCACGTCCGTTTTACACACCCCTTAATTTGCGGAACGTGCTAATAAAATGTGGTAAATGGGTGTGTGTGTGTGAATTTTGAGATGATTTGTGTGTTGGTGTGTGTGAATTTTGAGAGGATTTGTGTGTTGGTGTGTGTATTTTGAGAGGATTTGTGTGTTGGTGTCTGTGAATTTTGAGAGGATTTGTGTGTTGGTGTGTGTGAATTTTGAGAGGATTTGTATGTATTAGTATGAATTTGTGAGAGATAAGGTTTGTGAAATGTGCTAATGGAATGTGCTAAATGTTTGTGATTGGTTGTTGGAGTATAATGTTTACGAAATGTGCTAATGGAATGTGCTAAATGTGTGTGATTGGCTGTTGGGGTTTTTGCAAGTATTTGAGTGTGTGAGTGGGTGAATTGAGTGAGGAGAAAAGTTGTGGTTGAGAGTGTGTGAGGGGAAAAGTTGTAGTTCAGTGTGTGTGAGTAGATTCATTTTATTTTGGGGTTCGTTTACTGGAGAGTTGTAGTTGAGTGTGCGTGAGTGGGTTAATTTTATTTTTGGTTTGTTTACTGTGATGGTGGTGAAAAAAGCTACTTTATGGTTTGGACATTTGGTTGGTTTACTGTGATGGTGAAGATATGGTTTATTGTTGCGACAGTAAATAACATAAGGAATTCCTTTCCTTGATAATTTCTAACAAAAGTTTGTTATCATGACTAAAAAAAAAGTACTAAAATTCTCAAGATGTACATAGGTCAACAAACGTTCATAAAATAATAAATCAAAATAAGAACTCATCTTTTTTTTTTTAGAGTTTGTTATCAGCAGCAAAATTTCTTATGGTTTGAAAATAAAAATTGTATAAAATGTTGAATAAAATCTTAGAATGTACATAGGTTAACATAGGTCAACATGAGTGGAAAAAAATAATGAAATGATTATCTCTGTACCTTTTTTTGGGGTTTGTTAACAGGAGTAAAATTTAAAAAAATACCATTTTAATTTACTTAGAAGAATTATATTTATTATATACTACATATTTTATATTTTGATTTAATTTCAGCATGTTCCGCTATTATTACATCTAAATTAGATGCATCATGCCGGTTATTGGTCTTTCTGCAATCGAAAACATGTAGTGATCTAGATCCATCCTTTTTTGGAATTTATTCCACCATTGCATTGCAAAATTGTCACTGTTGTAAAATTGTGCCAGTGCCAAATGTAATAATTTTTTGTATATTAATTTTTCTTGGTTTATTTATTTTTTATTCACGTTTTACAAAAAGAAAAAATCGGTTTTGCAAGATAAGAAAAATATTGATAACAATTCAAAATTTATTCAATATCTAAAAGTTACCAGTAATTATAGACTTTTGTGTACCGCGGGTATCAAAAATGTGCTACTTGTATCATAGAATATAAAATACTTAGTTTTAAGTCAAGGTTATTAATTGGAATTTATAAATTTTGTAGTGTAGATAAAATAAAAAAATCTAAGGGCGTAAAAAGACATATAGTTGCTAATGAAATAACTGTTGATGATTATTTAGAGTGCTTAAATATTAATCAAAATAAAATGATCACACAAAATCTAATTCGATCAAAATCTCATAATGTATACACTATAAAACAAACCAAAATCGCATTGAATCCATATGATGATAAGAGAGCAATAATTGTAAACTCACATAATACTTAACCTTGGGGGGGCATTATACCTTAAGAACTAACACATTAATGTAGATAATATATATATACAATAAATTGGTTTTATTATTATTATATTATAAATTTATTTATAATATAATAATTTTTATTTAAGTAAAACATATACATACTATAAAATACTTTAATTTAAGTAAAACATATACTATGAAATAAAAGAGTTTGATTGATAGGAATTAAAGTAAAGATGTGATTATATAGAATTAAAAAATAAATAAAATTTTTTTTTTGTAATATACAGATTGTATTTAAGTAAAACATACACTTTTGAAATAATTTAATCTATTAAATAATAATGTTTTTAAATTATGTAAAACACATACTATGAAATAAAAGAGTTTGGGTTATAAGAACTAAAGTAAAGATGTGATTATATTGGAATTAATAAATAAATAAAAAGAAATATTTTAAAATACCAAATTTTTTGTTTTATTTATCAAAAAACTTATATATATATATATTGTTTTTTAATTGCTACATAACTTTTTTTAGTTTAAATTAGTAAAATATTTTTTTTTACCACCTCATATATACCAAAAACAAAATAAAACTAATAATATATTTATTTTTTCTAAAACAAAATTTATTTACATAAATAATATAAATTTTTTTATTGTATATTTTTTTTGCAAACATATAATAATATGGTGAAGATAAGACGTTAACATTACGTCTAATTTATTATGACCTAGTAATAGATTTCATGGTCATTATTATTATTGTTTGATAAGAAAAATTATTGTTTTGTTTGATGATAAGGATTTTATTAACAAAATTAAAGAGTTTGATTTATAAGAACTAAAGTAAAGATGTGATTATATTGGAATTAATAAATAAAAAGAAATATTTTAAAATATCAAATTTTTTGTTTTATTTATCAAAAAACTTATATATATATATTGTTTTTTAATTGCTACATAACTTTTTTTAGTTTAAATTAGTAAAATATTTTTTTTTATTACACCTCATATATACCAAAAACAAAATTAAACTAATAATATATTTATTTTTTCTAAGACAAAATTTATTTACATAAATAATATAAATTTTTTTATTGTATATTTTTTTTTGCAAACATATAATAATATGGTGAAGATAAGACGTTAACATTACGTCTAATTTATTATGACCTAGTAATAGATTTCATGGTCATTATTATTATTGTTTGATAAGAAAAATTATTGTTTTGTTTGATGATAAGGATTTCATTAACAAAATTATTGTTTTGTTTGTGATGTAGTGAGGAATTCCCATGTTGATGATAAGAGCTCAACATTACGCTAATATTATTTTTATGAATTTCATTATGAATACATGAAAACAATATTCAAAGAAAAATGTACTGCATTGTATACTGACACAGATAGTTTAATTTATGAGATATCATGTGACGACATTTATAGTATATTAAGAGTAGATTGTCACAAATATTTTGACACCAGCGATTATTCTCCATCGAATATATGTGGAATCCCTTTAGTTAATAAAAAAGTTTTGGGCTTAATGAAAGATGAACTGTGTGGTAAAATTATTACCGAATTTGTAGGTCTTAGATAAATAATGTATGCAATTAGAGTTGATGGTGTGGATAAAATAAAAAAATCTAAGGGTGTAAAAAGACATATAGTTGCTACTGAAATAACTGTTAATGATTATTTAGAGTGCTTAAATATTAAACAAAATCAAATTCGATCAAAATCTCATAATGTATACACTATAAAACAAACCAAAATCGCATTGAATCCATATGATGATAAGAGAGCATTAATTGTAAACTCACATAATACTTTACCTTGGGGGCATTATAGCTTAAGAACTATCACATTAATGTAAGGACTGTACCGAAAAGTTTTGCACGGTTTTCAGGTCAATTTATTACCTATAAATAGCTAGTTCGAAAAGTTATAAATAGTGACCATTATTTTATTGTAGGACTACCACTAAAAATACAGTATAAATATTAGCGATTTATGCTTAGGTGGTAAAATGAGTTCAAATAGACAACATGTCCGAAGTGAAATTTTGCGAATTTATAGTGCAAATCCAGAAATGTCATATACATTTATAGCTAAAATAGCAAAATCAAACAGATGGACTGTAAAACGTACCATCGATAAATTTCTTAATGATCAATCTACGCAGGAGAAGACAAGAAAAGGAAGACCCAAAGGCCCTTGGGATCCTAAGAAAGAAAAGAAAATTGTTAGAACAATAGAGAAGTTCCTAACGATGTCAGTACGTGATATTGCTCGTAAATGTGATACTAGTATTTCAATGGTGAGCAGAGTGAAACATAGAGAGAATATCAAAACCTACAAAAAACAAAAGGTGCCAAAACGTACTGCCAAACAGCACAATGTAGCTATTAGACGATGTCGAACTGTATACAAACATCTCGTGCAGAAAGGTTATGACTGTATAATAATGGATGATGAGTCATATTTCAAATACGATTTTTCTATCTTACCTGGACCACAGTTTTACAATACTCGTAATAAGGAGAATGTGCCTGATAATTTAAAAACAATTTCAGTTGAAAAGTTTGGTGGTAAAGTCCTGGTTTGGCAGGCTATTTGTGAATATGGTGACCGTAGTATGCCTTTCTTCACAGAGGGCACGATCACTGCAGAAATTTATTTAAAGGAATGCTTAGAGAAGATTATTGCCTTTTATAAAGAAGCATGAAGACATTACACTTTTTTGGCCTGACCTTGCCACTGCTCACTATGCCAGCAAAACTAAAAAATGGTTAGAAGAGAACAATGTGCAATTTGTTCCCAAAGAGATCAATCCACCAAATGTTCCTGAACTGCGGCCGATTCAACGATATTGGGCTATAGTGAAAAGAATCTTAAGGAAGGATGGTGTTACTACAAAATCGATAAAAGAATTTTCGAAAAGATGGAGAGCAGGATCTAGAAAAGTAGACAATAAAACTTGCAGAATCTGATGGTAGGCATTAAGAAAAAAATCCGTGTATTTTCTAGAAAAAAATTAAATAAATTAGAATAAGCTTTTTTTATTAAATATAAAATTATAAACAATAAAAATCAAATATAAAATATTACTGATTTTGTTTATTTATATTTGAATGTAATTTTTAAACACGTGCAAAACTTTTCGATACAGTCCTTAGATAATATATATACAATAAATTGGTTTTATTATTATTATATTATAAATTTTGCGTGAACATTAATAATTTATTTATAATATACTGATTTTTATTTAAGTAAAACATATACATACTATAAAATACTTTAATTTAAGTAAAACATATACTATGAAATAAAAGAGTTTGATTGATAATAATTAAAGTAAAGATGTGATTATATAGAATTAAAAAATAAATAAAATTTTTTTTTTGTAATATACAGATTGTATTTAAGTAAGATATACACTTTTGAAATAATTTAATCTATTGAATAATAATGTTTTTAAATTAAGTAAAACACATACTATGAAATAAAAGAGTTTGATTTATAAGAACTAAAGTAAAGATGTGATTATATTGGAATTAATAAATAAATAAAAAGAAATATTTTAAAATACCAAATTTTTTGTTTTATTTATCAAAAAACTTATATATATATATATATATATATATATATATATATATATCTATATATATTGTTTTTTAATTGCTACATAACTTTTTTTAGTTTAAATTAGTAAATTTTTTTTTTATTACCACCTCATATATATCAAAAACAAAATAAAACTAATAATATATTTATTTTTTTCTAAAACAAAATTTGTTTACATAAATAATATAAATTTTTTTATTGTATATTTTTTTTTGCAAACATATAATAATATGGTGAAGATAAGACGTTAACATTACGTCTAATTTATTATGACCTAGTAATAGATTTCATGGTCATTATTATTATTGTTTGATAAGAAAAATTATTGTTTTCTTTGATGATAAGGATTTCATTAACAAAATTATTGTTTTGTTTGTGATGTAGTGAGGAATTCCCATGTTGGTGATAAGAGCTCAACATTACGCTAATATTATTTTTAAAAGTTATATATAGTTATCACTGTTTGTTTTTTCTATAAAACTAATTTATTTGCTTAACACATACTATGAAATAAAAGAGTTTGATTTATAAGAACTAAAGTAAAGATGTGATTATATTGGAATTAATAAATAAATAAAAAGAAATATTTTAAAATACCAAATTTTTTGTTTTATTTATCAAAAAAACTTATATATATTGTTTTTTAATTGCTACGTTACTTTTTTTAGTTTAAATTAGTTTCCTAACTTCACTTGTAAATGGATTGTACTCAATTATACGATCATGCAGCAGAAGACAATATGCTGATGTATTTTTATGTATATTTTCAGATGTTTTAAATTCAAGCCTAACATCAACAGGTCCAGATTTTATTGTCTCATTTTGATGTGAACAATCTATAACAATAATTGGAGCAGACGATTTGAACTCACTCCAACTTAGACATGGTTCACTTTGTCGTCCTTAATATGATCGTTGGAAATTTTTATACATCTCATAGAGTAAAGCATATCGATCTTTTGAAAATTTAATATCTAAATCATCATATGGATATGTTTCAGAGTTTAAATGCACTTTAATATCTAATAAAAAAATCTAAGGGCGTAAAAAGACATATAGTTGCTAATGAAATAACTGTTGATGATTATTTAGAGTGCTTAAATATTAAACAAAATAAAATGATCACACAAAATCTAATTCGATCAAAATCTCATAATGTATACACTATAAAACAAACCAAAATCGCATTGAATCCATATGATGATAAGAGAGAATTAATTGTAAACTCACATAATACTTTACCTTGGGGGCATTATAGCTTAAGAACTAACACATTAATGTAGATAATATATATATATACAATAAATTGGTTTTATTATTATTATATTATAAATTTATTTATAATATAATAATTTTTATTTAAGTAAAACATATACATACTATAAAATACTTTAATTTAAGTAAAACATATACTATGAAATAAAAGAGTTTGATTGATAGGAATTAAAGTAAAGATGTGATTATATAGAAATAAAAAATAAATAAAAATTTTTTTTTGTAATATACAGATTGTATTTAAGTAAAACATACACTTTTGAAATAATTTAATCTATTGAATAATAATGTTTTTAAATTAAGTAAAACACATACTATGAAATAAAAGAGTTTGAGTTATAAGAACTAAAGTAAAAATGTGATTATATTGGAATTAATAAATAAATAAAAAGAAATATTTTAAAATACCAATTTTTTTGTTTTATTTATCAAAAAACTTATATATATATATATATATATATATATATATATATATATATTAATGAAAACAACTTGTTAGCTGTTAGCTGTTACCTGTTAGCTGTTACCTGTTACCTGTTAGCTGTTACCTGTTAGCTGTTACCTGTTACCTGTTACCGGGCTTATGCTACTCAGAATAAAGGTTATCGATACATGTTAACAATAATTGATACATTTTCTAAAATTCGGTTGGGCAATACCTATTAAGAATAAAACTGGATTGAGTGTAAGCGAAGCGTTTCAATCGGTATTGACTGAAGTTAGCATTCCTAAGAATCTGCAAACTGATGATGGAACCGAATTCTACAATAAGACTTTTCAAACGTTCATCACAAAATATAACATTAATCACTATTCAACATATAGTATATTAAAAGTATCAATAGTTGAACGATTCAATAGAACTTTAAAGGGGAAAATGTGGAAAGAATTTAGCATGAGCGGTTCTTATCGGTGGGTTGCTATATGAAAAAAAATAGTTTATGAATATAACCACAGTAAACATAGTACTATTAAAATGCGACCCTGTGACGTCAATATTGACAAGGAAAAAAATTGCTTTCAACAACATATTCCAATATGAAACAGATGTGTTATAATTTATATATATATTTAAAAAATAAAAAAATTATTACAAAGCATTGTATATTCTTATTTTTATTCAACTGTATATAAACAGTTTAAGCCTACTGGCACTCGAAAAGTATGTTTTTTTCGATAGTACTATGTGTGTACCACCGGCGGTACACACTAAATTTTTATACTTATGCCACAAAGGCTACGTGTACCGCCGGTGGTACACACATAGTACTATCGAAAAAAACATACTTTTCGAGTGCCAGTAGGCTTAAACTGTTTATATACAGTTGAATAAAAATAAGAATATACAATGCTTTGTAATAATTTTTTTATTTTTTTAAATATATATATAAATTATAATACATCTGTTTTATATTGGAATATGTTGTTGAAAGCAATTTTTTTCCTTATCAATATTGACGTCACAGGGTCGCATTTTAATAGTACTATGTTTACTGTGGTTATATTCATAAACTATTTTTTTTATTATAGCAACCCACCGATAAGAACCGCTCATGCTAAATTCTTTCCACATTTTCCCCTTTAAAGTTCTATTGAATCGTTCAACTATTGATACTTTTAATATACTATATGTTGAATAGTGATTAATGTTATATTTTGTGATGAGCGTTTGAAAAGTCTTATTGTAGAATTCGGTTCCATCATCAGTTTGCAGATTCTTAGGAATGCTAACTTCAGTCAATACCGATTGAAACGCTTCGCTTACACTCAATCCAGTTTTATTCTTAATAGGTATTGCCCAACCGAATTTTAGAAAACGTATCAATTATTGTTAACATGTATCGATAACCTTTATTCTGAGTAGCATAGGCCCGGTAACAGGTAACAGGTAACAGCTAACAGGTAACAGCTAACAGCTAACAGGTAACAGCTAACAGCTAACAGCTAACAGCTAACAGGTAACAGGTAACAGCTAACAGCTAACAGGTAACAGCTAACAGCTAACAAGTTGTTTTCATTAATATATATATATATATATATACATATATATATATATATATATATAAGTTTTTTGATAAATAAAACAAAAAAATTGGTATTTTAAAATATTTCTTTTTATTTATTTATTAATTCCAATATAATCACATCTTTACTTTAGTTCTTATAAATCAAACTCTTTTATTTCATAGTATGTGTTTTACTTAATTTAAAAACATCATTATTCAATAGATTAAATTATTTCAAAAGTGTATATCTTACTTAAATACAATCTGTATATTACAAAAAAAAAATTTTATTTATTTTTTAATTCTATATAATCACATCTTTACTTTAATTCTTATCAATCAAACTCTTTTATTTCATAGTATATGTTTTACTTAAATTAAAGTATTTTATAGTATGTATATGTTTTACTTAAATAAAAATCAGTATATTATAAATAAATTATTAATGTTCACGCAAAATTTATAATATAATAATAATAAAACCAATTTATTGTATATATATTATCTACATTAATGTGATAGTTCTTAAGCTGTAATGCCCCCAAGGTAAAGTATTATGTGAGTTTACAATTAATGCTCTCTTATCATCATATGGATTCAATGCGATTTTGGTTTGTTTTATAGTGTATACATTATGAGATTTTGATCGAATTAGATTTTGTGTGATCATTTTATTTTGTTTAATATTTAAGCACTCTAAATAATCATCAACAGTTATTTCAGTAGCAACTATATGTCTTTTTACACCCTTAGATTTTTTTATTTTATCCACACCATCAACTCTAATTGCATACATTATTTATCTAAGACCTACAAATTCGGTAATAATTTTACCACACAGTTCATCTTTCATTAAGCCCAAAACTTTTTTATTAACTAAAGGGATTCCACATATATTCGATGGAGAATAATCGCTGGTTTCAAAATATTTGTGATAATCTACTCTTAATATACTATAAATGTCGTCACATGATATCTCATAAATTAAACTATCTGTGTCAGTATACAATGCAGTACATTTTTCTTTGAATATTGTTTTCATGTATTCATAATGAAATTCATAAAAATAATATTAGCGTAATTTTGAGCTCTTATCATCAACATGGGAATTCCTCACTACATCACAAACAAAACAATAATTTTGTTAATGAAATCCTTATCATCAAACAAAACAATAATTTTTCTTATCAAACAATAATAATAATGACCATGAAATCTATTACTAGGTCATAATAAATTAGACGTAATGTTAACGTCTTATCTTCACCATATTATAATATGTTTGCAAAAAAAAATATACAATAAAAAAATTTATATTATTTATGTAAATAAATTTTGTCTTAGAAAAAATAAATATGTTATTAGTTTTATTTTGTTTTTGGTATATATGAGGTGGTAATAAAAAAAAATATTTTACTAATTTAAACTAAAAAAAGTTATGTAGCAATTAAAAAACAATATATATATATAAGTTTTTTGATAAATAAAACAAAAAAATTGGTATTTTAAAATATTTCTTTTTATTTATTTATTAATTCCAATATAATCACATCTTTACTTTAGTTCTTATAAATCAAACTCTTTTATTTCATAGTATGTGTTTTACTTAATTTAAAAACATCATTATTCAATAGATTAAATTATTTCAAAAGTGTATATCTTACTTAAATACAATCTGTATATTACAAAAAAAAAATTTTATTTATTTTTTAATTCTATATAATCACATCTTTACTTTAATTCTTATCAATCAAACTCTTTTATTTCATAGTATATGTTTTACTTAAATTAAAGTATTTTATAGTATGTATATGTTTTACTTAAATAAAAATCAGTATATTATAAATAAATTATTAATGTTCACGCAAAATTTATAATATAATAATAATAAAACCAATTTATTGTATATATATTATCTACATTAATGTGATAGTTCTTAAGCTGTAATGCCCCCAAGGTAAAGTATTATGTGAGTTTACAATTAATGCTCTCTTATCATCATATGGATTCAATGCGATTTTGGTTTGTTTTATAGTGTATACATTATGAGATTTTGATCGAATTAGATTTTGTGTGATCATTTTATTTTGTTTAATATTTAAGCACTCTAAATAATCATCAACAGTTATTTCAGTAGCAACTATATGTCTTTTTACACCCTTAGATTTTTTTATTTTATCCACACCATCAACTCTAATTGCATACATTATTTATCTAAGACCTACAAATTCGGTAATAATTTTACCACACAGTTCATCTTTCATTAAGCCCAAAACTTTTTTATTAACTAAAGGGATTCCACATATATTCGATGGAGAATAATCGCTGGTTTCAAAATATTTGTGATAATCTACTCTTAATATACTATAAATGTCGTCACATGATATCTCATAAATTAAACTATCTGTGTCAGTATACAATGCAGTACATTTTTCTTTGAATATTGTTTTCATGTATTCATAATGAAATTCATAAAAATAATATTAGCGTAATTTTGAGCTCTTATCATCAACATGGGAATTCCTCACTACATCACAAACAAAACAATAATTTTGTTAATGAAATCCTTATCATCAAACAAAACAATAATTTTTCTTATCAAACAATAATAATAATGACCATGAAATCTATTACTAGGTCATAATAAATTAGACGTAATGTTAACGTCTTATCTTCACCATATTATAATATGTTTGCAAAAAAAAATATACAATAAAAAAATTTATATTATTTATGTAAATAAATTTTGTCTTAGAAAAAATAAATATGTTATTAGTTTTATTTTGTTTTTGGTATATATGAGGTGGTAATAAAAAAAAATATTTTACTAATTTAAACTAAAAAAAGTTATGTAGCAATTAAAAAACAATATATATATATAAGTTTTTTGATAAATAAAACAAAAAATTTGATATTTTAAAATATTTCTTTTTATTTATTAATTCCAATATAATCACATCTTTACTTTAGTTCTTATAAATCAAACTCTTTAATTTTGTTAATAAAATCCTTATCATCAAACAAAACAATAATTTTTCTTATCAAACAATAATAATAATGACCATGAAATCTATTACTAGGTCATAATAAATTAGACGTAATGTTAACGTCTTATCTTCACCATATTATTATATGTTTGCAAAAAAAATATACAATAAAAAAATTTATATTATTTATGTAAATAAATTTTGTTTTAGAAAAAATAAATATATTATTAGTTTTATTTTGTTTTTGGTATATATGAGGTGGTAAAAAAAAATATTTTACTAATTTAAACTAAAAAAAGTTATGCAGCAATTAAAAAACAATATATATATATATAAGTTTTTTGATAAATAAAACAAAAAATTTGGTATTTTAAAATATTTTTTTTTATTTATTTATTAATTCCAATATAATCACATCTTTACTTTAGTTCTTATAACTCAAACTCTTTTATTTCATAGTATGTGTTTTACTTAATTTAAAAACATTATTATTCAATAGATTAAATTATTTCAAAAGTGTATGTTTTACTTAAATACAATCTGTATATTACAAAAAAAAATTTTTATTTATTTTTTAATTCTATATAATCACATCTTTACTTTAATTCCTATCAATCAAACTCTTTTATTTCATAGTATATGTTTTACTTAAATTAAAGTATTTTATAGTATGTATATGTTTTACTTAAATAAAAATTATTATATTATAAATAAATTTATAATATAATAATAATAAAACCAATTTATTGTATATATATATTATCTACATTAATGTGTTAGTTCTTAAGCTATAATGCCCCCCCAAGGTTAAGTATTATGTGAGTTTACAATTATTGCTCTCTTATCATCATATGGATTCAATGCGATTTGGTTTGTTTTATAGTGTAAACATTATGAGATTTTGATCGAATTAGATTTTGTGTGATCATTTTATTTTGTTTAATATTTAAGCACTCTAAATAATCATCAACAGTTATTTCATTAGCAACTATATGTCTTTTTACGCCCTTAGATTTTTTTATTTTATCCACACTACAAAATTTATAAATTCCAATTAATAACCTTGACTTAAAACTAAGTATTTTATATTCTATGATACAAGTAGCACATTTTTGATACCCGCGGTACACAAAAGTCTATAATTACTGGTAACTTTTAGAATATAATATTGAATAAATTTTGAATTGTTATCAATATTTTTCTTATCTTGCAAAACCGATTTTTTCTTTTTGTAAAACGTGAATAAAAAATAAATAAACCAAGAAAAATTAATATACAAAAAATTATTACATTTGGCACTGGCACAATTTTACAACAGTGACAATTTTACAATGCAATGGTGGAATAAATTCCAAAAAAGTATGGATCTAGATCACTACATGTTTTCGATTGCAGAAAGACCAATAACCGGCATGATGCATCTAATTTAGATGTAATAATAGCGGAACATGCTGAAATTAAATCAAAATATAAAATATGTAGTATATAATAAATATAATTCTTCTAAGTAAATTAAAATGGTATTTTTTTAAATTTTACTCCTGTTAACAAACCCCAAAAAAAGGTACAGAGATAATCATTTCATTATTTTTTTCCACTCATGTTGACCTATGTTAACCTATGTACATTCTAAGATTTTATTCAACATTTTATACAATTTTTATTTTCAAACCATAAGAAATTTTGCTGCTGATAACAAACTCTAAAAAAAAAAGATGAGTTCTTATTTTGATTTATTATTTTATGAACGTTTGTTGACCTATGTACATCTTGAGAATTTTAGTACTTTTTGTTTTTAGTCATGATAACAAACTTTTGTAAGAAATTATCAAGGAAAGGAATTCCTTATGTTATTTACTGTCGCAACAATAAACCATATCTTCACCATCACAGTAAACCAACCAAATGTCCAAACCATAAAGTAGCTTTTTTCACCACCATCACAGTAAACAAACCAAAAATAAAATTAACCCACTCACGCACACTCAACTACAACTCTCCAGTAAACGAACCCCAAAATAAAATTAATCTACTCACACACACTCAACTACAACTTTTCCCCTCACACACTCTCAACCACAACTTTTCTCCTCACTCAATTCACCCACTCACACACTCAAATACTTGCAAAAACCCCAACAGCCAATCACACACATTTAGCACATTCCATTAGCACATTTCGTAAACATTATACTCCAACAACCAATCACAAACATTTAGCACATTCCATTAGCACATTTCACAAACCTTATCTCTCACAAATTCATACTAATACATACAAATCCTCTCAAAATTCACACACACCAACACACAAATCCTCTCAAAATTCACAGACACCAACACACAAATCCTCTCAAAATACACACACCAACACAAAATACACACACACACACACACACACACACACATCAACACGCCCATTTAGCACATTTTATTAGGTTACCACCTATGCAAAACGGCCAAATTCATACTAATACATACAAATACTCTCAAAATTCATACTAATCCATACAAATACTCTCAAAATACACACACCAACACACAAATCCTCTCAAAATTCACACACACCAACACAAAATACACACACACACACACACACACACACACACACACACACACACACACACACACACACACACACACACACACACACACACACACACACACACACACACACACACACACACACACACACACACACACACACACACACACACACACACACACACACACACACACACACACACACACACACACACACACACACACACACACACACACACACACACACACACACACACACACACACACACACACACACACACACACACACACACACACACACACACACACACACACACACACACACACACACACACACACACACACACACACACACACACACACACACACACACACACACACACACACACACACACACACACACACACACACACACACACACACACACACACACACACACACACACACACACACACACACACACACACACACACACACACACACACACACACACACACACACACACACACACACACACACACACACACACACACACACACACACACACACACACACACACACACACACACACACACACACACACACACACACACACACACACACACACACACACACACACACACACACACACACACACACACACACACACACACACACACACACACACACACACACACACACACACACACACACACACACACACACACACACACACACACACACACACACACACACACACACACACACACACACACACACACACACACACACACACACACACACACACACACACACACACACACACACACACACACACACACACACACACACACACACACACACACACACACACACACACACACACACACACACACACACACACACACACACACACACACACACACACACACACACACACACACACACACACACACACACACACACACACACACACACACACACACACACACACACACACACACACACACACACACACACACACACACACACACACACACACACACACACACACACACACACACACACACACACACACACACACACACACACACACACACACACACACACACACACACACACACACACACACACAGCTCCACTACTGCTAGTTCATCGGCTTTCTCGTTACCTACAATATTCCTATGACCTGGAACCCAAAGTAACGTGACCTCGAACCGAGGGCTATTTCCAGCGATTCTGAGTAGACACCAGCGCCAACACCACAGTCCATCTTTGAACCATCAGTGAACAGTACTGAATCGAACCCATTCAGAAGGCCTGCTACCTTCCAATCACTGCGAGTCGGTATCTTAACCTTGAAGTTCTTATTAAGTATTAACTGGGGGATGGAATAGTCCGTGGACAAGGGGAGCAGTTCTCTAGCTAACGAGCTAAGAATACGGCTATGTCCGTAAGGTTTGTCACGCCAGTACCCACTTTCTCTGAGTCTGAGCGCGCTGCATGAGGCTAAGTATTTGGTGTGGAGATCAGTTGGGAGAAGGTGGAGAATTGTATTCAGGGCATCCCCGGCGTTGTCCTTAACGCACCTGTGATGCAAATACATGCACTTCTCTGCACCCTACCTAGCATGGTACGGACATAATCCCTATCTAGGGCAGGCCACCATACTATTGAACCATAGGTGAGGATAGGTCTCACTATAGCAGTGTACAACCATAAAACCATACGAGGTTTTAATCCCCAACTTTTTCCGAGCATTTTTTTGCAAGAGTACAAAGCCGTGTAGGCTTTCTTGACTCTCTCCTCTATATTCCACCTCCAGTTCAGCTTCGGGTCGAAAATCAACCCCAAGTATTTGACTTTGGAGGATAGATTCAGTGTTATACCGTCCAATTTTGGTCGAGAAAACACAGGTATTTTGGTTTTTGTGGTGAATAGCATCATTTCGGTTTTGCTAGGGTTGGCATTCAGACCACAGCTGCGGGCCCAGTTGCTAACCATACGTAAGGCTTGTTCCATAATTCCGCTAATTATATTAAGGAATTTGCCAGAAACCAGTATTACAAGGTCGTCCGCATAAGCGACGGCCATTATTCCTTCCTCTTGAAGTTTTGATAAGATTTTGTTCATTACAAGGAGTCATAATAGTGGAGACAGCACACCCCCCTGTGGCGTACCTCTATTAACATACCTAGTAATGTGAGAGTTACCGAGGTCTGCTTGCACCTCCCGCGTATGAAGCATGTTGGCTATCCATCGTCTAAGTGGAACTGCTACCTCCAGTTCCACCAGAGACTCTAGGACAGCGGACACGTGGATATTATTAAAAGCGCCTTCTATATCTTAGAAGGTGGCTAGGGTATATTCTTTATACTGGATGGATTTTTCTACCGTTTGCACAACTTCGTTCAGTGCAGTCTCAGTAGACTTACCTTTACAGTAGGCATGTAGGAATTTGCACAATGGGGTTCTTTCTAAAACGCTTCTCAACTCCTGGTCAAGGACGCGCTCAAGGGTTTTTAGCATGAAGGATGAGAGACTAATTGGCCTGAAGTCTTTGGCCATTTCGTGTCCTCTTTTTCCCGCTTTTGGTATGAAGACAACCTTGACTCGCCTCCACCACTGTGGTATGTGGCCGAGTCTGAGGCTGCCCTTGAAAAGTTTTGTCATCCAAGGGATAACTAGCTGTATGGATTCCTGTAGCATCTTTGGAAAGATTCCATCAGGTCCAGAGGATTTATAGGGGGAGAAATTATCAATTGCCCAGGCAATTTTCTTTCCCGTTATAAGTGAGTTTAGCCACTCCCGTTGTGGCTCAGTATTTCCTAAGTCGCCTGTCTGGGCTACATCTTCAGCTTGCACCGTGCAACCTGGGAAATGTGTGTCTACTAACAGCTGCAGAGTCTCTGCAGATGATTCTGTCCAACTACCCTCCGCACTTTTGAGGAAGGACGGATTGGAATGTTCTTTGCTTAGGATTATGCTTAGTCTGGCAGAATCCCTACTACTTTCAATGGATTCGCAATACTCTTGCCAATTCCTTTTTTTTGCCTCGTTAATTGCTTTTTTGTACTCACGAAGACGGTCCTTGTAGAGTTGCCATGTACCCTGCCTGTAGCAGACGTTGTAGGTTTCTCTAGTCACCTTTCGTAACTTAGTTAAATTGTCATCCCACCACGGAGGGAAAGATTTTTTTACTACGCTTGATCGGACATGATACCTTGAATGAGACCTGCATGGCCTTGGTAAATTTGTCCGTCATTTCCTCTAGGGAATTAATGGTCGTTATTTCTGATTGGTTATCTATGGCTGATAACTTCCCTTTTAACACCGATCTAAACTTGGACCAGTCTGTGTTTTTTGGGGTTTCTATACGGTTTTGGGCTTTCAGGGTTTAAATTAACATTGAAGAGTATCCACTTGTGATCCGAGAAAGATCTTTTCTCTGATACTCTCCAGTTTTCTACTTTCAGGGAATTATTGTTGCTAATTAGGGTAATATCAATCACGTCTTCCCAGCCAGGGAATCTTTCCGAGCTCGGAAAAGTGAATGTTGGTGTGCTGCCTCTATTACACACCATTAAATTAGAATTTAAAATAAAATCAAAAAGTGACTCACCTCTCTCATTTGTTTCCGAGCTACCCCACAGGGTATGTCTGGCGTTTGCATCACAACCAATAAGCAGGTTACTTCCAGTGGCTAGGACTATCTGCTGTAGATTGGTTGTCGGGGTGGTTTCGTCATGAGGCATATATACCGAGCTGATATATAATTCTTTGCCATCATTCTGCTCGACCTTCACCACGGTAATGTCTTCATAGCTAAAATTAGAACAAAAATGTGCAATTATGTGTTTTCTAACTAGAATACACGTTCGTGGCTTACCATTGGCACCATCTACAAGCTTGTAGAATAGGTTATAGTCTCTGTGATTCAGACCTCTTATTCTGGAGGTGTTGATCCAGGGTTCCTGAATTAGGGCTATGTCGATGTCTTCCTCCCTTAGGAAGATCATCAGGTTATCCGAGGCGAATCTCGCATGCTGGAGATTAACCTGGACAACCCGTATCATCTGGCAAGCTACCTACCCCCGTCTCTTTGGCTAGAGACATCTCTTCCAGCAAGTCGCTTGCCTCATCTAACTCGTCAAGCTCGTCACTATTGTTGTGGAATAAAACACGCCGTCCCTGTATATTTGTTATATTTGTTATATGAACCCAAAATATTTTGCATTACGCATTGCGAAATAATATTAAAAATATTATTTATATTTCATAAAGTTAATAAACTTAGCATATAATAAATAATGCTTAGTGCGCATTTATGCAATGTATGCAATTTTGGGTAACAACAAATACAAATAATAATAATTATTACTAATTATGATTACGCAAAATAATTATGATTGCGCAAATTGATTAATTGTATTATTATTGGAACAAAGTCTATTTACATTTTTAATGTAAACAAAAAGCTGAGGAGTAAAAAAGTGTGTATAAATAATGCGGTTTTTATGGTAATTCGGGGAGTTGAAATTTGTTCAGCTTTCGTTAAACAACTCTCGAAACAGTAAAGTTTTGTACAGAGTTAATGTTTAATAATAAAGCTATTCAGAACAAATAAAGGTTAAATTATTAAATAAATTTGGAGTTTTATTTATTAAAACAAGATATTATTTAACTGGCCAAGCCAAAATAGTATCGTACAAATAAACACCAACGCTTCCAGTTTTTATATTCAGAAATTGTATAATATATTGGCACAAGAGCCATATAATTATAAAATCGAATATATAAAACATAACATTGGCGCAGCCGGTTAACCAAGTACTACGTTTCTTGGTAGAACCACCACTTTTTTGGACAAATTTTTAAATTTTTTTTTGGGAAAATCAAAAAATCAGGATTTTGGTTCACGGACAAAACATCGAAAGAAGAACAAAAAGGCAGTTTTTGGAAATCAAGCAGAGAACAATTTTATAAAGCAGCCTACAACGAGTACGTCAGTATCAAATACAACGAAACACAAAAAATATACAAATAAACAACCTTGCACTTCGCGTGAAGCGAACAAGGGATAAACACGACGCAATTTCGCGTAGTTTCTGTTTAAAATTTTGTATTTTTTTTTGTAAAATTTTTTTTTTTTTCAAAACACAAATCAAAGTAGTAGTTTTTTTTGTTATATTTGCAATTGTTTTTACTGTTAGTAGATTTAAGTAGTTTAGTTTCATTACAAAAATAATTTAGTTTTTTTTTCACAAAAGAAAAGAATAATATATTTACTTTAGGTATATCCATTATTTTTGAATTTTTTTTATATACCGTTTTCTTGTCGTTTTTTTTTAATAATAAACAAAGTAATGCCGGTAACTTTTTATACGGTGGGAACAATACATAATACTAAGCACGGTAAGGTATGCAATAATTGTATACGCAACTGGCAAAGTATTACTTATCCCAAATTCGAGAAAAAACCATACAGTTGTATAGTTTGTAATAAAACTCTTCTTTGGTTAAAAGAATAAATAATATACCATTTTTCTTGTAATAGACCATTTTTTTTTATGTATAAATAATTTTTTTCTAATATATATATATTATTATGAGAGCATAAAATAAAAAAAAATGGAATGAAAATAAAATTATAATTTTTTTCTACATGATTGATATAAATCGTTTTTTATAAATAGTTTATTTTATTTGGGATCTTTAGATCTAAATTTAAAGGAAATTAATTTTTTTTGTATTTGGCTAGTTAATGGAAAAAAGTATTAGAAAATTCTCAAAAAAAATTGAGAGCTTTTCATTCACTAACACAAGCCCAAAAAATATTTCTACTACTGATTCAAGTAGTACTTCAATTATGATTTCTACACCGGTACAAGGATCAATTTTTGACGAACAGCAAGGCGCCGTAGGAGGTGCGGTGCCAAAAACAAGTAGTTTCAGGGTGCTTAGGTCAAAGAAAACTTATCCAAGGCCCAGTTTAAATATTTTAGAGGAAGAGGACAAATCTGACATAGAGAGAAATTTGTTAGGATCTACCCCAAACAAAGAACGGGTAAAATCAAATGTTAATGACCAAATCACTTTTGGTCAACCAAAATCACGGGACGCTATGGCGCCCCCTAGCGAATTTAAGACATTAAGAGAACCACACATATATGACTTCCCACAAAGAATTTACGAACCATTTCCAAAAACTCTAACACCACCTTTACGTCAAAATAATACCATACTGTTAGGACAAGGAAACGACAGATTTCATCAAACAGTAAATATGTCTTTTAGTGACGGAATGTTGTCAGTCACTGAGACATTCAAAACATTTTTGGCACATGTCCCAATATTTTCTGGAACAGGAGACAATCCTGCTCTAGACTTACAAAATTTCCTAACGTTAGCAGAGGAAGCTTACTATATTACGGAAGATACAGGAAGGGCATTTATACTGACCAATTTAGTGAGAAGCAAATTAAGGGGGAAAGCAAATGCGCTTTTCCAAAATAAAAATATAATTGATTTCGACGAATTCAAAAGCATTCTGAGTAACCACTTCCTTCCTTATAAGGATCTTCCCCAATTAGCTAGGGAAGTAGAGGAGTGTTACCAAGGACCGGACGAGGGAGTAGAAAATTTTGGGAGTAGGCTATTACAGAAACTTGAGGCCTATACAATAATGGTCGAAAATACCTATCCAGGAGAAGGTAGGGTATTAACGGAAGAAATGATGAAGGTTGCGAAACGAACCTTCATAAGGGGTTTACATTCGGAATCCTTAAAAAATTACGTAAGGTCACAAAATTGTTCCAGTTTAAAAGTAGCAGTCCAAAAGGCAAGGGACTACGCAAGGGAGGATTACGCTATTGGCAACTCATCAGAAAAACGATCAGGGGGGATGGATAGTGATATAACCACATTATTGAAAAAACTGTTAATAAAAATAGATAGCGGTGAAGAACGCAACAGGACAATAGGAGATCCACCCTCAAGGACACCCAACCACTTCCAAAATAAAAATAAAAGAGATAACTACCCTAGGGAAGGGTATACAGCAGGAAAACCAAGTTTTCAAAGGCAAAATATGCCAAATTCAACATACAAAAATGAACGAAACACATCAAACTATAACAGAAATAATCATTCCAGACCAGAAACCAACAATAATTTTAGAAACCATTTAAAATGTTATACTTGTGGTGAACCAGGCCACACTAGTCGTTATTGCAAAAGGAGTCAACCAAACACCCCATTTTGCACTATTTGTAAACGACAGGGACATTCTAGAGAACAATGTACAGGGGCCATGCAACCCGCGAACGTACGGATAATACAAAATAAATCAATGGACAACTCAAGGTCAACTGAAATGACCCAATCAGCAGTGGTTCAACATTGTGAATGGTGCGATTTTCGAGGACATGTAATTTTGCACTGCCCAGCCAGGCAAAAATACGAGGCACGTGCAGCCATGCAGTCGGGAAACGAATAAGAAGTGAGCCAAAAAACCCTGACTCATTTCTGCACATAAACTCATCGGGGGGACGGAATTTACAAGAAAAAACTTATTTAGATCCAATAGTGGAATTACCATTAGATATAACGAAAACGGGAGTAGCTAAACTTTTAATAGACACAGGAGCACAAGTTAGTGTATTAAAAAGGAATTCATTAAATAATGACGCAAGGATTAATGCTAACAACAGCATTGCATTACGTACACTTCACGGACAAAACGAAACACTAGGTAGTTGTAAAGGAACATTTTTTAATGGAATACAATGTGAATTTCAAGTAACTAATATGGAAGAAAGAATACCAGGAGATGGTATTCTGGGTTACGATTTTTTATCGAAACATTGCAACATACAGGGTCCTTCTAAAATTTTAGAATTCACCCAGCTTGAAAGGATGAAAACAGAATTCCAAGTTCCTTTCGTAGATGCAACTACGGAGCAACCCAACCAACCAAGTGTTCACTCGTTTCAAACCAACAGTGTTTTATACAATGAGAAAAAGTCAGCATTAATGGTAAACCACAAAATAGAAAATAAAAATAACTATGCAATAGAGAAAGTAAATTCACGTAATGAAAATGAGAACAAGGAAGAATTAACCGAAGAAAAACGAGAGCCAAAATTAAAAGGGAGAAATATAATAAAAATACCAGCCCGTACAGAAAAAATAATAGAGATACCTACAACATTAGAAGGAGAACTAATAGTCACCTCAAAGGAAATTATACCAGGAGTCTTTCTGGGAAACGGCATTTGTAAAGCAAAAAGGGGTAAAATAATAGTGGGAATCAGTGCTGTCGAAGGTACTCCGATCGGAGTATTTGTACTCCGCTCAAATGTCAATCCTCCTTTCCTCCTCAATCGGACAAATTCCTCCCATTTTTTTCCCTTTAATTTTTTATTCTTTTTCTTCAATCTACTACTATATAAACATAAACTCTCGGGTTATTTTTGGTTCTGTTTATGTGTTCAGTAAAAGCCCTTTAATTCGGAAAAACCTTCCCCCCGACCATTCCGAATTAAAGGGCTTTTACTGTAATATGATCAGTGATGATCAGTGTGGTGGTTGCTGTCAAAATTCAAAAACAATTTCATTTCAATAATTTATTTTTGTGGTTTGAAATTTGATTTAATAGCAGAAAGGTGAAAAGTAAACTTAAATATTAATAAATAATGTTAATAAAATAACTCATTAAAAGTCTTAACTTTTTTAATGACATATGTTTAATCCTTAATGTAATAATTAATTATATTTGAATTAAATTTTTAAACTGTCAATAAAAGTAGTAATTTTTTTTATTAAATATGTTTAATAAAACATATAATACCGAATTAAATTTTTTTTTATAAAAACAAACATTTTTAAGGTGTTTTGAAAAATTCCTCCCTTATAGCACAAAATCCTCCGCTCAATGGAAACAAATTCCTCCCTTCGAAATTTTCAAAACGACAGCACTGGTGGGAATAATGAACATAAATAACGAAGAGAAAATTATAGAGAAAATAAAGCTCGAAACACATAAACTAGAGGATTTTGAGATACGCACATTAAAAGTAGATAGTGAAAAACAGGTAAAAGAAACAAAAGAAAATGAACAATGGAATAATCATAAAATCCCGAAACGAAAAAGGGAAAAACAACAAAATAAGGACAAAAATAAGGAAACAGAAGGATTTATTAGATACATATTTAACGATTTCAAGGAGGAAAAAAGGACGGAAAACACGCGCATTAAAAATTTAAAAGAGGAGCTTATTTTAAAAACCGATCTCAATTCAGAGGAAAAGGAAAGCCTGGAAAAAATCCTCACAGAATTCTCGGATATTTTTCATTTACCTGGTGACAACCTTCCCGGGACAAACAGTGTAACTCACAAAATCCCAATAAAACAGGACCAAAGTCCAATAAATAGCAGACAATATCGTTTAGCGGAATGCCACAAACAAGTTATAAACGAGGAAGTAACAAAACTTTTAGAGGAGGACATTATTAAACCCAGTAAAAGTCCTTGGAACGCACCATTACTGGTAGTCCCAAAAAAGGCGGGTCCAAATGGTGAAAAACGCCACAGGGTGGTAATTGATTATCGAAAGCTAAATGAAGTAACAGTGGGGGACGCATTTCCACTCCCTAGAATCGAAGAAATATTGGATCAACTAGGAAGATCCAGATACTTCACTACCTTGGATCTGGCTAGTGGGTATCATCAAGTTCATCTGGAACCCAGCGATCGGGAAAAAACAGCATTCAGTACAGCATACGGGCACTTTGAATTCAAAAGAATGCCTTTCGGACTCACGGGAGCGCCCGCTACTTTCCAACGGTTAATGAATTATGTTTTATCAGGGTTACAAGGAATAAAGTGTTTCGTCTACCTAGACGACATTGTCATATATGGTAGAAACTTACAGGATCATGACGAAAAGCTAAAATCTATTTTCCAACGATTACGAGAAAACAACTTAAAACTACAACCGGAAAAATGCAAATTTTTGAAACGAGAAGTTGTTTATCTGGGACATCAAATCACTTCGGAAGGAGTCCTACCTGATCCTGAAAAAACAAAATGTGTAAAGGAACATCCCGCTCCACGCACCACCAAGGAATTACAATCATTTTTAGGTCTAGTAAACTACTATCGACCATGTATGCCGGAATTAGCCAAAAAAGGGGCTATATTGTACAAAATGGCGACCAAATCACAACCTTATAAGTGGACTTCGGAACATCAGGAAGCTTTCGAGCAGGTTAAAAATCTACTTATTCAACCACCTCTTCTAGCATATCCTGATTTTAATCATCCATTTAATTTGACGACTGACGCTTGCAATTATGCGCTGGGAGCTGCATTATCTCAAGGTGAAGTGGGTAAAGACAAGCCAATTGCATACGCCAGTAGGGTATTAAACAAAGCGGAAAGGAATTATGCGACTATTGAAAAAGAAATGCTAGCCATATACTGGGCTATCAAAAATTTCCGCAGTTATCTTTTAGGAAGAAAATTCAAAGTATATACGGACCACAAACCCTTGATAAGTGAATATAAAAAGAGAGATTCGGAAGGAAGACTTAATAGATGGAAGGTCCGTCTAGCTGAATATGACTTTGAAATCCTGTATAAGGCAGGAAAAAATAACACAAATGCGGACGCACTTAGTCGCATTCCCATAATAGAACAACATGAAGAACCCAGTAGTAAAGGTACAATAAACGCAATAACTAGGAGTAAAGCAAAAAATGAAATACAAAAAAATCAAGAATTTCCAAAACCAGAAAATGCAAAACAAAAAAATCCACCCACGATAACAACGGAACCAGTAAAAAATACCGTGGACGTCGATTATGAGAGTGACTCATCTAGTTCAAGCATATCCGAAAAAGGAAATCAAGCAATAACACTAACATCTAAAGATGAAATAGAAGCAGTAATTAAAAAATATCACGATTCCCCACTAGGAGGACACATGGGGGTACACAAAACATACTATAGAATTCGGCAATTCTATAAATGGAAAAAAATGTTTTATGACATTAGTAAATTTGTGAAAAAATGTACCAAGTGTCAACGAGTTAAAAGAGGAAGAATAACAAAAATGCCTATGGTAATTACGGACACGGCATACAAACCTTTCGATAAAGTATATATGGACATTGTAGGTCCTTTCCCTGTTACTCACAGAGGAAACAAATACATCTTGACTTTTCAAGATGACCTAACTAAAATATTGGACTGCATACCACTACCAAATCAAGAAGCCTTAACGGTAGCGGATGCTTTTTATAGGAAAATAATCCTTAAATATTCTGTAATTCCACGTAGACTAATTACAGACCAAGGTACAAATTTTACGAGCGATTTAATTCAGCGGTTATGTAAACTGCTGAAAATTAAAAAAGTACAAACTACGGCATACCACCCGCAATCCAACGGTTCTTTGGAGAGAAGGCATGGGCCTTTAGTTGAATACTTAAAAACCATTATTAATGAAAACGTACAAAGTTGGGACGAATGGCTAGGAGAAGCGGCTTTCTGTCATAACCATACACCACACATGGGGAGCAAATACTCGCCCATTTTCGCTCTTTATGGTTTTTGCGAGCCACTGCCCACTACCTTTAAACAAAACCCGGAACCCGTTTATAATTTTGACGACCATTGTCAAGTCGTGAAAGCTAAAATGCAAAAAATTCACAAGGTAGCGCGGGAAAAATTAATAGAGGGGAAAATAAAATCAAAAGAGTACTACGACAAAAATAAAACAGAAACGGATTTTCAAATAGGGGACAAAGTCCTACTAAAAAATCAAATAAAAAACCACAAACTAAGCAGTGGGTGGTCAGGTCCATATACAATAATTGAAATAATGGACTCAGTCAACGTAAAAATTAAAATAGGGAAAAAGATTAAACGCGTCCATAATAACCGTTTAAAATTATGGCACGAATAAAAAAAAAAAAATATAAAACACAAAAAATTTACATTATATAAAATACTAACTAGAATTCATTTGTATAATTATAATGATGTAACCTTTTCATTTTTTTTTGTAATAGAATTAATTAACTAACGCGAACCGCATTTTTTTAATAACATCAGAGCCTAACTAGCCAGGTTGTCAACCAGCCAGTAGGTAAATAGTTCTTGAACATACTCAAGAAGTGCAACAAGATTTGTTACAACTCTGATATTAAAAAAAAAAAAAAAAAAATCGCGACAAAAATACTTAAAGTAGCAGTAATATTTTAAATATAGAAACATACTACTTAGTACTGCGAGCTAAGTAGAATGGTAGGGTTAATTTAAGAAAATTAGTAAAATAGTACTTAAAATTATATGTTATGAACTATCAGGTTTACAAATATTACCTGATAATTCGTTTTTTTTATACCGAGTACCGTGTGCAAAACAAACAAGTTTACAAAGGCAAGCTACTTTACTGCACCACGGTCAATTTAATTTTAAGTTAACAATGAAAATTTTTTTTTTAAAAAACAAACTCGGTTTATTTAAATTTTTTTTTAGTTAAAAATATATAAAAATATAAAAGGGGTTAATATTAATAAAGACAGTCAAAATAATAACTCACGGTTTTTTTGGGGTAATATAATTATCTAACCCAAAGGGAATCCCACGTAGATAATAAACTCTGCAATTTTGTAGTTTTGATTATCCCACGTCGTTAGTTCTTGGTTATCCCTCGTCGAATATCATTTTTTTTTTTTTTTTCTTTCTTCTGCACCTAAAAAACAAAATACATAGTTAGTAATTATAATTAATTAAAATCTAAATAAAATAAGAAAACACAAAAAAAAAAACACAAAAAAAAAACAAAACACCAAAACCCCGGTTAACAAATTTTTTTTTGTCGGAAAAACCTGAAAAAATACACAAAGAATTATTCTTATTTAACGATAAACACAAAAATATACTTATCTAAACCTCAAGTAGGTACCAACGTTAATTCCTGTCAGTCATATATCATCACTATTTCGACCATTAACACCATGAAATAATATTGAACCCGTACACGAATCTGTAATTGGCATCAACAATTGCCATTAAAACGAATGAATGGGTTCCTTTGTAGCACCAATAATAAGAGCCAAATCCATTTAGTGGTTTAATTTTACAATGTTTACCTAAAAATTAAATAAATATCACATAAATTACATTTCAATTTAAAGTTTTTTCTTTAACATACCATCTATTGCTCTTATGCAGTTTGTGGAAATTTTAAAATTGTATATGGCTGCAATAGTTTCTTTTAAGATTATTGAAATTGTTGACTGATGAATTCTAAATGGAAGTTGAAGCGACGTTACCTACCTAAAACACAAAAAAATAAAACATGAAATAATATTGAACACACAAAAAAAAAACTTACCTAATTTTTCACTTCCTCCAATTTTAAGGAAATCCACATTGAATTAAATATTTTCTTTGTTCCATCATATTATATAGACTATTTTTTTTTAAGACAAGCCAATTGCATTATATAGACTATTTTTTTTAATCCTTCACATAGAATTACATAAAACACTATATCCAATTTATTTTGACTTAAATCATTTATGTCAAAATAAACTCAACATGCCACATCTATTAAAAATGACACACACACATAACGACACCTATGGCCAAATAGAATCATTTAAGTATTCAGCGCAGGTTTAGGAAAATACTTAACGCAGGTTTAAAACTTAGCTAAAAATTTTAGTGAAGATTTGTCCATAATAGAAAAAATTATTACCATACCATGGTACATTATAATTTCTTCGTTTATTAGCAACAAAAAGTCTAACATTCGAATAGTACACAATCGTCATAATAGTACAAAAGTAAACAAAAAAAAAAACCCTAGGAATTAGATGAAAACAAAGGGATTATTTTAATTTATCAAATTTTTTTTTAAAAAGAAAAAAAAAAACAAAAAACTACAACAAAATGTCTCGGTTTATTTAGAGATTTTATAAAATAAAAAATAATTTTCTACTATAGCATTTTTTTTCCAAGTTTACATAAAGAATAAAAAAATATTTATGTTGAATTTTAAAACAAATTTTTATTTACTTACATACACAAAATTTTTTTTTTCTTTAAGATTTTTTTTTATACACAAAAAATTCTAAAATTTATTTTAAAATTTAAAAAAAAAAAAAAAATTTTTAAGGATTTAATTTTTATTTTATTTTATGAAGTTTTTTTTTGGGAAGGTTATTTTATTTAAGATTTTCAAAAAAAAAGAGAAATATATTTTTTAGAGGAAATAAGAAAAAATCATTTTTAAAATACTATAAATAAAAAAAAAAAAATACACAAAAAAATATTGTTGTAAGCTTTAAATAATTTTTTTTTATTGAAATATCTTTAAAAATAGGCAGGAAAAAATTTTACAATGGAATATTTTGAACATAACATATTTTGAACATAACATTTTTTTTTACATTTTTATACATTACAGTTTTTACAATTACATTTACATTTATACATTTTTTTCTGAATTTTGAATATTTTGACCGTTACAAAAAAATATACACAAAAAAAAAAACACTAAAATTGATCTGGTCCATTTAAAAATGCAATTACGTCTACCCGTTTGGGAGGGCAGACGGAAAATAGCGGACATCTCCGCGAGTCATAAAGGGTGAGAAACACATCCAGTGGGACATTGGTGTTAGGTCTCCACGTTTCCACCAAAGCCTCGCGGAAATTCTCCACCTGCATAGTAGAATTAGAGTATTCTACTATACAACCCAACTCGGTGCCACCAGTAAAAGTTGACAAATACTAAAAAAAAAATGTATTTAAATTAATATTATTAATTAAACCTAAATTCAAAAAAAAAAAAACTTACCCAGTTTGGCACCCGAGGAAGAAACTGAGAGTGCGGCATTTTCTTTATTTATATTTTTAATGTAGACCGGTCGGAAGTTACAATGAGATTAATTATTTTTGAATCCTAAAATTATTATAACCGTACTTATAAAATAATTAAATTTGAAAACTGCATAGTCAAGGTAATAAATTTTTTTTTTCACTTAAATTGATTTCACATAAAAAAAATAATAATTTAAAAACAAATAAATATATTATATCATATATCAAAAAAAAAAAAAAAAACACACAATTTCCGTTTTAATATACAAATATATATAACATAAAATATTATAAAACATTTGGTCAATATATATATAACACAAAAATAAAATACAATACTTAGATAACTATAAAAAATGATTCTAGTTTTTTAGCGCACTAATGTTTTGAAGGAGTATAACGCTTATTTAAAAAAAAATTGTTTAGCAAGGATTCTTTAGTCGGGATTCCAACGATTTCCGCGATTTAGCTAATAAATACGCGAATAAAATTTGTTTTCTCTGCACATATTTTTAGGAGTAATAATAATTAAATAAACAGTTTCGTTAATTTTTTTTAGCAAATGAGAAAGTAAATTTATATAGGAAAAATAGTAGGGAATAATATATTAGTTTAAAAATAATTAATTTAAAGTAATTAGTTGTTGTAAAAAAAAAAAAAAAAAAAAAAAAAAAAAAAAAAAAAAGGAATTTTTTATAGACAATAAAATAAAATTTTTTTTTATAACAGGGTGTGAAAATGAGGGTCATTTGGGTATTATTATTTATCGCCGCAACTAAAGCAAACGAGATTGAAATACGAAAATTGCACTCAACGGCAGCGCTTTTCGAAAATCAGGGACAAATGCTTATACATCGCGGACAAATTGAAGTATTTACCAAGTTTAACCTTACACCAAGGGAGGAGATCGAGAAATTCTCTACATTACTAACACAAATGATTAACCAAACTTGTATTTTACTAACACAAATTAAAGTTAAGCAGGACCAAAACTGTAATTGGTGGCTTAAAAATTTAAACAAATACGCAAAGAAATTACAAAACGAATTAGATAAAACAAACCATTTTTTCTCACGAAGGGTTAAAAGAGGTTACATAAATTTCATAGGAAGTTTTTCAAAAACGTTATTCGGTACAATGGATAATGAGGATTCAGAGAAAATATATGAACGATTGGACAAATTACAAAATGAGGGGGACAGACGACTCGAATTAATAACAAAAAACGCAGCTATAGTAACTTCAAATTTAGATTATATTAAAGAATCGGTATTAAATTTAACTGAACACGAAGAAGAAATGGGTAGAAAAATGCAACTGATAGAAACAAAAATATTGTCAGAACACAATGCAATGGGAATAGGTATCAAAACAAATACATACCAGTTAGAAATGGACCAAGCCATAGCAGTGGCACAGAACAAATTCAACGAAGTACAAAATCTAATAAGAGAGCAAGGGGAAGTAATAAACGCATTACAAAATCACAAATTGCATCCAGCAATTCTGGACTCAACAGTTTTATCTCAATTAGTTTACAATATTACAGAAGGTATGTGTCATGACGCATTACACTCCATACAAGTTTTGAATCAAATAACAATTATAGAAACTTTACAACAAGACGGACAAGTTAGGATTAGAATTATTATACCTTGGCTAGAAAAGGAGCAATTTCAGATTTTTAAATTATATCCACTACCTATTCCATTAGAAAATCATCATTTTACAATGGTAACTTTAGAATGGGACTATTTAGGAAAAAGCGACTGGGGCCATTACTTACATTTTTCAAATCAAGAATTTAACGAAAATTGTGTCTCAGTAGGTGAATCAGGGATAAATAAATTTATAATGTGTAAACAAACACAACCAAAGTTGTTACAGGCGCCACCTAATAACTGCGTGTTAGAAATTTTCCAACACCAGGAAAAGGATCCTGAAACAAAATATAAAAATTGTAATTATAGAATTATATCGGATTTAACCAATCAATTAATACCCATGCACTCCACAAATAGTTGGATTTACATGTTCAATAGCAATCAGGAATTAGTAAGCTATTGCAATCCTATTACAACAAAAATAAAGTTAATTGGAGTAGGTATTTTAAAACTAAAAGGAAATTGCATATATATATTAGGAATTCTAGAAATTCCATTTCATAAAATTTTCGAACGAACTATAGACGAAACTAACGACGGAATTTGGGCTCCACCAGCCATATCACTACTGGGTGAAATGAACCCCATATTATTAAAATTTACAACTCAACATAATTTAACAACAGGTATTAAACTTACGGATACAAAAACATTAGCGGAAGAATTTAGGAAAAGGGGAAGGGGTTTAGAACAATTAAAATTAGACATCGAGAACGAACGCAAACGCACAGAACAGGAACGACAAGGAGTAATCAAAGAAAGATGGCATATAGGAACACTGGGTTTCACTACTTTCATATGTATAATATTGGTTATTATAATCGTATTGCTATTATGTCTAAAAAATCGAAAGAAGAAAACAGGGACAAACATAGAAATAAACTTGACGAAATCACAAGGCAACAAGCCGGAAATCCAAAATTTCCAACAAACAAACAAAAACGAAAAACAAACAATAAAACCTCACCTGCCATCTCACACCCTATCCACTAACAGAGCACCAGAGCTCCCTACTAATAAAATAAAACCTACACAACATAATTCAAAAAACTCTAAATCTGTACCTAGAAAACTACCTGCTCTAACTTTTCGCGAATAATAATTAATTAGCCAATTACAGTTAAAAAACGAAGTAGAGTTTTATTTAAAAAAAAATATATGCACAAAAAAAAAAAAAAAAAAAAAAAATATATATATAGTTGAAAGTTATTAAAATAATCTAAATTTAAATTCGCATACATTTATACTGAGTTAAATCAAATTAAGAAATTTAAATGAAAGAAAATTGATGTATTTAATGGATATATTTAAAGTAAAGGAAGAAATAAAATAAATTTTCATTTAATAATTTAGAAAATTACATAATATGTACTAAAAATTTAATATGGGAATTGTAATATATAAAATAGGGTATAAATTTTTTTTAAATAATTTGTATAATTTTAATAAATAATTGTTAGAATTGAAAAAAAAAAAAAAAAAAAAAAAAAAAAATTTAAAAGGTATACATACAATTTGTAAAATTGTTGTAAAATTGTTTGTAAAAAAAAAATTGTAAAAAAAAAAAGGATAAAAAATTGTAATGAATGAAAAATAAATAAATTGTTAAAAATAGTAATAATTTGTAACTATTAAAGAAAATGTTTTGTATCTAATATAATACTTAAAAATATTAAGTAAAATGTTGAAAATAAAGAAATAAATAGTATATAAAAATATTGAAGAAAAAAATTTGTAACTATTAAAGAAAATGTTTTGTATCTAATATAATACTTAAAAATATTAAGTAAAATGTTGAAAATAAAGAAATAAATAGTATATAAAAATATTGAAAAAAAAAATGAATTGTGAATTGTTAAAAGGAAAGAATAAGTTGGAAATTGTAAAAATATTAAGTAAAAATTTGTAACTATTAAAGAAAATGTTTTGTATCTAATATAATACTTAAAAATATTAAGTAAAATGTTGAAAATAAAGAAATAAATAGTATATAAAAATATTGAAGAAAAAAATTTGTAACTATTAAAGAAAATGTTTTGTATCTAATATAATACTTAAAAATATTAAGTAAAATGTTGAAAATAAAGAAATAAATAGTATATAAAAATATTGAAAAAAAAAAATGAATTGTGAATTGTTAAAAGGAAAGAATAAGTTGGAAATTGTTGGTAAAAAGAAAGGTGAAATAAGCATTAAAATTAAAATTGTGAAAAGTGAAATTGAAAAAAATTAAGGAAAGATAAATGTAATATGTGAAAAATATTGTTTAATATAAAAATGAAAATTATAAAATTAAAATGCTTTGAATAATAAAGTATCGTTGAAAAGAGAGAATTAGATACAAAATGAAAAATTTATTGAAATATAAAAGGAATTATATAAAAATAGAAGATTTGAAAAAAAAAATTGTGTAAGGGAAACGACCGAGCCTAATCTCTTAAAGATAGGTGAAATTTCTTAACCAATTGTTAAGAGTGTATAATTCGGTATTTAAAAACAAAATGTGAAAAGAAAGTATATAAATTAAAATAAATACAAAAGAATAAACTTATAAATGATTTGGATTGTATAAAATTAGAGAAAAATTGATATATATATATAAAATTATACCAATTTAAAAAAACCAATTTAAAAAAAAAAAAAATTTTTGTAATTAAATATTGTAAAAAAAAATTTTAAAATAAAATATATAAAAATAAATTTTTTTAAACAAAAGCTGAATAAATTGAGAATTTCTGAATTACCATATATAAAAAAAAATGTATACATTTCTTTTACTTCAAAATGGGAGGTGTTGTGGAATAAAACACGCCGTCCCTGTATATTTGTTATATTTGTTATATGAACCCAAAATATTTTGCATTACGCATTGCGAAATAATATTAAAAATATTATTTATATTTCATAAAGTTAATAAACTTAGCATATAATAAATAATGCTTAGTGCGCATTTATGCAATGTATGCAATTTTGGGTAACAACAAATACAAATAATAATAATTATTACTAATTATGATTACGCAAAATAATTATGATTGCGCAAATTGATTAATTGTATTATTATTGGAACAAAGTCTATTTACATTTTTAATGTAAACAAAAAGCTGAGGAGTAAAAAAGTGTGTATAAATAATGCGGTTTTTATGGTAATTCGGGGAGTTGAAATTTGTTCAGCTTTCGTTAAACAACTCTCGAAACAGTAAAGTTTTGTACAGAGTTAATGTTTAATAATAAAGCTATTCAGAACAAATAAAGGTTAAATTATTAAATAAATTTGGAGTTTTATTTATTAAAACAAGATATTATTTAACTGGCCAAGCCAAAATAGTATCGTACAAATAAACACCAACGCTTCCAGTTTTTATATTCAGAAATTGTATAATATATTGGCACAAGAGCCATATAATTATAAAATCGAATATATAAAACATAACACTATTCGCCTGGAATATCTTCAGTTTCGCTTGACGGATACCGAAACGAAGCTTGTTCTCAAGCTTCGCGAGGGGCACCAGGCTTTCCTCGTTATTCAAAAGGAGGTAGGACAAACTGCCTTGCTGCAGTTCCGTAGTATCCCCCTCCCACCAGTGCTTGCAAGTAAATGATCCATAACCATCTCTGACAGTTTTGCCTCAATTTCCATCCAGAGCTTGGATGAAACTTTTTTGTTGGGATCCTTATCGTTGATGACAGCTACATTCAAGTGGCATCTGACGATGTCGCTTAGCTTTTTCGCTGTCATCTTCGATTTGGCACTGGTCTCCATCTTGGCGACCTTGATACGTGCACCTGCTAAGGACTCATCTTGAGACCTATTTCTTTTGTTAGCAGGCCGAACTTCAAATTGTGCGATCTGTGTCTCAAATCGTTGCACAATCTGAGTGTATTTTAGCGTATCCTCTGCATCGTTTTCGTGAGTATTCCCCTCAGCTTCATTTCGGGCAATCTTGCTCAAACTTCTATATTTCTTAGTAGTACCAGGCTTGGTACCATCTGTGCTTGTAAGTGTAGTAGTACTATAACTGGTACTTGCTACACCTACAGGTTTGGTTGTTATTGGTGTACTATGGCTGGTACTTTCGGTGACGTCCGAAGCTGGAGTACCGTAGCTGGTACTGTCAATTACCGTGTCACCCTTAATAGTCTCCTGGCTGGAGGCTAGGAGTTCATCCTCCGAGGATGAACCGATATTTGGATTTGGTTTTAGTTGTTGTTGTTGTTGTTTTTGTTTTTTATTAAGTTTATTCATTGCTGTTCCCACGAGTTTGTCCGGAAATGAGAGTCCATCATGGCAGAGCCGACTTACCATGATAAGGCACTGAATACAACCGACCTTGCCTGGGCATCGGAGGGAGCTCGTTAGCGACTGGTTTGACCACCAGCCTTTCAGTCCTCGGCACGGCGCTCACACCACCACTGACATTAGGTCGCACACTGCATATTCGGTTTGTGTGCATGTTTAATATGTATCAGAAATAAAAAAATTAAAAAATTTAATATTTAAAAATAATAAAAAGCGCTATAGAAATAATGGAATAAATGAAAATCATGGAAAATATAAGAATAAATGTTATATAAGCTTGCCCAAAATAAATGTAAATGAAAAAGAAGTAATTATAGAAATTAGTGATAATTCATATCAATACTTAGGTATGATTTTGGAGAAGCTAATATCTGAAATGAATAAAATAAATATAAAATCGCTAGCATTAAAAAATAATGATGAAATATTTGAGCATATTAATATAAATGATTTTAAAGATATCTTTAACAAATTAATGAAAAATAGGCAAGAAAATTTAGAAATAATAATATATGATGCTCCCATTAATATAGAAAGTGACGTCACAAGAAATAAAATAATAAAAGAATTCCATTATTCACCACATTCAGGAGGGCATACAGGAGTAAAAAGAACAATAAATAAAATAAAGCAGCGTTATGTTTGGAAAAATTTAAATAAAATGGTAAAAAGATATATAAACAATTGCGAATTATGTGCAAAAAATAAACAAACAAAACATACAAAAGAAAAATTAGTAATAACACCAACTCCTACAAGCAGTTTTGAAATAATTTCAATAGATACAGTAGGACCATTGAGATTTGTAAATAATTACAGATATATTTTAACAATACAGTGTGAATTAACAAAATATATAGAAGCTATTCCGATAGAAAACAAAGAAGCAAAACAATTGCGAGAGCACTATTAGAACAATTCATATTAAAATATGGAAGTTTTAAAACATTAAAAACGGATCTAGGAAAAGAATTTGTTAATGAAATATTTAAAAATATTTGTTCATTCTTCGATATTAACCATATTACATCGACACCTTATCACCATGAAACTCTTGGATCAATAGAAAGAAATCACAGAGTTCTGAATGAATACTTATTATCTTTTGTAGAAGATTTTAACTGGGACAAATGGATACCATATTATGTATTTAGTTATAACACAACTCCGCACACTGATACAGAAGTATCACCATATGAACTTGTTTTTGTAAGCTCGCAAGACTACCATCATATGACAAATTAACAAATAATACACTAATTTATAATATAGATAATTATGCTGAAGAACTAAGATTTTGTTTACAACAAGCTCATAAAAAAGCCGTAATTCTCATTGAAATAGCCAAAAAGAAAAGAAAAGAATTATTTGATAAAACTACGAATACATTAAAAATGTCAATAGGAGATTTTGTATGGTTAAAAGTAGGTACTCGTAAAAAATTAGTCACCTTATAAAGGGCCATATGAAGTTGTAGAATTAAAAGGTGTAAACACCAAAATAAAAATAGGTAATGAAATAAAAGAAATTCATAACAATAGGTTAAAAGTAATAAGCAAAGAAAATTAAATTTAATAAATTTTAAGATATATTTTAATTATATAAGAAATTACTATATATAAATTGTATAAAAACAAAAAAACAAAATTTTTATATTTTCAAAAAAATGTTTTTTTTTCTACAGGGATTAAGGATGTAATGAATATAGCACACAGATAGTGTCTACTCAATCTTAATAAAATATATCGGTATATACATGGTGTATACCCACCTTAATAAAATATAAAAATTAAAAGATAAGAATTATGCATTAAACCTAATGCACAAAATTGTAATATGAGTAGATATATATTTTTATAGTAAAATTAAAGTAAAATAATTTTGGTCAAAAATGCTGACCAAATCTAAATAATAAGCATTATATAGTTTAAAAGGGAATAATATTTCTAAGGAATTTTAATTGTAAACAAATAATTAGGGTATATAAAGAGACAGAATTATAATAAAAATTCACTTTTCAATCAGAAGTCAACCGAGTCTTATCTTTATTATAAAGCAACACGCTTGTTTAAATTTAACACTCCTAAAACTAACTTCCTCAACAAAGTCGGCAATCTTGCCTGTTGAATATTGAGGTAGCATTGTTGCTACAAATGGATGAAGTTAGTATACAAATAATATATATTAAATAACCCTATATAACATATATAAATTATAAGCATAAACACTACAACGTACTGCAATATGTTTCGTTCTTGCTGATAATTTTTCCTCTTTAATGAACTTTGAACCACTTTGATTATCTTCGTTGATAACTACAGGTTGATGAATATCTTGACCAAAGTCGTTTAATATTCGACGAATCCAATGAGCTTCTTTACATGCTTCTGATAACGCAATATACCAACTTAAAATACTATTAAGATATTTAAACACGTAACCAGTGAGATTTTCTAGTAGCAATATCATCAGCCCAACTTCTACTATACCAACTTAAAATACCATTAAGATATTTAAACACGTAACCACTGTGAGATTTTCCACACGCTTTAATTCATTCCAGTCTTCTTGATTGGGTTTTGACATCTTTTGTGCTAGAATTGACACTGCAGCTGATATATCAGGTCTTGCATTGACTGATATATACAATAAACTTCCAAGTAACTTACGATAATTATCATTTGTTAATAAAAAATCAGTATCTCCACTTTTACCATAGCCGACTGAAATTAGAATTGATGATTCTTTAGCATCTGTCAGACCAAAATCTCTTAAAATATTCTTGATGTAATTCCTTTGATTTAACGTGTAATGACCATTTTCTTCTTTTATAACTTCTAAACCTAAAAATTCTTTTACTTTGTCCAAATTCTTGATTATAAATTTTGAACATTAAACCTTCTCACATAATGTAATCATTTCATTATATTCGCTAGCTACAATTATATCATCTACGTATATACACAAGTAAGAATATGATTTGTTAGAATATAACAAATCATATTCTTACTTGTGTATATGTAAAAACAAGGATTGTATTTACTTTGAATAAAACATGCTTCGATAAGTCTTTGATGAACTGCTCTTGAAGATTGTTTCAAACAAACTATGACAATAAACACATCAAATTCTCTTTACCTTCACTTTTAAAACCTGGAGGTTGCTCCATATAAATCTTTTCGTTTAATTCTCCATTGAGAAAAGCCGTTTTTGCATCTAGATGAATTACTTTCATACCCTTATTCGCAGCAATTGTAACAAAATTCGAAACGTAGTTTGACGAACCACTGGAGCAAATATTTCATCATAATCAGTTCCATATTTCTGCGAAAACCCTTGAGCAACTAATCTTGCCTTAGAGCGAACAGCTTCACCTAGGGAACTGTACTTTAATTTGTAGATCCATTTACAGCCAACTAAGTTGGCACCATCAGAGAGTGGTACCAATTCCCATGTACTGTTTTCCATTAACGAAATCATTTCATCGGTGTTGGCTTGAATCCACATTTCATTTTGATCACAACCTATAGCCTCTTCATAATTCTTTGGTTATTGAATTACATTATTTATCACATTTATTTCTTCAATTAATCTTTTCGCTGATACACGTTTATTTATACGTCGTGATTTTCTTACTTTCTGGATTTCAACTTCATTTTGGTTTAAAATCTCTGGAATTAAAATACTATTTTGTACTGAATCAGTAACGTTTTCTTCACTATGGTTCAAACAATCCATAAAATCACTTTCTGTAGTATCATTTAAACAATTTTCTCTGTTTGAATGATCAACTCTGCTCCTCCTGAATAACTTCTTTATTTTGAACTAATACTTCTTTTTCTACGAATTTTACATCTCGACTAATTTCAACTTTATGTGTAGCTGGAACATAACATCTATAAGCCTTTGATTCATTATCATAAGCAACTAGAATGGCATATTCTCCTTTAGAATCTAATTTACGTCTCCGCTGTTTTGGTATATGTACATAACAATCTGAACCAAAACGTTTGAAATACTGAATATTTGGTTTCTTACCGAACCATGCCTCATAAGGTGTAGTCTATGTACCTTTGGTTGGTAAACGATTTTGTACATAATACGACATCATGACAGCTTCACCCCAAAATTTATTTTCTAAATTAGCATCTATTAACATACACCGAGCCATTTCAATTAATGATCTGTTTTTACGCTCTGCAGTTCCATTCTGTTCAGGCGTATATGGTGCAGTACGCTGTATACGAATACCATTTGACTTCAAATAATTTACAAATTCATGACTAATGTATTCTCCTCCTCTATCTGTGCGAATACATTTAGGCTTCTTTCCAAATTGAACCTTTACCATTGCAATATAATCTTTAAAATATCTGTAAACGTCAGATTTATGTTTCATTAGGTAGCTGATTGTAAACCTTGAATAATCATCTATGAATGTCAAAATGTATACATTACCTGATGGTGTGGCCGTTTGCATGGGGCCACAAACATCTGAATGCACCATCCAAAACAGCACCAGCTTTATTTTCTGATTTCTTTGGAAATTTAATTCTTGAAATTCTTCCTTCCAGGCATACTTTACACATTAATAGGACATTCTGATGAACATGTGCTGAACTGGTTCCATCAATTAATTCATTTTTCAACAATGATTTAACAATTTCAATATCTCGATGACCCAAAACTCTATGCCAATGATGAATGCACTCGTTGCTATTTTCTTCAACTAAATATACCTTATTTGATTCGCGTAGCTTATACAGTTTACCATTCATATCAGCAATAGCAACTTTACAATTATTTTTCTTTATTTCGCATTTACCACCAATAAAGTTTACTTCATAACCTTTTTCTATTAATTTACGGACAGATAATAAACTTCCTTTTACATCTGGCAATAATAGCACATCGGCTATTTTAATTTTACTACACTGATTATTTTCATTCATAACCTCAACTTCAACTGTACCTTTACCAATGGCTGTTAATTTATGACCATTAGCAACGCTGACAGTTTCTCTCCAATTTAAATCAATATTAATGAACGCACCTTTAAAAGGAGTAATGTGACAAGTAGCATCAGAATCTATTATCCAACCATCATTTAATTTTTGTGTTGTAAATATCTGTTCACTTCTTGTTTCTGCCAAATTTACCTTATTGCACTTCTTTTGATCACTTTGTTTCTTTTCAAACCAATTTTTATATTTGAAACAATTTTTCTGTACGTGACCACTTTTATTACAAAAATAACATTTTAGTGCCGTATCTAAACTGTCATAACTTTTAGGTAACGAAGCTAATAATGTAGCACTCATGAATAATTCTGGATCAATATCACCACCCAGTGCAAGCAACTTCTGAAATAATTCATTCATATAATGTATGTGTTTTTCAGCATCATCACCTTCTTGAAGTTTTAGTTGCATGATTGTACGTAAAATGTGCACTCTGTTACTTGGAGAATTTAATTCGTAAGTATCTTTTAAAATTGCCCAAACTTCTTTAGCAATTGTACAGCTACGAATATGATGAATTTGATCATCATCCACACTTAACGCAATTGTCGTATGCGCCTTTTCATCATCTGCAGTCCACCTGTCTGAAGAGGTGTTTGGCTGTTCATTTTTAATAACGTACCATACACCTTTTTCTTTGTTTTGGCTGTTCATTTTTAATAACGTACCATACACCTTTTTCTTTTAACAACATTTCCATTTTGTATTTCCATACAAAATAATTACCACCATTTAATTTTGTAATGCTGTATCGGCTTTCCGCTGAAGACGCCATGCTTTATGTTTTATCTTTAATTATACTTTTAAATTCCTTAAAATATCTTTATACAATGCAGCCTGGGCCCATAACCTAATGAAATAATAATTCTTTATATTTCAGTGGAATAACAAAATTCAGATGTTTTAAGATTGAATATTAAAGATAATTTTATTTAGCGACTTTACTCTACTATATACAAAGCGGAAGTAAGAAATTTTTTTTTAACAATATTGACATTTGGCAATTAATTAAGACAATTGATAAAAACTGAAGTTGACAACATATGGTGACCCTATAAGCAAATAATTGATGTTGTGAGCGCGTTCGGTTTTCCAATAAAAATAGCTAAGTAAATAGCTATAGATCTCAATGAAAATATTGTAATAAGTATCATACATAACCAAAGTGCAACCTTGGGCAAGTGCTTTGGAAAAATTTTAATACCAGAAGAAATGAAATGCGAGTTCCAAGTAGTATATAATAATTGCGATCTACCCGCGGATGGAATTCTGGGAAACGATTTTTTAGCAGAGAACTGAATATATTAGGACCACAAACGACTTTACATTTTCCCAAGACAAAAGTCAATAAAAATGAATTTTCCATTCCCTTTACGAACCAGAATAATAATGTTGAAATAAATAGAGAATGTGAAGAAATTAAAATATACAAAACGAAGAGAAATGATAATATTGAAAATAAAGAAATTAATACTTTTTATAATAGAAAAATGGAGACAAATAATGAAATCGGATATCTTAAACTACAAAATAATAAAATATAGAGAAATATTGAATTTAACACTAGACGGACATTTGTCATATACCTATTTCTACTAACCGGTTATTTTGACCGGTTCGTTGTATATATAAACAAAACATTAAAATTCAAGAAATTAAATTATAAGAGAAATTAGTTTCAAAGAAACTAAAATATATTTCATTCAAATATTACAAGTACATAATATACATAAATGGTAGGATGATTTCTTTTTTATTGATTTTGTTTAGAACAACTTTTGTATATATAAATTGTTTTAAAAGTACATTTGCCACAAACATGTTTTCTACAACGAAGTACTGATATTTGTAGATTTATTCTCATTGCATAAACCTATTTGAAAAGTTTTTCGTATTTTAGTATTTTCTTATCTTGATAAATTTTCTCCAGTTGTTTCATTCGAGAAAATTGAAAAATACGTGCAGAGGCCATCTTCGAGATCCTGATTTCACACTATACTTCCTGGCCATTTGATCGGTAATATCAACCCCGAATTTAGTATTGTTATAGAATTTTATAGTTTCAGGCATATTTTTTTTATCTTCATTAATTTTAATAGAATTATGTTTTGTACTCAGCAGAAGAACTTTTTTGGTTGGTTTACTTTTATATATTGTCAAAGTAGCATTGTTTGTTCCATAAATTATAGATGAAAATAGTCGTAAATTATCTTTTTTTTTGTTTAGCAAGTTTCGGTAGTTCTTTTTTATTTGCACGAACAGTTCCCACTAAAGTAGTGCGTTTCTCCAATAATTTTCATGCTAGTGATAGGCTGGTGAAAAAATTGTCAGTCGTTACATTTCTTCCAGAACAGCTAAAAGGTTCAATTAATTTGAGGAATACAAATTCACTCAAGGTAATTGAGGATTCTCTTGCGTCATTTTTTCCCAAATACGGAAACCCATTTATAATAAATTTACTAGTGAGATCAGATGCTACCCAAAATTTTATTCCGAATTTATCGGGTTTGTTTGGCATGTATTGAGTAATACTGCACCTCGCTTTAGTTGGAAATAATTACTCGTCAATAGTAATGTTTTGTCCGGGTACGTAGCAATTCTGACTATTTTCAATGAAAGAATTCCAAACATATGTAATCTTCGCAAACTTATCCGTTTGTAATCGTTGGCTTTAGGTTTTGTTATCAAATCAGCTAACCCGTAAAATATTCGTGAAATCATCCCTAGCCATAGTTTTTTGCAAAAAAGGCTGGTCCCCATTTCTTGGACCATAAATAAGGTAGCCTTAAGTTTTTAGCTTCGTAAGCGCCTCGCGCATATAAAATTGCAAGAAAAGTATTAAATTTTTCTTGTGATAGATCCCATTCTTCACCAGTAACTCGAAAATATTCTTGTTTTGTACATGTTATAACATGATCTATAGTTTGACGAGTAATTAGCAATGAAAAAGCACTCCTTGCGGTACCCTTCATAATGTTTCTTTTTGCGTACGCTGTAGGTCCAATTTTTTCTTTGAAAATAGTATACATGTGGGGTTGGCTTACATGCTTGTAAGCCACCCCACCTTAATTATGTTTAAATAAAAAACTTTATTTTAATTTAATTTAATTTCACTATTTAAGTTTATTTAACAATATTAATATTTTTTACTAATAATTAATATATTACTAATTTATATATTTATTTATTTTTAACTATAAAAATATTGATTATTTTAACTTTTTGTCTATAGTTCACACAACTATTTATTTTATTATTTTTATTATTTCTGATTTAATAATTTTTACGCGTTAAATGTTTTCGATTTTTGAACTTCTTATTTTGACTATTCAAGATGAAGTGAAGTCATTTTTTTTATTGTTGCATTTCTAACATCTGCAATTAATTTTTCAATATCAAATGTTAGAGATGCAATTGAGCAATACCTCTTTTAATCGAGAACAATTGATTTAAATAATAATGGTTTCATTATTATACTCAAATGGCGTGATTAAACGGTAATGTAAAATATTTAATTTCGGAGAATTACCGGTGTTGCTATATCATATATTATTATTGAGAATTTTCTTTTTAATAATAATTGATTAATTATTATACTCGGATGGCGGGATTAACCGGTAATGTAAAATATTTATTAGAGAGAATTACCGGTGTCACTACATCACCCTCCTCCGAGTGAAACGCAATAATGTAGCTTTTGAGAGAAAGAAAAATTTTAATTTTTGATTGTGTCATTTTTTATGTTTTGCTCCCGACTTAATGTTTGATACTGCATAAACCGGTTTGAGCCTGTCGACTGAAATGGATTTTTCGTGATCGTTGATGAGCAAATAAATACTTTTCGTAGTCGTCGTACCACTTGGTAAGGTCCGTCGTACGTGTGTGATAAAGTCGGTTTAATTTTGTCGTTTCTAACAAATACATAATCGCACGTGTCTAAAGTTTTTGGAATGAAAATTTTTTGTTTGTCGGTTTTTCGTGTCGGAGTCGGTACTAAATTACGCATTGTGTCACCAATTTGGTAATTAGTATGTTACAGTCATGTGTGTCGGATTTTGGTTCGATGAAAAATTCACCTGGTAGCTTCAATGTCTGTACACGAGTTCTGCTGAAGAGCATTGAATGTCTTTTACCGCGGCGCGAACACCAAGAAGAACTAGTGGTAGCTCTAAACACCAGTTTGTGTTGTTACCACGTGCTCTGAGGGTATCTTTAAGTTGACGATGGAACCGTTCCACTAACCCGTTCGATTGTGGGTGGTACGGAGTGGTTCTTGTACGAAATACGCCTACAAGTTTTCTTAATTCTTGAAAGAGTTTGGCTTCTAACTGTGATCCTTGATCCGTAGTGATTGTTGTTGGAATACCAAAACGAGCTACATATCGCATGACAAACGTTTTGGCAATTGTGGTCGCGGTTATGTCCGGTATGGCGTAAGGCTCAGGCCACCTAGTGAATCTGTAAACAATCACTCAAAAAACATATAGGAAAAATACCTCGATTTTTACGCGTTTTTCAAAAATACTTACAGGCGTTTTTGGGACAACAAGAGTTTATTGTTCCATATGCAATGTTTTTATAGGAAAGCATTGTTGGTAATTTCCCAATAAATATTAGGAATTTAAAAATTATTGACGGAATATGATGGATATACTACCAAATGAAATGGTGTGTTTCCTCTATTATATTAGAAGAAATGCTTTTAATTATGTGGATGAGAAATATAAATATAGACTGGGATGTTTTGTTTATAGGAAATATAACACAAAAGTTTTCACCTTAGTCATATAAGCTTTAAACCTTTTTGTTAATGCTACTATATAGTTCGAATTATGTACAAAAATTTATAGGGCATTAAACAGATCAATTAGTAGAGTTTCTTATTATTTTAGAATTCTCTTTTATATTTTTTGGGAAGAAAACCGCAAAATTTGGAAGAAGTTCCTTTTGTACAATATTTTACGAGAAATGTACCAAACTATATTGCTAAAATTCCTAGGATTTTCCATTTATATTTTTTAGAATCAAATGCTAAAATTTATTGGAAATTTAAATTTTTTTCAATATTTTATAGGAAATACTATAAAATATGTAGTAAAGATTCCTATTATTATTATGGAATTTTCAATAATACTTCCTGTGGAAAGAAGGTACAACATCCTTAATATGATAAATAACCTCTATATATGAAAGAAAACAATTTTTTTTTATTTTATATATATTTTATTCAAAAATATTAAAAAAAATTATAGTTACATAAAAAGTTCCTACAATATTAACAATTGCATGCAAACTTTTGTTTTTTAACTCGAATTCAATACATTTATATTTATTAGTTTTATAAACAACATATCTATAAAAAAAAATTGTATCAATAATTTTACATGTATACATGTAATTTTTTCGTTCGCAAATACACCTAAAATTTTTATTAATTATCCGAAGGACGGATAATTATCGGAATTGTCGTATTCTATAATCATGCCAACTTTTATTTTAATATTCCAGGTTTCTATCCAGTTAAAAAATTTTACATTATTGCCAGTGCACTTTAATTGATAATCCTAACTGAATTCCTTTAGAAATCGTGTGACATATATTTTTACGAGATAATTTTTCACTTTTAATTATTAATTTTCACATTTATTATGTCCTTTTTATTTTCACGTGTATTTTTCATTAAAATTATTTCAATTTTCTCTTTCACGACGCACGTCCTCACTTTAAAATATAACATACATTGCGCAATGTGCTTAGCAAAATGCCATATTTTATTGTATTAACGCCTATATATGAGGGCCTCAGAACCATAGTGGAATAACCCACAAATAGTTTTTATAGAGTAAATCGTAAATTAAAAAATATGATATTTTGAAATGCTGTTAAAACTTGTATTATTAAGCTTTTGATATAAAATAACAGCTTATTCTACACAATTCTTTAAATACTATAGTTTACTAATTAAAAATTGTTTGTGGGTTAGGCCACTTTGGCATTCAACATAAAAGAAAAAATTAAAAAAACAAGTGGGTTAGGCCTAAATTTCTTCTGTGTTACTTGCAGTACGCCGAGTTACGTAAAATTCATGATGTACTGGTGGAATAAAATTTATTCTTTAATAATCTAAGAACAATGTGGCTTAGACCACTTTGGCTCCCACAAAAATGAATATTTTTTATCGAGCCAAAATAATTTTTTTAATAAATTACCTACAAAAAAACATTTCTGGAAGTCGGAATTAGTGTCATTAGATGGTAATAAAGATTTACGACCGATTAAAACAAAAAAAGCAAAAAATAATTTCTGAGGGTTAGTCCACTATGGTTCTGAGCCCCTCATATAATGTTCTGAATACTTTTTTATTGGTCATACAACCGTTTATATTGTAACTAAACCAATAAAAATGAAACAGTACCTTATATATAGCTAGATTTAAAACACCAACAAAAAAGAAATTAAATGGTGTAATATGCATGCATTATTTTTGCTATTACCACATAAATAATTAATTTTAATTTAACAACTTTACCACTTTAGTAAAAAGAAAGTTTTAATTTTTTTAAACAAATTTTAAGAAATATATATGTATATAATTTACATGTGTACATATAAAATTTCTTTTTTTAATTTCTTTTACGCGTGCACGTCTTCATCGTAAGTCAATTGCCGAAAAACTAAAAATGATGATGCGTATGCGTAATAGTCTTATTTTAAATTTGCTTTAACAATAAAGTACAAAATGTTCTATGCCCTTTTTATTGATTATGCAACCACCTGTATTGATACTAAAAAGTTTAAAGGAACTGGAAACTTTCTTTTATTGATTATTTTACATTTTATATAGAACAGCATGAAAGTCGCAATATATAAGAGAGCGCAACAATATTTTATAGAATTCTTTTCAATAGAAAGTATGATGGTTTAATTATTTTTTTATTTCTATAATCAATGGGCAAATATTCTACTTTTTTAAGAAGTAATCCCATATACATTTAACTTCTTTCTGTAAATCTAGGCATTACTGCTATACTTTATTCTCCAATAAAAACTAGGTAACCTACCATATTTTTTTTTCTCAGTGATTGTAAAAATGTACGAGTTTCCGTCCGAGATAGGAAAAGGACCGACTAAATCCATGTGTATGTGTTCGAAACGTGCGTTTGGTATTTCAAAAGTCTCATGCTGTGATTTTGTGTGACGATGAATTTTTGTCTTCTGGTACGGTATACAAGCCTTGGACCAAAAATTCGAATCACGATTGATGTTAGGCCAAAAATATCGGGACACAAGCAATTTTCTGGTTGCTCGTATGCCAGAATGGGCCAAATTGTGTATTGTATTGAAAACAACTCGTCGTAAAGTCTCGGGTATGTACGGTGTGTCTAATGTCCGTTGTAAACTGTGCGATATAGTCGAGATGTCGTGTTTGTCGCGGGTTGCGTTCTGTTTTCGAACAAATAGCATGTACCAACGGCTTGTGATCCGTGAATATAGCAAATTCGCGTCCTTCGACTGCGTACCTGAAATGCTTGATTGCAGCATAGATTGCGAGGAGTTCTCGATCAAACGCTGAGTACTTAGTTTCGGCTGGTGATAACTTACGCGAAAAGAACGCTAGAGGTTGCCAACCTTGTTTTGTCGGTTGTTGAAGAACAGCCCCTAGTGCAATATATGATGCGTCCGTTACTATTGCTAGTTTACCGTCCGGTTGTGGATGTGCCAGCATAGTGACATTGACTAATAAAGTTTTTACTTGTTGAAATGCAGTGAGTTCGTCTGGTAAAGTCAAAAATTTGTTTTTTGTTTTGTTTTTAGTAGGTTGAGCTAGAAACGTATATATCGGAGCGATAAATTCGGCCAGTTTGGGAATAAATCGGTGGTAATAATTGATTGATCATTCCGATAAATCTTTGAATTTGTCGTACTGATGTCGGAGTTGGAAAGTTTTTAATGCTTTCTACTTTATCTTCCGACGGTGTAATACCTTGCGATGTAATGTGATGACTGAGGAAATCAAGCTCAGTAACCCCAAAAACACATATTTCGATGGGTTTATTGTGATACCATATTCCGTAAGACGTTTCAATAATTTACGCAGATGGTCTTTATGTGTTTTCGCAACGGGAGATGAGATGAGGATGTCATCGATGTAGACAAAAACGAAGTCTAATCCGTGATAAACCTCATTCATAAATCTCTGAAAGGTTTGTGCGGCGTTGCGCAATCCGAAAGGCATGCGTCGAAATTCAAATAAACCGAATGGAGTTGTGATTGCAGTTTTGTGTATGTCGCTGTCTGCTACAGGTATTAGGTGATAAGCACGGACGAGATCGATCTTGGAAAAAATCTTAGCGCCATTCAAATACATGGCAAAGTTCTGGATATGAGGAATTGCATACCTGTCCGGAATAGTAGCTGTGTTTAACTGTCTATAGTCACCGCATGGACGCCAGTCCTTATTTATCTTCCGCACAATGTGTAGCGAGGATGATGCAGGTGACGATGACGGTTGACAAATACCTAATTCTACCATGAACTCGAATTCTTTTTTTGCTGCATCGTGTCGAATCGGATCTAATCGGCTAGGTTTCGCGAAAGGTAATTGGGTTTTAGCATTGTTTATATATCTTATAGTTGTCCAATCAAGGCATTTTTTGAGTTGTTGCGCCGAGATTAGAAAATTATAGGAGGCAGCACCATCGATTAGTAATGGTTGAAAACTCTGCTATGGATTTCACACATGTTCTTTCAAAAGAGCTTTAGAGCATTTATTGTGTAAATCAATATAAAAAAAAACTTTAGAATTTAAAAATTTTTTTTTCTTTTATCATCACTTAAATAATATATTATATTTACATATTTGGAAAGGGTATTAATTTATCTATCCAAAAGTAGACGGTAGTATATTGTTTAATTTCATATTTTATTAGTTATTAACGATAAATTAAACACACCTTTCCAAATATCCATATAAAATTTTAAATTATGAAAGCTTTTCTTTTTTTCGCATTAAAAAAAAGACGCGTAATATTTTTTTTTTCTTTTTTTATTTTCGCATAAGTTTGTTTGTATTGTCTAATAAATAGTATTCGTTCATTTGAAAAACTATTTCTTTTGGGAAAAATTGAAAATTAGAATTTATTTATGAATAAAGCACGGCAAAGAATGTGAGCGCTAACTTTCTGTAACTATTTTTTATCTAGCATAAAAGCTAAAGCCAAACAATGCCAAACACAAAAATTGATTAATATATATCAAAATAATTTTATGCGCAAAATTTTGTGTAATATAATTGATATATATTTAACAATAACATTTTTAAAGGTACAATCGTAAGGTAACGCTCACATTCTGCGCCGCGCTTAATTCATTTATAATTTTTTAGCAAAAAGAAATATAATTCTAATTCTGATTATAAGAATAGTACAGGATGGCAACTATGTAATTAGGTTCGAACCGAAATTCGATTATACGGAATATTGGTACCATGTAAAATATTCGGATCGAACAACAAGTGCTGCCATTTATTATTGAAAATTTGTTAATTTCACGTCCGTTGAAATTTTTGTCAACTTTCACAGTTTCAAAAAACAAAAACGATTTGTGGTGTTTAGTGATTTTTTATAAACAATTTTGTAAATTTAAATAAATTATGGATATCGTAACATTGTGGTTTGATGAAGAAAATGGAAATGAACAAATTATTAGAACAAGGATTTGAGATAATTCAAATATAATGGAATTAGAAACCAAGAGGTAAAATTTAAATTTTATTACATTTATTTCAGTTCAAAATACAATTTATTTTTATTTTAGTTTTATAAAAGAATTTCCGGCTCTCAAAAGAATTTCGTTGCTTACTAGCAGCTAGAGAACTCCACTATACTCCGGCAAAAGCTGGTAAATTTTTAAATGTTTTCTGCGCTTTACACACAACATTTGCCTTGAATTTAAAATGGATTTAAGCAATGAATTATTATACACCGAACCACAGATGAAGATTATGATCGTATTAATAATTTTAATGTGAACTAGAAACTAATAATATAACAAATATTGCTAAGAGAATAAGAGATGAAATAAAAAATAGTTTGTAATTATAATTTCGTTATTTTTAATTTCATGTTTGATAAATAAAAATAGATCATTATAGGTTTTTCTTCGAATTATTATTACATTGTCTGCGCGTTTTTTTTCAAAATTTATTTATACCTCTGAAATCCAGGTAATTGGAAATAATTCAAACGGCACAATTTAACATATCCGCTAAATTTTTCCATAAATTATTTGACTTATTTCGGCCTTCACTACTTTTGAGCATTCCTTTTGCCAAATCATTATGTTTTTCCATCAATTTCACCATTATTTCAAACTGCCTCTGCTTTGTATTTGAATTTTCTTGCTTTTCCCTATAAAAAACAATATATTTTCCCATAATAATTAATTTTTGTATATAATATATATTTTATTAATTTTTATTGATTTATTTATTTAATATGCTCATATATAATATCCACAATTTAAATAAAAAAATACTTACAGTTTTAAAAAAGCGTCCAATCGAATTAATTTTCACAATTGAAATGGTTATCGAATAAAATATTCGTTTTACGGATAATTACATGGTAGCAAAATGTCCGAATTTTCGAAACGAAAACTATATATAAATTGGCATCACTGAAATTTAATTTACGGATATCAAAATTACATAGTACGAATTGTTCGTTTACGAATGAAATTTTATTCGAACCGAATTACATAGTAGCCAACCAGGCGTTTGGGGATTTTGGTAATATCGATTAAAAAAATTCATGTATTTTTTTTTTCTGGAATAAATTATAAATGTTTTAACACAAACACATTATTAAAAATATTTTAATCTTTCCTAAATTAAATTAATAAATTTTCAAATTAAATTTAATTGATTTTGGGGTTTTTTTCTATAATTATAGAATATTAAATGTTGATTATAACTAATAGATGAATAAAATATTTTTAAAAATGTTCTTTGTGACTTCTAATTTAGTCTGGAAAAAAATAATCCATACATTTTTTAATCGATATTACCAGATAACCCAAACGACTGTACTGTTCCTCAACATATAAGAAACTATATTTCTTTTTGCTAAAAATTTAAAATTAGAATTTATTTATGAATTAGAATATTTTCAAATGTACGAATACCACTAAAACTTTTTATTAAAATTATACAATACAATCATACGAATTCCACCCAAAAATTATAAACTATATAGTTATAAACTATTGTTTAATTTCATATTTTATTAGTTATTAACGATAAATTACAAATTATATATTGTATTGTATAATTATAAAAAAAATCATAAGATTATACAATACAAACAAACTTATGCCAAAACAAAGCAAAAAAAAATATTACGCGTCTTTTTTTTAATGCGAAAAAAAAGAAAAGCTTTCATAATTTAAAATTTTATATGGATATTTGGAAAGGTGTGTTTAATTTATCGTTAATAACTAATAAAATATGAAATTAAACAATATACTACCTTCTACTTTTGGATAGATAAATTAATACCCTTTCCAAATACATATGTAAATATAATATATTATTTAAGTGATGATAAAAGAAAAAAAAATTTAAATTCTAAAGTTTTTTTTTATATTGATTTACACAGTAAATGTTCTAAAGCTCTTTTGAAAGAACATGTGTGAAATCCATAGCAGAGTTTTCAACCATTACTAATCGATGGTGCTGCCTCCTATAATTTTCTAATCTCGGCGCAACAACTCAAAAAATGCCTTGATTGGACAACTATAAGATATATAAACAATGGTTTTAGTCGCTGTATGATGTACTACTGAATGTCGGACTTCTTTAAAGTAGTTCGGTAGTTGAACAATATCGGCAAATTGTGATAAAAGTTCCGAATATTCATTTTTTATCACGTTAAGTTTAGGCGTCGGTGTATCGGACGTAATGGTTAACGTATTAATAGATAAATTAGTAAGTGGGTCAATTATTTTTCTGTTTTTCAAATCAACAATTAGACCGTATTTATTTAAAAAATCGGCACGGTCGATGTCGACTAACATAAATTGATGCAAAAAACTCCTCCGTAGTCCAAGATTTAACTTCAGCATTTTTGTGCCAAATTAATAAAAAGGCCATTGGCGGCGGATAGTGTAATGTCCGAATTTGTCTTTGTTGCGTGTGATTTACATGGCAAAACTGACGACGTCGCGAATAAAAAGGCGGCTAGTGTATTTATTGGCACCGGTAGCCGCTACGTGCGGTGCCCCAACTAGTTTGGGTGCTTCTCCGTTATTTTGTGTTGACACTGACATTTTTTTGCTTGGTCCCCAAATCTTCGGTGGTACCAGCAGAGTGTTTGTGAGTCAGCTGTGTTTGAAGGAGAACGAACTTTATTCGAGCGCCGGCTTGTACTACGCGATCTCATTGGTTAGTTTCTATATTGCGGTCTGTACCGATTATTATTTTTTCCGAAATCTAATTTCGCCACCATTGCTTCAATGCGTGCTAAACGTGCATCGAAATTGGACGCAGGCTTGTTTTGCGTTGTTGTTGCGGCTGCAACAGTGGGTGATCCGATGATTGCGTAAACGGATGTATTTGCTGCGCTTCGTGAATTTTATCGGCCACGTCAGCCAATTCGCTAAGCAGTTTGTCGCCGACTGCAGCTAATGCTATATGTATGATTTGTGGTAGCTTGCGTAACCACAAGTTTTTAATGATGTCGTCGCCAAATGTTTGACCTGATAATTGCTCCATGGATCTTAATAATTCGGAAGGACTCCTGTCACCGATATCGGCCTTTGCTATTAGTGATACTAGTCGTTTTGTTTCGGAAACGGAATGTGTTTTGATTAATACGGATTTCAAATGTTCATACCGATTTGTATCAGGAGGGTCGGATAAAATGTCAATGATTGATTCGCAGGATTCGGCAGGTAACGCGGCGATGGTAAGACAATACTTTGTGTCTTGATTCGTTATGCGATGTGCTTGAAATTGAGCTTCGGCTTGGATAAACCAAGTCGACGGGTTCGTTGGCCAAAAAGGTGGTAATCGAACACGTACCGAATCTATTCTACCTTCATTGGGTGCGTTCGAGTTATCTGTTCTGTCATTAGTATTAACTTGTTTAGATTCTTTGCTATCGTTAATCATTGTATAAAAATTGTATGTCAAGTTTATACACAACCAAATGAAAATTCACACTTATTAAAAATTTTAGAATTTAGTATTGGAAGAGAAAAAAGATTAAAAAAAAAAAAATATTTTCCAAAAGTTCGACAAAATCTTATAATTGTATCGCGATTTTATGATACTAAAAAAAATCACATTTACCACGATTTTTGAATGGTACCAAAAATATATAATGTACTGCGATTTGGATGGTACCAAAAATTTTTTTTTTTTTTTAAATGTACCCTGTATTAAATAAAAATTAATTATTATAATAATTTTTGTGAGTATGCGTTATGCGATACTTGTTCAAAAAATCGAGAAAATTTATATACTCAGCGAGAGAAGAAAACAAAAATATTTTTGTGTGTAGGCAAAAAAAATGTATATTAATAATAAAATAATTTGTTGTGGGCAATTACATAAAATTATAATTTATTGCAATTTGGGGAAAAAAATGAATTTTATATAAAAAAATATAACTTTAAATTTTTTTTATGAATATTAATTTATATATGTATTTCAATATTACATTTTACAATATACGTTAAATTTTGAGAAAAAAAAAATAATTTGGATGTGTAATTTTAAATGTAACAACAAGATATTGCTTTTTTAAAAATTATATACATGTATAAATTTTATTTATATTAAAATACACTATATATTTAAAAAAAATTTTGTTTTAAAATATATACATACAAATTTTATCAATGTTTGAAATATGTACATATATTCAATTTAATATTTTTAATATAATATTAAAAATAACATTTTATTTTATTAGCCGGTTAATATATTATATATATTTTTATTCATATATATTATTTATTACTCAAACATATTTCAATTTTCATTTGTTTCAATCAACAAAATTTACCAGAATTGAATTATTCTAATTTTAAATTATTCTTGTTTTTAATTATTTAGCAAAGAGAAAAAAAATAATTGTGTGTTTGCTGTATAAATATATGAAAAAAAAATATATATATATATGAATGTATGTAAAAAAAAAATATACTATATTTGTATATAATATACTATATTGGTTTAAAATATATTTAACTCACAATTTATATAATTTAAAAATATATGGAAAATTGTTACTTTGTTGTGATTTGATTCTAACTGTGATTTGATTCTAGATGTTGAATGTTTGATGAAAATCTGGATGTTGAATACGGCAATCTGGCGAAAATGATAAAATTGCTGTTTTTGATGTTGAAGCTTATGATAGTGATGATGTTTGTGATTGTTGATTTTGTGAAAATTTTGAATATTGTGTCTGCTGTTGGTTGTCTTAAATTTTGATTTAAAGGTTTTTTTTTTTGTGTTTTTTTCTTTTAGTTTTGAAATTAAATTCTTACACAATTTATATTTTTATGAAATACGTGTTTTTTGTGCTCGGTCACCAATTGTGGGGTTGGTTTAGGTACTTGTAAGCCACCCCACCTTAATTATGTTTAAATAAAAAACTTTATTTTAATTTAATTTAATTTCACTATTTAAGTTTATTTAACAATACGGTATTAATATTTTTTACTAATAATTCATATATTATTAATTTATATATTTATATATTTTTAACTATAAAAATATTGATTATTTTAACTTTTTGTCTATGGTCCACACAACTATTTATTTTATTATTTTTATTATTTCTGATTTAATAATTTTTACGGGTTAAATGTTCTCGATTTTTGAACTTCTAATTTGACTATTCAAGATGAAGTGAAGTTATTTTTTTTATTATTGCATTTCTAACATCTGCAATTAATTTGTCAATATCAAATGTTAGAGATGCAATTGAGCAATACCTCTTTTAATCGAGAACAATTGATTTAAATAATAATGGTTTCATTATTATACTCAAATGGCGTGATTAAACGGTAATGTAAAATATTTAATTTCGGAGAATTACCGGTGTTGCTATATCATATATTATTATTGAGAATTTTCTTTTTAATAATAATTGATTAATTATTATACTCGGATGGCGTGATCAACCGGTAATGTAAAATATTTATTAGAGAGAATTACCGGTGTCACTACATACATTGGTCTCCTTGCTGGAGTGGATCCAATTTTTTTTCCTTCCAGATAGTTCCATCAGCAGCATTTTCAATTTGTTGGTGTTCATCCTAATCGGAATATGACGGCAATCTTTTACTTTTCCTAAATAGTCCCGGCTAAAACTTATTTAGTGAAATGCCTGGTTTTCACTCGCGTCTTATGAGCCGAGACTAAGTGAGCCACAGATTTTTAACCAATAATGTCTGGTTTTCACTCGCGTCTTATGAGCCGAGACTAAGTAACCAATAATGTCTGGTTTTCACTTGCGTCTTATGAGCCGAGACAATAGGAATGCTCCCAATTTTATCTGCAGCTAATAAGGCGTGACTAAAAAATCGTCGTGGCTAACAGCAAATAAAAAATATCCACAGTTCGCGTATAATATTTATTTACTGAAAAACAGCCTAGAGTTCAATAGTTCAAGGATATTTTGAGTAAATATCTAAATTTATTTAAAAAAAGTATATGTAGAAGATGAAAATTAATATATTTATTAATAAACATGAAACATTTTGAACGAAAGAAAAATTGAAAATGTTATTTTTTTTGTTTTTATTATAGATGTCATATAATTTTGTCAAAAATGTCAACTCAATCCCATGTGCATGGAAACGATGTGGTTTAAATAGTATTTTTTTTACTTATTTTTTATATTCCTTCATTTCATTTTCTTTTGTGCGTTTTTTTTTTGGTTTGGTTTTTTATCGCCTTTGAGATTTTTTATTTTGCTTTATTTAAAGAATAGAAAAATTCAATGTAGAGAATTTTTTAATTTTTTCATATTTTATGTTAGGGAAAATTAATATTTGTCAAAATAATTTTATATAATGAATGTTTATTATTAATTTTTATACAGGATTTTTCATTTTTGAAAAAAAAAATTTGATAACATTTAAAACAAATATTGCCTATGATGGGTATTGAACCGCAATGTTATTTTTCATAATTTTTTCATATATGTACATAATCATATGAAAAAAAAATTGTTTTTTCTTATGAATGATAACCATGTAAACATTATGTATGTATGTATATATTAAGTTGAAAATTAAATTAATTTTTTTAAAAATCTTTAAACAAAAATAATTTAAAAACAATTATTTAAAAAAAATATTTTCTTATGGGAATTGAACATATGAAAAATATGAAGCAAAATTAATCTTGTCTTTATGAATGATGATAAATGATAACCATACATATATATAATATAGATTTTTAACCAATGCATATGTGCATTATATATAATATAGATTTTTAACCAATGTATATGTACATTATGTATGTATATAAAGGTTCATGAACTTTAAGGTTCCTATGCATTGTCTTTTTTTAGGGCTTTTTTAAAAAAAAAATCCCTTATGTTAACGCTTTTCTGTCCGTCCGTCTGTATGCATTACAGTGTATATAATATATGTATGTATATATATATATATATATGTTGTGGCAGATTTTTTTCCTTATTCGCATAATACATATAATATTTATTATATATGTGTGTATATAAAAAAAATATATATACATATATATTATATGATTTATATGTACATATATGTATATGATTATCATGATTTCATAATACAAGACTAATTTTTTTCATATGATTATGAAAAATAGCATCCCGGTTCAATGCCTTTTTTTAATAAAAAGATCTTTTTTTAATAATTTTTTTAAAATTAATTTTTTTAAAGCATTTAAAAAAAATTTTGATTTTATATATACTATACATATTGTACATAATGTTTATTTACATGGTTTTACACAAACTATTATTTTCATATGTTTATATGAAAATAAATATGAAAAATAACATCCCGGTTCGATCACCGTCAGAGACAATATTTTTTTTTATAATTTTTTATATGTTTAAAAAAAAAATTAAATATAAAAAAAGTAAAATCAAAAATCCTGTAAAAAATTAATAATAAACATCCAGTACATTATATAAGAAGTTTTATCAAAAATATTCATTTTCTCCAACATAAAAAAAAATCGCAACGCAAAATCGCAAAATGATCTTTTTCTTTATATAAAGCAAAAAAATTATATGTATTATATGTATTTAAAAAAAATTGAAAGACCTTTGAAAAATTTAATTTAAAAAAAATATTATCTCTGATGGCGATGAATCCGGATGTTATTTTTCAAAAAAAATTTCAGAATCAGAGACAATATTTATTTAATTATTTTTTTAAAAAAATTTAAAAATTTTTTTTTAAATATTAAAAAGTAAAATCAAAAATCTATTTATATTTTTTCTCAATCGTTCATCGTGATATCTAGTTATTTAAAATCAATCATAATATTAAAAACCCAAAAAGAGTGACATTATTAAAAATATTAAGTTTTTCACTCTGATAATTTTTTAAGACAAGATTTTGCAGTTTATTAGCTGTGTTTTTTTCATTCTGGTCAGGATGAAGGTTTGAAAAGAACGATAAAGATAATATATTCCGGTTTAATAAATTTGCACATAAATTTCAACAGATGGCGATAGGCGTAACCGATTTGTCATAATTTTAATTTTATTTAGACATGTTATTTTTTTAGTGGTATGAATGTTTTTAAAAAAGGCCAACATATATTTTAAATTTTCTTAATATTTTTACAGTAGGTATTTAAGAAAATCACTAAAAAAAGTTTTCTTCTCTGATTTTGTTTGTACCGCCATCTGTTTCTAAATTAAAAGCTATTCTGGTCTCACACTAAAAGCTATTCAGGTGTCATTCTGCTGATCCAGATAAATCTTTGGGTTATGTTGTTGTTGTTTTACATATAAAAATTTTGATCTTGATACTGACCCGATTGACAAAAAAACACAGCTATTATCGCCTCGCGACATAAACTTCCGACTTTCCCCAGGAAACTAGGAATTGGGTATTTGAACAGGTTTGTATAAAAGAATGGGCTGATTCTGGAAAAAATACAAAATTGGATCGCTGATGGCTTCTTATTAATTATTTTATTATTTGCTCAAATTTTATTTATTTGAAGTTTGTGTAAATATGTATTTGGAAAATGACATATTTCTTTGGTCTTTCATGGAAAGGAAATAAAGTTAATATGGTATAAAATCGGACTAATATCCGCTCATGTGTATACTTGGTATATGAAGAACATTTTATATTAGTTATTTTATTTCAAATATATATATATATATATGAAATCATTCTATCGACTGAGATTTTGTTTCACCCGACAAGAATATTAAGTGTCGCTTAATACATTCTGGCGGGAAGGCATTGATATATATATATACAAATTTAGGACATGGTCAACAGAGGAAATATAAACTCGTCCACAATTTTGTTTAAAAAAACCACAGCATTTACATATTTTATTTTTAACATTTCCATTACTAGGAATTTTAACAAAAACCAAATCTGTAAGCCTTTTAAAAATAATGTAAATTTTTTTTACTAAGTGTAAATAAAATAATAGCATGATGAATATTGTAAAAATACAAAAAAAAAAATTAAAAATTTTTTTTATAAAATAAATTCTCAATCGAGTAAACTATCACTCAAAGGACGATCAATATTCATATAACCCTATTTATGTTTATCAAAACTTATTAATTATAAACTACATATACTAAAATAGTATCAGTGTATAAATATAAAAAAAGATTGTAGAAATTTTTTTTTTAAAAATAGCGTACAGTTAACAAAATTAACATTGGCGATAGAAAAAATGTATTAACATACATATTTAAGATCTAAAATTATATAAAAATATTTTTTATTCATTTCTCTAAATATAAAAATATGTATATGTATTAAACTTTATATTGTGATTAAATAAAATACATTTAAATAAAATTATACTAGTAATATGTGTTTCATAAAACTATCTTAAATATTATTAATTTTATGCCATTATCATTTATATTATGTTCAATAAATAAAAACTATTGTTAATTTTTATTTTTTCTAATAAATTTGGAGTATTTGAGATTGAATTATTTTTTCCGTTTCACTGAAACGCCTATTTGAAGTTCTGTAAACGATATCCTTTTTTTAAAGCCAGTATGGAGATGAGAGCGTAGCGAAATTTTCATTCAAATTAAACATCATAAAATCAGAAGTGAAAAATTTCGCTTCTGATTTTGCTATGTTGGTACGCAGTTCATCGTGAAATCAGAAACGAAAAATGCAGTTTGCCTTTATACATTAATAGATGGCGCGCAAAAGTCTCCACATATTAGCTGAAGCTGCGTTTTTTTATTCATACTCTGCACTATAATGCTGGGTTTTAATGATAAAACAAAAACAATTAGTTCAGTTTCAATAATTAAGAAATTCATTAATTTTGTAATATGAACTTATCTTTAAAAAAAAAGGAGGTGTAGCGACATAGCTTCATTTAACGTAGTCGCCTGCACCCGCAGTAAATCTATGTGCTACACATATATTATTGTACCTGTTATAATATTTAACTATATGTTAATTTTAAATAAAGAGCATTCGCTCATTAGAACTAGAAGTGATTGTTTTAATTTCTCCTATTGGAGCGTATTAATATATCGTATATTAAAAAAAAAAAAATTACAGCTAAAATATAAAAGTTATAAAGAATTCAAACCACACGTTCATTTTGCGCCACCCTGTAGAATGTGTATGCATGGAGCAATTCGTCGCACAAATCACGGTTTACAAATGCCTAACGGTATATACGAGGATTTAATTACTCAAAACAACGGAACAGGAATTAGAAATAACAATAGACGATCAACAAACTTAATAATAAAGATAATACATATGATTTCGGTATGACAGCTCCAATGACTGCAACATATAAAACATTTTTTTCAGGGAATTCCAGCATTTTCCGGAGAGGGAGATCGTATGATATTGGATTTGCAAAATTTTGTTGCACTCATACATGATGCTTATTTTAGGACTGATGAATGTGACCGCGCCGCGGTACTAAATCAAAGCATTCAAGTAAAATTAAAAGGAAGGGCCGCTGATATTTTCCAGGAACGAGCAGTAAATAGCTTAGAGATTTTAAAATTTTAGAAAACGCTTTCATTCCGTACACAAATTTAACACAACTAGGGAGAGAAATTTAAGAAAAATTATCTAAATAATCAATAATTCCTGACGAATCTGTTGAACAATTTGGTAATCGCGTGGAAAGGAAAATAAGATGTTTCAAAATGGGCGCCAGGCATAAATCTCTTAATGGATTTCAAGGTATTGTACAGGATGCTGAGGAAACTGCTAGAAAAACGTTTATTAGAGGCTTACGATCGGAGTCTATTAAACATTATATAATCGCACAAAATTGTGCTAATGTTGAAGAGACTCTTACGAAAACTATTCGGTTTGCGAGGGAATCTTTAGAATCGTTGAGACCGCAACAAGTGGAAAAAGCAACAACTGAACAAGCAATGAATGATACCACAAAACAGCTTGTGGAAATGATAAAAGAGCTGAAAATAAGTTCCAACAACAGGGAAAATAGACACGATAATAGATTTTTTCGGCAACAAACTATGCAACAAGCACCCCTCAACGAATGAGAGTACCGGTAACAGCAGCTAGGCTAGTAAATAACTCGTACGTACCAAACAATAACAGCGGTCAAAGAGTAACTTGTTTTAATTGTGGCAGGATGGGCCATTACAGCAAAGATTGCAGGGCACCTCGTGAAACAGGCGCACCACCAACTAATAACATACATCGGTGCTGGAAAATAAATGGGCTCGTATGGAGTGCTATTTATGTAAAAATTCAGGACACATTGCTACTAATTGTCCATTCAATAAAGGAAAAACACAGGAAACAACAACATAATTTTTCTACTGCAATGCTACCAATCGAAGCATGGAAACTAGCAAGGGATGAGGTAAAATCCCAATTCTCATCCCCAAATAACGAAGGAAAGGGTGTAAAAAACGGTAACATCCGATTAGACCCCTTAGTGACTATGTCTTTGGATATTTCAAATACTAAAAATTCACATTATTGGTTGATACAGGGGCTCAAATAACCTTAATTAAAAAAGAAAAAATTAATGAAATAATAATTTCAGTGGAATAATAAAATTCAGATGTTTTAAGATTGAATATTAAAGATAATTTTATTTAGCGTCTTTACTCTACTATATACAAAGCGGAAATAAGAATTTTTTTTTTACAATTTTGACATTTGGCAATTAATTAAGACAATTTATAAAAACTGAAGTTGACAACATATGGTGACCCTAGAAGCAAATAATTGATGTTGTGAGCGCGTTCGGTTTTTCCAGTACTCCTCCTCGAATAATATCAATTAGCTCCACACAAACTTCTTAAACGTGGACATGAAAGCGGTTTGGTTAATATGTCAGCAATCATGTTAAGCGTTGAACAATATTCGCATACGACGATTCCTTTATCAACATCATTCTTTACAAATGCCTCACGTACTGCAATATTTTTTGTTCTTGCTTATAAGTTTCCTCTTTAATGAACTTTGAACAACTTTGAGTATCTTCGTTGATAACTACAGGTTGATGAATATCTTGACCAAAGTCGTTTAATATTCGACGAATTCAATGAGATTCTTTACATGCTTCTGATAACGCAATACATTCAGCTTCTGTAGACGATAACGCAACACAATCTTGTCTCCTCTTATACCAACTTAAAATACCATTAAGATATTTAAATACGTAGCCACTGAGAGATTTTCTAGTAGCAATATCATCAGCCCAACTTGCATCAGCATAACCAACTAACTGATTTTTATCACCATCTTTACCAAGTGAAAGTTTTAACGATATTGTACCTTTTAAATATTTTAGCACACGCTTTAATTCATTCCAGTCTTCTTGATTGGGTTTCGACATCTTTTGTGATAGAATTGACACTGCAGCTGATATATCAGGTCTTGTATTGACTGATATATACAATAAACTTCCAAGTAACTTACGATAATTATCATTTGTTAATAAAAAATCAGTATCTCCACTTTTACCATAGCCGACTGAAATTAGAATTGATGATTCTTTAGCATCTGTCAGACCAAAATCTCTCAAAATTTTCTTGATGTAATTCCTTTGATTTAACGTGTAATGACCATTTTCTTCTTTTATAACTTCTAAACCTAAAAATTCTTTTAATTTGTCCAAATTCTTGATTATAAATTGTGATCATTAAACCTTCTCACATAATGTAATCATTTCATTATATTCGCTAGCTACAATTATATCATCTACGTATATTAGAATATAACAAATCATATTCTTACTTGTGTATATGTAAAAACAAGGATCGTATTTACTTTGAATAAAACCTGCTTCGATAAGTCTTTGATGAACTGCTCTTGAAGATTGTTTCAAACAAACTATGACAATAAACACATCAAATTCTCTTTACCTTCACTTTTAAAACCTGGAGGTTGTTGCGTATAAATCTTTTCTTTTAATTCTCCATTGAGAAAAGCCGTTTTGGCATCTAGATGACTTATTTTCATAACCTTATTCGCAGCAATTGTAAGCAAAATTCGAAACGTAGTTTGACGAACCACTGGAGCAAATATTTCATCATAATCAGTTCCATATTTCTGCGAAAACCCTTGAGCAACTAATCTTGCCTTATAGCCAACAGCTTCACCTTGGGAACTGTACTTTAATTTGTAGATCCATTTACAGCCAACTAAGTTGGCACCATCATGGAGTTGTACCAATTCCCATGTATTGTTTTCCATTAACGAAATCATTTCATCGGTCATGGCTGGAATCCACATTTCATTTTGATCACAACCTATAGAATCTTCATAATTCTTTGGTTCTTGAATTACATTATTTATCACATTTATTTCTTCAATTAATGTTTTCGCTGATACACCTTTATTTATACGTCGTGATTTTCTTACTTTCTGGATTTCAACTTCATTTTGGTTTAAAATCTCTGGAATTAAAATACTATTTTGTACTGAATCAGTAACGTTTTCTTCACTATGGTTCAAACAATCCATAAAATCACTTTCTGTAGTATCATTTAAACAATTTTCTCTGTTTGAATGATCAACTGTAATCTGCTCCTCCTGAATAACTTCTTTATTTTGAACTAATACTTCTTTTTCTACGAATTTTACATCTCGACTAATTTGAACTTTATGTGTAGCTGGAACATAACATCTATAAGCCTTTGATTTATTATCATAAGCAACTAGAATGGCATATTCTCCTTTAGAATCTAATTTACGTCTCAGCTGTTTTGTATTTGTACATAACAATCTGAAACGTTTGAAATACTGAATATTTGGTTTCTTACCGAACCATGCCTCATAAGGTGTAGTCTCTGTACCTTTGGTTGATAAACGATTTTGTACATAATTAGACATCATGACAGCTTCACCCCAAAATTTATTTTCTAAATTAGCATCTATTAACATACACCGAGCCATTTCAATTAATGATCTGTTTTTACGCTCTGCAGTTCCATTCTGTTCAGGCGTATATGGTGCAGTACGCTGTATACGAATACCATTTGACTTCAAATAATTTACAAATTCATGACTAATGTATTCTCCTCCTCTATCTGTGCGAATACTTTTAGGCTTCTTTCCAAATTGAACCTTTACCATTTCAATATAATCTTTAAAATATCTGTAAACGTCAGATTTATGTTTCATTAGGTAGCTGATTGTAAACTTTGAATAATCATCTATGAATGTCAAAATGTATAGATTACCTGATGGTGTGGACGTTTGCATGGGGCCACAAACATCTGAATGCTCCATCCAAAACAGCACCAGCTTTATTTTCTGATTTCTTTGGAAATTTAATTCTTGAAATTTTTCCTTCCAGGCATACTTTACACATTAATAGGACATTCTGATGAACATGTGCTGAACTGGATTCCATCAATTAATTCATTTTTCAACAATGATTTAACAATTTCAATATCTCGATGACCCAAAACTCTATGCCAATAATGAATGCACTCGTTGCTATTTTCTTCAACTAAATATATCTTATTTGATTCGCGTAGCTTATACAGTTTACCATCCATATAAGCAATAGCAACTTTACAATCATTTTTCTTTATTTCGCATTTACCACCAATAAAGTTTACTTCATAACCTTTTTCTATTAATTTACGGACAGATAATAAACTTCCTTTTACATCTGGCAATAATAGCACATCGGCTATTTTAATTTTACTATACTGTTTATTTTCATTCATAACCTCAACTTCAACTGTACCTTTACCAATGGCTGTTAATTTATCTCTGGAATTTAACGCTGACAGTTTCTCTCCAATTTAAATCAATATTAATGAACACACCTTTAAAACCCGTAATGTGACAAGTAGCACCAGAATCTATTATCCAACCATCATTTAATTTTTGTGTTGTAAATATCTGTTCACTTCTTGTTTCTGCCAAATTTACCTTATTGCAGTTCTTTTGATCACTAGTTTGTTTCTTTTCAAGCCAATTTTTATATTTGAAACAATTTTTCTTTACGTGACCACTTTTATTACAAAAATAACATTTTACCTTACTTGAATCTTTATTTGAATATGATGAATTAACCTTAAGAGCAACATTATCTTTATTGTCGCCACGATCTATTCTTCTTTTATGCTCTGAAATAATTTTTGATCGTACAAAACTGCTATTTAGTTCATCAGTAGCTTTTGCTTCCAGTGCCGTAACTAAACTGTCATAACTTTCAGGTAATGAAGCTAATAATGTAGCACTGATGAAGAATTCTGGATCAATATCACCACCCAGTGCAAGCAACTTCTGAAATAATTCATTCATATGATTTACGTGTTTTTCAGCATCATCACCTTCTTGAAGTTTTAGTTGCATGATTGTACGTAAAATGTGCACTCTGTTACTTGGAGAATTTAATTCGTAAGTATCTTTTGAAATTGCCCAAACTTCTTTAGCAGTTGTACAGCTACGAATATGAGGAATTTGATCATCATCCACATTTCACGCAATTGTCGTATGCGCCTTTTCATCATCTGCAGTCCACCTGTCTGAAGCGGTGTTTGGCTGTTCATTTTTAATAAATGGTACGTTATTTTGGTACGTTATACACCTTTTTCTTTTAACAACATTTCCATTTTGTATTTCCATACAAAAAAATTACTACCATTTTATTTTGTAATGCGGTATCGACTTTCCGCTGATGACGCCATGCTTTATGTTTTATCTTTAATTATACTTTTAAATTCCCTAAAATATTTTTATACAACCTTTATACAAACCTTGGTCAAGTGCTTTGGAAAAATTTTAATACCAGAAGAAATGAAATGCGAGTTCCAAGTAGTAGATAATAATTGCGACCTACCCGCGGATGGAATTCTGGGAAACGATTTTTTAGCAGAGAACTGTAATATATTAGGACCACATACGACTTTACATTTTCCCAAAACAAAAGTTTAAAAATGAATTTTCAATTTCCTTTACGAACCAGAATAATAATGTTGAAATAAATAGAGAATTTGAAGAAATTAAAATATGCAAAACGAAGAGAAATGATAATATTGAAAATAAAGAAATTAATACTTTTTATAATATAAAAATGGAGACAAAGGGTGCGGTCAAGAATTCAGTCGCTGCTCAGTTGTTGCTGCAAATCGGTCAAAAATTCAGTTTTGCAGCAAAAGCAGCGCAATTTGTCGGATTAAAATTCAGAATACAATTGCAGCCTCTGCAGTTTACGCAGTTAATAGCAAACCATGATTATCGTTAATTAAATTGTTTATAAATTTATGATTTTAATAAATTTTTTTGACATTTTCTATGAATGAGAGAAATATTGAGAAATATTTGGCTGCTTAAATATTGAGAGAAATATTTGGCTGTATGCACTCGTTCGTGTTAATATTCAATTGAAATTTATGCATACCCGGCTGCTTTTCAATTTATTCAGGCTGCTTTGGCTGTACAGTGTCTGAATTCTTGACCGTACCCAAATAATGAAATGGGATATCTTAAACTACAAGATAATAAAATAGAGAGAAATGATGAATTTAACACTAGAACTACGGACATTTGTCATATACATATTTCTACTAATCGGTCACTTTGACCGGTTAGTTGTATATATAAACAAAACATTAAAATTCAAGAAATTAAATTATAAGAGAAATTAATTTCAAAGAAAATAAAATATATTTCATTCAAATATTACAAGTACATAATATACATAAATGGTAGGATTATTTCTTTTTTATTGAGGCTTCATTTTGTTTAGAACAACTTTTGTATATATAAATTGTTTTAAAAGTACATTTGCCACAAACATGTTTTCTACAACGAAGTACAGATATTCATTGCATAAACCTATTTGAAAAGTTTTTCGTATTTTAGTATTTTCAGGAATCTTCAAGAGTTCGTTCAAGTATTCTAGTTCAGATGAATCTTCATATTTTCCTGAAAGTTCTTCAGCTAATTGAAACAAGAAATCTTTTCTTGATAAATTTTCTCCAGTTGTTTCATTGTATAAAATCCATGCATTTATTGAAGCTAAGTCGAGAATATTGAAAAATACGTGCAGAGGCCATCTTCGAGATCCTGATTTCACACTATACTTCCTGGCCATTTGATCGGTAATATCAACCCCGAATTTAGTATTGTTATAGAATTTTATAGTTTCAGGCATATTTTTTTTATCTTCATTAATTTTAACAGAATTATGTTTTGTACTCAGCAGAAAAACTTTTTTGGTTGGCTTACTTTTATATATTGTCAAAGTAGCATTGTTTGTTCCATAAATTATAGATGAAAATAGTCGTAAATTATCTTTTTTTTTGTTTAGCAAGTTTCGGTAGTTCTTTTTTATTTGCACGAATAGTTCCCACTAAAGTAGAGCGTTTCTCCAATAATTTTTATGCTAATTTTGACATTTCTTCCAGAACAGGTAGAAGGTTCAATTAATTTTAGGAATACAAATTCACTCAAAGGAAGTTCATCCATGTTGTAAACAAAATAAACTTGTAAGCCCCGCCTTTGTAAACAAATCTAAACTTGTATGACCGCATTTTGTCACAACTGCAGGTTATCATAAATGAACTTTTGTTTCAAAGAAAAAGAAAGAAAAAAAAGCTCATTGCACAACATGATAAACACGTAAAATTAATGAAAGTTGTGTTATCCCGCCTCTGTAAACAAAACAAACAAAAAAAATCACTTAATATGCAAATCTGTATTTTTTATTTCATTTCACTGTCTAGGTTAAGTTCATTATCATTAATAAAATAAGAAAAAAAAACAAGTTATCAAACACAATCATTTATTCAAATTTAAAAAAAAATTTCAGGCTAATATTATTTAAAAATATAAATATGTGATATCAAATTAAATAATAAACTTATGATACACATAATATAGTAAAAATATTGTGGTTTTTTGCATTGATTGATAGTTTTGTTAAATGTTATTCGTTCATATAAACCACATACATCTGTACCTTGGTCCTTTGTTAATGTCGTTTCTTTATAGGTGTCAGAAAATACATAACATTTAGGAGAATAGTATTTATGCAAAGCTGAAATATCATCGCCTTTATTCCAATGGTAAAGCTGTGTGTTGCAATAATAACACTGTACCATATCCCCTGTATTTAAATAGAAAAATCCATTCGACGCCAACTCTTCTTTGCTAATAAGAGTTTGGGCCAAAATTTAAACGTCTTAAGACGATCCTCCAAGTTGCTTAAAAGTGTCATATTGAAGAACAATTTTTATATAAATAAAGTTCGTAAGTTACCCATGATATTTATACTGTTTCGACGTTATGGTCAACATTAATTCAAAAATCAAGAAAGTATTTTACGACAAAAAAGGAACACATATATATGGTTATAAAGCAAATATTCATAAAGCTTTAAAATCTAAAGTAAGCCATAATAAAATTAAAGAATGGCTTAAATATCAAGATGTATATACATTACATCGTTTTGCTAAAAAGAAGTTCTATAGAAATCGCTACGTAGTTCAAGATATTGATCAGCTTTGGGAAATTGATTTATGTGATATGAAAATGTATAAAAAATTTAACGATAATTACACGTTTTTGATAACAGTCATTGATGTGTTTTCAAAATATGGTTGGCTATACCCACTACAAAATAAAACAGGTAAAGAAATAACTAAAATGTTTCATAGAATTCTACAAGAAAGTGGTAGAAAACCAATGACAGTTCAATCAGACAAAGGTAAAGAATTTAAAAATGTGAATTTCCAAAATTATTCAAAACAAAACAATATTCGTCAACGTTTTCCACAAATTCTATCAACACAAAAAGCTGCAGTTGTTGAACGATTTAATCGTACCATAAAAGAAAAAATGTTTAAATACTTTACAGAAACTGGAACAAAAAGATATATTGATATTTTACCAAATCTTATTAGAGCCTATAACAATTCTTATCACCGTACAATTAAAATGAAACCATCAGAAGTCAACCATAAACATGTTAAACAGATTTATGAAATTTACAGAAATCTACATCAAAATGACCCTCAAATTAATATAGATATATTTGTAGGAGATTTTGTACGTATAGTAAGAAAAAAAGCTATATTTGAACATGGATATACAGAAAAATGGACAAGAGAAATTTTTCAAGTGTATAAAGTTATAAATAGAGATCCATATCCTTTATTTATTTTAAAAGACTTAAAGGGACGAGAAGTTGAAGGAAGATTTTATTATCAAGAGCTTCAAAAAATTAATAAAAAATTAAAGTTTTTACTCACCCGTTTACAATGATGATAGCGGGGCCTTCAGGATGTGGTAAAACTACATTTATATGTAAATTAATTAGAAACATAAAACAATATATTGAACCTGTACCAACAAAAATTTTATGGTGTAACCCTGAATTTAGTGCTGTACCTAAAAGTATAAGGAATTTAGAATATCATAATGAAGTGCCAGAAAACATTAGCAATGAAAATAACGAACCTATATTAATTGTTTTAGACGACTTAATGTTAAACGCTTACAATACAAAAGTATATGAATTATTTACGAAGGGTTCACACCATCGAAATTTATCAGTTATTTTAATTACCCAAAATGTGTTTCATCAAGGAAAACATTGTCGTGATATATCACTTAACTGCAAATATTTGTTTCTTTTTAAAAAACCCACGAGACAAGTCACAAATAATTCCTTTGGCAAAACAAATTTATCCTAAAAATTCAAAGGAATTTCTAAAAGTATATAATGAAGTAACATCAGTTCCTTATGGTTATATTATTCTAGATATGACACAAGATATCAACGATATATTTCATTTTAGATCAAATATACTTAATTCAAATTATTTTGAATGTTTTTGTACATTAAAACAATTAACAGAGTTATCGGAAAAAAATGAAACGTTTGACAACAAACCGTCATATCTTACACGTATTAAAAAAATCTAAACCAAAATTTCGTCAAATTTTGCTTAAAAACTGTGATCCAGAAGTTATTAAAACTATTTGTGAAATAGCTATAAATACCCTTAATGGAAACCACAAAGTGTCTAAACAGATTTATAATAAATTAAATAAAAATAAAAAAGTGTTGCGTTGCTTAGCTTGTCCCAAAAAATCTTTGAAAGTAAAAAGAAAAGTTATTATACAGAAAGGAGGGTTTTACCTATGTTGATAGGTTCAGTACTATCAGGCTTACTTGGAAGTTTATTATCAAAGTAGCTTTTTAGAAACATGAATAATTTAGAACGGATGATTGTTATACCTCCAGAGCTTTATAACAAGCTAAAAGAGAATTTCAATAATGATGCAGAGCTTTCACACCTTGACAAAAGTATGAAAGAAATACTTTTAAATAAAAAATTATCAGATAATGAAAAATGGTATACATATCGTCAAAAACTAATAAAATTTGCCAACAAAAGAAGATATCAATTACAGCAAAGAGCTTATAATAACTCCCAGCCACAACAATTAGAACACCCACCTTCTATAAAAGCAAGTAAGTTTACAAAAAAAATATTTTCAAGTATGAGCACCCAAACGGAACCAGTTACCAAAGCAAAAAGAACACAAAGAGTCTTAATTACACCTGAAGATGTGGTTGGGCAACACCAAAAACCTGAAAATGTTGATGCGCAACACCAAAACCTCGAAAACGATATGTATACATTTACACCTGGTAAGATAATTGCAACATCTGATAAAGATAATGCTAATTCTGAGACGGATGACGAAGTTTTTGATAATGATGACGAAATACGAAATTTAGCACTCTCAGCAACACCAACAGGAAAACGTATAAAAGAAAGAAAATATATTGGTTCAGCAGATGTACGTATGTTTGAAACAGATGAAGGTGATATTATTTCAGTGCCTATATTTGATAGATATAAGAAAAATAAAATAAGAAAAAAAAACAAGTTATCAAACACAATCATTTATTCAAATTTAAAAAAAAATTTCAGGCTAATATTATTTAAAAATATAAATATGTGATATCAAATTAAATAATAAACTTATGATACACATAATATAGTAAAAATATTGTGGTTTTTTGCATTGATTGATAGTTTTGTTAAATGTTATTCGTTCATATAAACCACATACATCTGTACCTTGGTCCTTTGTTAATGTCGTTTCTTTATAGGTGTCAGAAAATACATAACATTTAGGAGAATAGTATTTATGCAAAGCTGAAATATCATCGCCTTTATTCCAATGGTAAAGCTGTGTGTTGCAATAATAACACTGTACCATATCCCCTGTATTTAAATAGAAAAATCCATTCGACGCCAACTCTTCTTTGCTAATAAAAGTTTGGGCCAAAATTTAAACGTCTTAAGACGATCCTCCAAGTTGCTTAAAAGTGTCATATTGAAGAACAATTTTTATATAAATAAAGTTCGTAAGTTACCCATGATATTTATACTGTTTCGACGTTATGGTCAACATTAATTCAAAAATCAAGAAAGTATTTTACGACAAAAAAGGAACACATATATATGGTTATAAAGCAAATATTCATAAAGCTTTAAAATCTAAAGTAAGCCATAATAAAATTAAAGAATGGCTTAAATATCAAGATGTATATACATTACATCGTTTTGCTAAAAAGAAGTTCTATAGAAATCGCTACGTAGTTCAAGATATTGATCAGCTTTGGGAAATTGATTTATGTGATATGAAAATGTATAAAAAATTTAACGATAATTACACGTTTTTGATAACACATTGATGTGTTTTCAAAATATGGTTGGCTATACCCACTACAAAATAAAACAGGTAAAGAAATAACTAAAATGTTTCATAGAATTCTACAAGAAAGTGGTAGAAAACCAATGACAGTTCAATCAGACAAAGGTAAAGAATTTAAAAATGTGAATTTCCAAAATTATTCAAAACAAAACAATATTCGTCAACGTTTTCCACAAATTCTATCAACACAAAAAGCTGCAGTTGTTGAACGATTTAATCGTACCATAAAAGAAAAAATGTTTAAATACTTTACAGAAACTGGAACAAAAAGATATATTGATATTTTACCAAATCTTATTAGAGCCTATAACAATTCTTATCACCGTACAATTAAAATGAAACCATCAGAAGTCAACCATAAACATGTTAAACAGATTTATGAAATTTACAGAAATCTACATCAAAATGACCCTCAAATTAATATAGATATATTTGTAGGAGATTTTGTACGTATAGTAAGAAAAAAAGCTATATTTGAACATGGATATACAGAAAAATGGACAAGAGAAATTTTTCAAGTGTATAAAGTTATAAATAGAGATCCATATCCTTTATTTATTTTAAAAGACTTAAAGGGACGAGAAGTTGAAGGAAGATTTTATTATCAAGAGCTTCAAAAAATTAATAAAAAATTAAAGTTTTTACTCACCCGTTTACAATGATGATAGCGGGGCCTTCAGGATGTGGTAAAACTACATTTATATGTAAATTAATTAGAAACATAAAACAATATATTGAACCTGTACCAACAAAAATTTTATGGTGTAACCCTGAATTTAGTGCTGTACCTAAAAGTATAAGGAATTTAGAATATCATAATGAAGTGCCAGAAAACATTAGCAATGAAAATAACGAACCTATATTAATTGTTTTAGACGACTTAATGTTAAACGCTTACAATACAAAAGTATATGAATTATTTACGAAGGGTTTAACACATCAAGGAAAACATTGTCGTGATATATCACTTAACTGCAAATATTTGTTTCTTTTTAAAAAACCCACGAGACAAGTCACAAATAATTCCTTTGGCAAAACAAATTTATCCTAAAAATTCAAAGGAATTTCTAAAAGTATATAATGAAGTAACATCAGTTCCTTATGGTTATATTATTCTAGATATGACACAAGATATCAACGATATATTTCATTTTAGATCAAATATACTTAATTCAAATTATTTTGAATGTTTTTGTACATTAAAACAATTAACAGAGTTATCGGAAAAAAATGAAACGTTTGACAACAAACCGTCATATCTTACACGTATTAAAAAAATCTAAACCAAAATTTCGTCAAATTTTGCTTAAAAACTGTGATCCAGAAGTTATTAAAACTATTTGTGAAATAGCTATAAATACCCTTAATGGAAACCACAAAGTGTCTAAACAGATTTATAATAAATTAAATAAAAATAAAAAAGTGTTGCGTTGCTTAGCTTGTCCCAAAAAATCTTTGAAAGTAAAAAGAAAAGTTATTATACAGAAAGGAGGGTTTTACCTATGTTGATAGGTTCAGTACTATCAGGCTTACTTGGAAGTTTATTATCAAAGTAGCTTTTTAGAAACATGAATAATTTACAACGGATGATTGTTATACCTCCAGAGCTTTATAACAAGCTAAAAGAGAATTTCAATAATGATGCAGAGCTTTCACACCTTGACAAAAGTATGAAAGAAATACTTTTAAATAAAAAATTATCAGATAATGAAAAATGGTATACATATCGTCAAAAACTAATAAAATTTGCCAACAAAAGAAGATATCAATTACAGCAAAGAGCTTATAATAACTCCCAGCCACAACAATTAGAACACCCACCTTCTATAAAAGCAAGTAAGTTTACAAAAAAAATATTTTCAAGTATGAGCACCCAAACCGAACCAGTTACCAAAGCAAAAAGAACACAAAGAGTCTTAATTACACCTGAAGATGTGGTTGGGCAACACCAAAAACCTGAAAATGTTGATGTGCAACACCAAAACCTCGAAAACGATATGTATACATTTACACCTGGTAAGATAATTGCAACATCTGATAAAGATAATGCTAATTCTGAGACGGATGACGAAGTTTTTGATAATGATGACGAAATACGAAATTTAGCACTCTCAGCAACACCAACAGGAAAACGTATAAAAGAAAGAAAATATATTGGTTCAGCAGATGTACGTATGTTTGAAACAGATGAAGGTGATATTATTTCAGTGCCTATATTTGATAGACAAAAAAAAGATACGAGTATAAATCGTCAATTACGTTCTTCTACTAAAAAAGCATCCGCTCAAACTTTATTGAGATTCCCAGTTCGTAAAAAAATATTAAAATCAGAAAAGGATAATTTACAAGCCAAATCAGAAAAAGATAAGTTAAAACCTAAAACTGCAACTCCATTAAATCTTTCACAGTGGACAACTTATAAATAAAAAAATGCATCAAACAGATGATTTTTTCATTACTCTCTTGAGTGATGCTTCTAATAATTATTATAACAATAACTCGTTGACACGTTTTACAAATAAATTTCCAACTGAAATTAACTTAACACATAATAATTGGAAAGTAGGTGTTTCGGAAATATATATTAACGATTTTATACCGAATAGGTATAACGAAAATTATGAAGAAAGCGCATTTATAATAATTGGAAGTACGGAAAAAAATAAATTAGGCGTAGGGAAAACATACATTCTACATATTTTACATATACTTCTTGAAAATATATCTGGGGGACCAGGCTTAAACAAAAAAGAATGTGAACGATATTTGATTTCGGAGATTTACACCTTTATCACAGATGATGAAAATTATAAGGATCCGGACAAAATTCTAGATATTAAAGAGTCAAAATATATTGAAGTGTGTGTAACTAGCCCTAAAATAGATGTAAAGATTCCTATTAGCAGATCATATTCAGTGAAAAGCTTTATGAAAACTATTTTTCCCAAGTTAAAAATATTAGATCACATAAAACAAAAATTGTCAAAGCTTTTGAAGTATTTTTAAACGATTTTACTTCAATATCAAAAGCAGCAATGTTGTTCATGTACACTGATATAATAGAACCATGTTTTGTGGGTGATTCAAAAGTACGAGTTCTTAATATTATTGAAACAAAAAACTCTTTTGAATCAACAATAATCAAGTATAAAGGTATACAATATCATAATGTTGAAAAAAAAGTTTTTGATATCATATCCATAAAACTAACAGATAAATTTGGATTTGATATAAATTTTAGCAGGAGTGTAATACCTACAAAAATATTACATTTTATAAAAAATTAATATAAATAAAGAGAAATAGTTACAACCTAATTATTAATCAATGAACCGTCATTATATTAAATACTATTTATCTCAAACAGGGGGTAATATTGATGAAATAGGACCCCTGTTTCATTCGGCTGTAAATTATCAGAGAGGCCGAGGATTAGGAGACATTTTCGGAGGGTTATTTCGCTATATAAAGCCCATTTTATCATCAGGTCTAATTTTTTTACAAAAACAAGCAGTTTCAAGTGGAATTGGTGTTTTATCAGATATTGCTTCAGGAGCAAATCCCACAGAAGTCTTAAAAGATAGGGGTACAGAGGCCCTGAAAAATTTGAGACCCGAAGCTGTAAATAAAATGCATTCCATGTATGGTTCTGGAAAAAGGGGAGCTATAAAAAGAAAGAATTCTACAAAACCACGTCATTTACGTTTTAAATTGAAGAGACGTAAAGTTAAAAAAAGTAGTAAAAACAGAAAACGTGTATTAGACATTTTTGATTAAAGATGCTGGAGTGCATGAAATCAGAGTTAGATATATTTAGTTCACCACCTATTCAATCAAGTATCTTAAAATCAGAAGAAGTTGCTTATAACCCAATTGCATCTTTAGATAATTCTTCGACTATAGAATTTGTTTCTTTGGGTCATGGCGATACATATAGAGATTTGTCATCAACATATTTAAAATTAAAAATACAAATATTAAAGAAAGATGGATCAGTGTGGAATGATGATAAAGATACTTCTACACCTCCTAAATTAATAGCCCAGCCGGCAATTGTTAACAATTTATTACGTTCTATGATTAAACAATGCAATGTTCAGTTAAATGGTAAAAATATTACTTCATCTGACAACAATTATAATTATAGAGCTTACATCGAGTGTTTACTTAACTATGGAAATGATGCTGCCAGTACCCATTTAGAATGTGCTGGTTGGTCGTTAGATAAACATGATGTAGGAAAATCTGGAAACAGTGGTTCCTCAGAACGTGAAAAACAATATAATAATAGTGGTGTTGTTGAATTGATGGGTAAACTCCATGTTGATATGTTTAATCAACCCACATTATTAATAAATGGTGTGGATGTCAGAGTTTGGTAACTTTGGAAAAACCAGATTTTTACTTTTTCTCTGACGATAATGATGAAAGTCAAATGAAAATAATTGAAGCTACATTATTTATGAGACATGTCACAGTAAATCCTAGTATTTTACTTGCAGATAATGCTGTTTTAGAAAAGGCGAATGCAAAATACAATTACAAACGTGTTGAAACAAAATCATTCACAGTACCTTCAAGTAGTACTAATATATCGCTTGACAATGTTTTCATAGGACAACTCCCAAATACTATACTATTTTGTATGACAGATAATGATGCTTTTACTGGGAAACGTTCAAAAAATCCGTTTAATTTTAAACATTTGGAAATGACTCAATTTATGCTATATGTTAATGGCGTTCAAATACCGAATTTACCAATTGAAACTAGTTTTGCTGACAAAAATCGTTTTGATACACGTTCATATTATACTCTTTTTAATGGAACTGGAATGCATCATTCGGACAGAGGCCATCAAATCACAAAATCAATGTTCAGCAAAGGTTTTTACATTCTTGCCTTTGATTTAACGCCAGATTTATCTGGAAATAATTCTTGTCAAAGTTTATTAAACCAAGGAACTGTAAGAATTGAAGCCAAGTTTTCAAGATCTTTAAATACGACAGTCACATGTATTGTTTATGGAAAGTTTGATGGTAGTTTGCAAATTGATAAAAATCGTAACGTATATACAAACCTATAAATAGGTTACCACAATTGAAGTTCATCAATATTATATTTATCAATAGTATAAAAAATAATTTTTACAACATTTCGTTGAAGGAGAGACAAAAATTTTTGATTTCTCCGTTTTGGTATACTATGGACACAGTACAAATAACAAATATATTAAAATGCAACAATTATACCAGAAAAATATTTAGAGGAGTTTTTCCTTTAAATAAAATTCCAAAAACTATTAAAAGACCTGCAATAATCGTTGTAAATACAGATCCTTCAACAAAACCTGGAGCTCACTGGATTGCAATTTATTGTCCTTCTGTAGGCTGTATAGAATATTTTGATTCATATGGTCGAGAACCTGGTCAAAACGAGTTTATACAATTTTTAAAACGTAATTCAAATTGTTATATTACAAATGGCCGTCAATTGCAGGGATTAATGTCGGTGGTCATTATTGTTGTGTTTATTTATGGCACCGATATCATGGAAAAAGCATTTAAATATATTTGACCAATATAATTTTGCAGAAAGTGATAGAAGAATTTTAAACATGTTTAAACAAGTTTTTATTCATGTTAACAAAAGTAAAAGTAAAAAATCCAACAATAAAAGACAAATCTGTAAATCTGGAAATGTATAAAATGCTTGTACGTTTTCATAAAAGTTTTATTGTTCTAAGATGAATAATGTGAAAGAGACCAAAAAACGCAATTCTTCAAAAGGAATTAGGACCACCGTTGAAAAAAGGCTGAAAAGGAACAACAAGAGCAACAAGTTAAATATTAATCCAAAAAATTTACTGCTGTCTTACACTTACTTCTTGAATGCGAATCATACTTGTAAAGTTATTATCGGATTTAACGCTGATACCTTTGAAGCTGAAATAATTTTCCATCGTTTTAAAGAAATTCCTTTATACATTTCTTATACAGAATGGGAAAAATATTTTGACAATTTTAAGCAATTAGAAAAGCAAAGTTCTACAGATGACGTTCAAATAATGCAAGATCTTTTGAAAAATATTAATTCACCAATTTCAGAAAAAATATTAATAAACTTTAATACAGACAAAAACAATAACAACAAAATATTTGTAATGTTTAAAAATGAGCTTCAGCAATTTTTAAATATAATAGAGTTTTTGAATATTGTCATGTCGTACAACAACAATGCCTCCTGCAATGTAAAAGAATATTTCAACAAATATATGGAAAAATGTAAAGCACGAAATTTATTTCAATTATCATTTGACGACTATTACATTCCAATGAAGCTTTCGCATGTACACTGCAAATATTCCCGCTTGTTTTTCGACATATGTACCAATATACTGTTCAAACAAATTAATTAAAAACTTAGTAGATTTTACTTTTAATATTGAAATGTAAAAACAATTTTTTTTTTTTATAAAAAATACACTTTAATAATCAATTTTATTATTTCGCAACATATACATATACATATTCACACAGTTTCGTACAGCACATCTATTATTTTTGCTGGTGTTTGAATGAATAACGCAATAAGACTCATAATTTTTTAAAGTTTAATTTAGGTATTTCATTTTCGAGCTCTACAATATCTGTTGTAGCTTGTTGTAAGTATTGACGTAAAAAAACTTTTCTCTGTAATCCTGACATAAATTTTATGATTAACGAATGTTTTCAAAATATTTGGAACATCGTTGTAGGGGATGAAACCATCATTCCATTACAAATTGTTAATGTTGGACCTTATGAAATTTCCTTGTTGGATATCTTCATCATTCAATTCGTCTTTAGGATAGGGTGTTTGAAAATAATAAAGTGTTGGAATTATGGAACCCTGACAAAGTACTGCTAATTCTTTTAAAAAATGGTGACGTCCCTTTCCTACTACAAACTGAAGATCAACAAATAAGACATTATTTTCCATTATTTTTTTGTTTTGATTTAAAATACTGCAAACGTTCTTAGTGAAAGGAACAACTAGAATAAATGTATACAATATATTTTCAATCAATATATACTATATATATAATATACTATATATATAATATACCTTTCTTTAAATAAAATAAAATAAATATATATAATATACCTTTCTTTAAATAAAATAAAATAAAAAAACCGACATTAATCCCTGCAATTGATAAATTTTTAAAAATATTTTAATTGCAATACATATTCATATTAAATATTTTTTTTTACATAAACGATTCTTAACTATATTATATTTTGGAATTGATATCCGTATGGTATTGTCTCAAAATCATCTCCGACGCATACTGTTTTTGTAAATGTAAACCCAAATTTTTTATTTTCGCTTTCAGTAACAACTACAAAATTATTCTTCCTTTTAATCTTCTTTTCATTGTGTATTGTGTAAGTGCCACTAGACATAGGATTCATAATAAGATTTTTTAAATTATCAAAGTTTAAAATTTTTTTATTTGTCAAGATACATGTAACACCTTTACACTTGGCAACTTCTCCACTTTGGTTTGTCTCTGGGTTAAAGTATTTGTATGAATAACATTTAGGACCCGTGGATACACATTCAGTTATATAAGTTGTTGAACCATAATCTTTTAATTCATTAGTGAATTCTCCTAAAAAATTTCCTGTAATAGGTTTATACGGCGAATCTTTATTTTCTACAAAGATGACAGAGTCAGTGTCGTAGTACAAAGGATTTTTTCCTATTTTATTAAGTTCTTCATACAACTTTATACGGGCATGTGCCGTTGTATAAATACCCACAGGTAACGAAAAATTTTTCAGTGTTGTTGCACACTCTGTATTTAAATATTCCCAATTTAATAAAATTTGTTCCTTACTGGCTATATACAAATGTTCAATTTGTACCCCTAGGGAGTGCACAATCTTATTAAATTCATCAGTTGAAGATATTACGCTTGTCTTCATTAAATGCAGTCTTTGTATCAACTTACCCCAAAGGGAGTTAAGGCATAACTTGGAAGTGTTACGATATGACGGGTTTGCAATTATTTCAGATTTTTCCAATAAAACGTTTTCTCTCTGATGATATTGTTCGATAAATTTGTTTTGTTTCTCTGGAATGTCACAGCCGCTTGGAAAACCACTAGCTTCCTGTTTAAGTTTTATAAATGTATTCATATATGTTGCAAACAAACCTCCGGTTTTGGTAACTGTATCGTATGTTGTTGCATATTCCCATACTTCGAACAATTCCAATATTTTGTATCCTTTTTCTAAACTTAACCTAATTTCTATAGATGCCCATGTTCCTACTAAACTACGTTCGTCAGTATTGTGAGTACAACTCTCTGTAACATTCTCATTTTCACCGCAAGTTTTACATAGTACAAAAAGTAATTTTTCATTAAGTCGTATTGGTAAGACAGGAATAAACAAATCTTTAGGAGGTAAAATCCGACATTTGATGATACCGTCAATTGCTGTAATATCGGTTATATTTTTACATTCGTGTTTATTATAAATTTTAGGATGACCGATCGGATAAGTACAGTTTTTATTTACGAAAGGGTATAACGAAGTAAAATCTAAATATCGAATTGTTTCACCAGGTTTAGTTTTATGGTATAGTTTGAAAACTTCAGTACGGCCCCCAAATATTGCCTCTCGAGCTTGTAAAGCACTATATAAAATTAAATGATTATTGTTTAAACTTTTGTCTACAATAGGATTTTGTTTTAAATATTGTTTAAAGTCACATTCCCACATAGTTTTAATATTAAATTTTTTCTCTTTCAGAAATTTGAGTTTCAACAAACTATTGTCGTAACGAGTTTCAAATGAAGCACCTTTTTGCATTTCAGATCTGTTTTAAAAAAAATTTAGGACAACCGTGATAATAACAACCTAAAAATTCGTATACAGTATTTGTATAGGTATTGTAACCATCAAGTTGAAGACCACAGTTTGGTAGAACTACCTCAAACTTAATCTGACCATTAACTTTATTATTTTGAGATATTAACCATTTTAAACCTATTAATGATTGGTTTTGTTTAGAATTATAATTATTAGAAGGTATAACACCCATTGTATTCTCAATTAGAAATTTTTTTCGATATACAATCATTACGGCTTGAGCAATTGTAAAACTTTCTTGAAAAGGGTATCCATTAAAGATATAAAGTCATTCATGAATTTGAGGCATCCCCTTCTAAGTATTTGAACATCCGTTTTACAATATTTTATTAGTTCGTTACGGTTATTAAATGTATAATTACGACTTTTTAAGTCTTGCCACCATTTTTCAAGTTTTTGCAATTCGCTTGAACTTAAACTTTGTGTGGCAAACATATCTAGTTCAGGAATTTCACCAACATAATTATAATTTTTCTGTATTAAAAAAGTGTGGATAATCCTCTTTATGAATTTATTCTAAACTAAACGTTTTCGGAAATTTTGACAATGGTATTGGTAAAAAATTTAAGGAATCAATAAAATGTATATGTGTATCAAACGTTATTTTGAGAATTTTAAAACCTCCTATAATGGGAACAACATGTTTATTTCTTTTTAATAATTCTGTAAATATAAACTGACCATCGTAGCTTTTAAAATTATGTGCTATACAGCAAATTTTTATACAATTACCATCTAAATTGTTTTCAAATATGTGCACCCTTTTTTTGCAATTTTGACACTCAAAGTCGTCATTATCATGTTGATAACAATAATGACAAACCATGGTAGCAATACATAAATTTGGTACATGACGATAACTGTTTACGTCAATAGTTTGGTATTGAGTACTTTCAATATTATAAAAAACTAACGTATATTTAAGAGGTCTTTTTTTATAAGGTTTAATAAAACATTGATGGCTAGCTTATTACAAATCTCACTCTATCGACTAGCTTATTACAAATCTCACAATATTTTTCATCACATACATGAGATTTATGCATACGTTTTTCAAGATCGTAATATTTTAGGCACTTTTCACAAACTTTAATTATATCACAAACAATACCTTTACCGTACCTCGTTGTTTTATGATTACTGTAACAGTTTTGACCTCTAAATGATCTTAGACATGTGTCACACTTTAATAGATTTTCAACAAAATCACATGGTGGAAATGTTTTACAATATTTACACAATTCTTTGCATACGTGTCTATTTGAATAAAGCTCATTACAAAAACGACATTCGTTTTGTTTACCATAAAAGGCTTTAACGTTTTTTAAAGTAACATAATGTTTACATATTTCAAAATAAAATAAGTTATTTTTTTTCTCCTTTTCCTTGCAATTGAATTACGTTTTTGTGAACTTTTTTATCCAAATACACGTTAATATTATATTGTGGTAAATATTTTTGGAATGTAAAAATATCCTCAATATTACAACCGTTATCATTGGGAACTACATTTGATTTTTTCAAAAGTTTCTTTACTTCTCCGGATAATAATTTGGAATTTTTTCTTAAACATTTTTTTAATGCTTCATTATTACCATCAGCCAGATATTTACCGATAATAATTGATTGTGCTAAGCAATTATTATTTGATCTGGAGCCTACATAAATTATACTTTTCTTACGCTTTAAAATTTCGGATTCAGACATGTGAGAAGGGTTTAACCGTCCTTTACCCTTTTGTACTTCAATTATTTTAACTGAAATTTCTATCAAATTAGTAGAAAGAAAACTCTGATTTGATTGAATAACTGCTGATAATAAATCAGTAATCATTTGTGAAGTGATAGTTTCTACTTTTTTAAATGGTAGTCCGATAAGTTTTGTATTTGTAATTGAGGGAATTGAAATTTGGATCCCCATTAAGTCGTTGGTTTTTACATCTTTTTTAACTATGTCTAATATGTGTTGAAAACATTTATCTAACCAGTCAATAATTGTTTCAGAATCGTCGATAAAATCGTTTAACTTAAAAGTAATATTTTTAGTTTTAACCTTAAATTTAGAACTAAACCCCTCATTTTGTTTGATAATAGAAACATACTTTTTTTTACTACCACCTATTTGTATTAAGGGTGCGGATGTTGATGGTTCAGCTGCGCTCGTACTCGTTGATGTTGATGGTTCAGCTATACTCGTACTCGTTGATGTTGATGGTTCAGCTGTACTCGTACTCGTTGATGTTGATGGCTCAGTTGTACTCGTACTCGTTGATGTACCATCTGTTATCCTTCTTTGAATTATTTCTTCAATACGGGATTGTCCTGCAATATGTTCTTCCATTACGATATTGTTTGTTTCAGTAAAATTTCTGATAAGAACCGAGAAATCTCTCAACAGTCCAATAAGATTTGCGGATAAATTTCTTGATGTCTGTTTAAACAATAACATTAGTTTTTTAAGTTTTTTTTTTTTTTTTGTTGCTAGAATTATTTTTTTGAACTTACAATATCCATTATAAATAATAATGTTGTTTTTTTTTTAAAAAAAAATTTACAATTATTTATTTGAATGTTTTTTTTATAAAATTCGTTTAAAACTGCTCAGCGTCTTCCTTTTATATACAAAAATATGTTGCAACTTAGTTTGAAAACTTTTTTTTTTGTTAGTTTAAAAAGTTTAAAAAATGGGTTTTTTTTATAATGATTATTTTGTTTAATGAATAGTAAATATTCTTACTTAATTATATATTATGAATACTTATGAATATTAAACTTAATAAAAAATCTAACTTACAGTATTATTTATGAATTAAATCAATATTTTATTATCAAAACATTGTTTTTTTTTAATAAAATTTTCCACGGGTCTTGACCTCAAAAATGTTAAAACTTAAATTTAATTAATTATAAATAAAGTTATTATTATTATTATTATGATTCATATAATGTGTTTTTTTTCTTTCTTTAGAACGATATATAATGTCGATGTATAAAAAATATAATGTCATGGTTCTCTTGTTTCTTGTTGGTTTTTAATTGTAATTAGTTTATTAACTTCAAAATTTTTTTTGAGTTAATAAAAATTTATTATACATATATAGGGGGTCGGGGTGGGGATTCTACAGGGTAGGCATTTGTATCCTAGGGTATAAATGTTGCAACTGTAGAAGTTCCTAGCCAAGTGCCTGCATTACCTCCTCGTGGTGGCCCCTGGAACTGTGTACATATTAAACATGGACACAGACCGAATATGCAGTGTGCGACCTAATGTCAGTGGTGGTGTGAGCGCCGTGCCGAGGACTGAAAGGCTGGGGGTCAAACCAGTCGCTAACGAGCTCCCTCCGATGCCCAGGCAAGGTCGGTTGTATTAAGTGCCTTATCCGGGTAAGTCGGCTCTGCCAGGATGGACCGTTCTTTCCGGACATACTCGTGGGAACACTAATGGATCTATTATCAAAAAAACAAAAAACTACTACACAAAAAACAATAAACATCGGCTAATCCTCGGAGGATGAGCTTTTAGCCTCCAGTCAGGAGACTATTAAAACCTGCACGAGCGGTACCAGCCATAGTACCCCAAAAAATACAATGCCTGGATGCAGTGGGAGTGCCAGCCACAGCACACCCACCCATCCTGAAACAGGTACCAAGCCAGGTACTAAAAAGAAACGGAGCTCCGGAGTCTCTCTCAAACGCGAGTACTCGAAAGCTAAGTTCATCCTGAGCAAGATCGCTCGGAACGAAACCGAAGGGAAAGCGGATGAGAGGGACTTGAATGAAGCTCATACCTCAGCTGTAGAAAAACCTGCAAAAAGAAACAGGTCCCAAGATGGGTCCAGTGCAGGTGGGCAAACAGCCAAGGTCGCCAGAATGGAGACCTCAGAGAAGAAGCTGACAGTAAAGTTTAGTGATATCGCCAAAAATCACTTAAACGTTGCTGTTGTGGATAACAACGATAAATACCGAAAGGTTTCGTCCAAGCTATGGATGAAACTGGAAGGCAGGCTGTCAGAGATGGTCCTGGATCATATATTGATGGGCGACGGGGGGCCACTTCCTTGTTTTAATTCATCTACTGTAGTCAGGGGCTACAGGGTAATCAAGTGCTCAGTTCTCAGAAGATCAGTTCTCCTTAGATTTCCTTAGCAGCAGTGTTGCTAAGATTAGCAACACCTGGGAGAAGCCAAGAAGGATGGAGATTAACGGGGAGAGGCTCCTCAAAGCTCTAACGCTACACAACCCGGAGGTCCCGATGGGCAACTGGGAAGTTATTAAAAAGGAGGAGGATACGACTGACTCTCAGAAGAGTAGTTTATCCTTCCTCCTTCTGATAAATGACGAGACACCCCTAGAGCAGCTGGGGAACAGACTGAGATTCGGCATCCGCCGAGCCAAACTCAAGATTTTCCAGTCGGAAAGCCTTGAGATTGACGAGGCGGATGAAGCGATCGACCTGCTCGAAGAGATGTCTCTGGCCAAGGAGACTACAGGAAAAGACCTACATGTCATCGATGATGAAGGTTGTCCAGGCGAATCTTAAGCACGCTAGACTCGCCTCGGACAACCTAATAATCTTCCTGTGCAAGGAAGACATTGACATAGCCTTACTACAAGAACCCTGGGTAAACACCTCCAGAGTGAGAGGTCTGAACCACAAAAACTACAACTTATTCTATAAGCCTGTAGATGTATTCTAGTTAGAAAACACATAAATGCACATCTTTGTTCTAATTTTAGCTATGAAGACATGACTGTCATCAAAGTTGAACAGAATGACGGCAAGGAAATGTATATCAGCTCGGTGTACATGCCACATGATGAACAAGCCCCGCCAATCAAGCTTCAGGAACTGGTCCACACCAAAAAAAAGCAAGCTGCTTATTGGATGCGACGCTAATGCCAGAAAGTTGAACAGAAGGGAAAGTTCTGAGATAAATGAAAGAGGTGAGTCACTTTATGATTTTATACTAAATAACAACCTATCTATTTGTAATAGAGGCAAAACCCCCACATTTACCTTCCCTTGCTTAGATAGGCTATAATCGACATTACATGTACTAGTAATGACGTAGAACCTATGGTAGAAAATTGGAGAGTATCCAAAGAGAGATCTTTTTCTGATCACAGCTGGATACTCTTCAATATCAGTTTAACAACCAACAGTCCCAAACCCTATAGAAACCCCAAAAACACAGACTGGTCTAAGTTCAGATCAGTGCTAAAACAAAAATTACTACCCGCAAGCAACGACAATAGGGATATAGTAACGACCGAAGCTCTAGAAGAGCTAACGGTCAAGTTCACTAAAGCCATGGAGGTATCCTACAAGGTGTCTTGTCCAATTAAACGAAGTAAAAAATCATTCCCCCCGTGGTGGGATGACAATCTCAACAAACTAAGGAAGGTGACTAGGGATGCCTACAATATCTGCTATAAGCAAGGTACATGGCAACTCTACAAGGACCGTCTCCGCGAATATAAGAAGGCTGTCAGGACGGCCAAAACAAAAAACTGGCAAGAGTACTGTGAGTCCATAGAAAGCACTAGGGACTCAGCTAGGTTAAGCAAGATCCTAAGTAAGGATCACACCAACACCTCCTTCCTTAAGAATACGGATGGTACCTGGACGGAATCATCCGCGGAAATGTTAGAACTACTAGTAGACACACACTTCCCAGGAAGCACTGGAACTATAGCGGAGGACACCCAGCCGGGGGACCAAGCTATCCCTATGCCTCCCGCGGAATGGCTTAATACACTTATAACACCTGAGAAAGGCGCCTGGGCGATTGATATCTTCTCACCATACAAATTGCCTGGACCTGACGGTATCTATCCGAAGATGCTTCAGGAAACCAAAGAGATAACCATTCCACTAATAACGAAATTATTCAAAGGCAGCCTTACACTTGGCTATATTCCGCATTGGTGGAGGCAGGTGAAGGTAGTCTTCATCCCGAAGGCGGGAAAAATCGGACACGAATCGGCTAAAAACTTCAGGCCAATTAGTCTATCTTCCTTCCTCTTAAAATCCCTAGAACGAATACTCGAGCTAGAGTTAAGAAAATACCTTGAAAAAGAGCCATTAAGCACAGCCCAACATGCCTACAGCAAAGGTAGGTCCACTGAAACCGCGTTAAGCATGGTGGTCAAAGATGTTGAGCGTTCCATTCACTACAAGCAATATACATTAGCGGCCTTCTTAGATATGGAGGGTGCTTTCAATAACGTTCATAACGCAGCCATTATAGAATCACTGGCTAAGTTAGGAGTAGAAGCGAAACTAGCTCAATGGATCGCAAATATGCTAAAAACTAGAGAGATCCAGACGGAACTCGGTAATAGCCACATTGCTAGGAAAGTTAGTAGAGGCACCCCGCAGGGTGGGGTGCTTTCACCCCTTCTTTGGCTCCTAGTTATGGATCAAATCTTGATAAAGTTACAAGAAGAAGGGATTCAAGCAATCGCATACGCTGATGACCTAGTCATTCTGGTCTCCGGTAAATACCCCCACATACTAAGCGAGATATTAGAGAGAGCCCTAGCCTGCGTTAGTAGATGGGCCAAAGACTGTGGCCTACGTGCGAACCCAGCTAAGACTGAGCTCATGTTCTTCACCACAAAAACCAAAATCCCAACCTTTACTCGTCTAAGACTGGATGGTGTCGAATTGCAGCTTTCCCCTAGTGTCAAGTATCTAGGTGTGATACATGACACTAAGTTAAGCTGGAAACTTAACGTTGAAGCGAGAGCAAAGAAAGCGTACGTAGCTCTCTACTCGTGCAAAAAGATGTTAGGTAAAAAATGGGGATTAAAGCCAAAAATGGTTTTATGGATGTACACAGCCATAGTTCGTCCTATCCTCACGTACGGGTCAGTTGTATGGTGGCCTGCACTCTCTAAGGAGTACAACCGTACCAAGCTAGGTAGGGTCCAAAGAGGAGCCTGCATGTGCGTAACAGGGGCGTTGAGAACAACGCCAAGGGACGCGTTAGATGTAATCCTCCACCTCCTTCCAGCGGACCTCCATATAAAATACTCATCCACATGCAGCGCAATAAGGCTCAAAGAAATCGGGCACTGGGCAGAAAAACCATATGGACACTGCAGCATTCTTGACACGATAGACAGAAATCTGAGCAGGGTCCCTACGGACTACACTATCCCCAAGCTAGAGTTGAACAAGAAGTTCAAAACAAAAATTCCAACCAGAAGAGAGTGGAAAGACTTAAGCCTATTAGGAGAAATGGACACGGTCCTCTACACAAACGGTTCAAAGATGGACTTCGGTGTAGGTGCCTGGATTTTCTCAGAAACAAACGCAATATCCCTAAAATTCAGACTCCCCAACAGATCCACCGTCTTCCAGGCGGAAACCTTTGCGATCTGGAAAGCGTGCCAAGCGTTGAGAGAAGACTCCTCTCATAAACACAACATAGCGATTGTGACGGATAGTCAAGCGGCAATTTTGGCTCTCAAATCTGTTACAATCTCCTCAAAACTCGTTAAGAAATGTTCAGATGAACTGGCGTATATAAGTAACCAATTCAACGTTACCCTGCTGTGGGTTCCCGGACATAGGAACATACACGGTAACGAAGTAGCCGGTGAACTAACACGGGGGGGTCATGTTTAGATGTAGCCTTGGCGGCACATGTCGACCCTCCTCTAAACATAGTAAAAAGAGACCTCTACCTCCACCACCTATCCCTTGCTAGCGATAGATGGCGAGGACTGACCACATGCAGGACAACAAAGAAAACTTGGCCTTCCTACAACCAAACCAAAACCAATAGTCTTTTAAAACTCTCCCGTAGGCACATAGCTAGAGCGACGGCTGTCTACACCGGTCATTGGCCGATTGGAGAGCACGCAGCCAGAATGGGCATCCCGTTCAACCAATCGTGCCATAGCTGCAAAGAACCAAGTGATAAGGAAACGGTAGAACATTTCCTATGCAAGTGTCCAGCGCTACCCAGAGCTAGACACCGTTCACTTGGCAGCTACATCTTCAACGATTTAAACGATTAGTTATTTTAATTTTTTTTAATTATTTTAATAAGTAATTATTTCAAACTGCCTCTGCTTTGTATTTGAATTTTCTTGCTTTTCCCTATAAAAAACAATATATTTTCCCATAATAATTAATTTTTGTATATAATATATATTTTATTAATTTTTATTGATTTATTTATTTAATATGCTCATATATAATATCCACAATTTAAATAAAAAAATACTTACAGTTTTAAAAAAGCGTCCAATCGAATTAATTTTCACAATTGAAATGGTTATCGAATAAAATATTCGTTTTACGGATAATTACATGGTAGCAAAATGTCCGAATTTTCGAAACGAAAACTATATATAAATTGGCATCACTGAAATTTAATTTACGGATATCAAAATTACATAGTACGAATTGTTCGTTTACGAATGAAATTTTATTCGAACCGAATTACATAGTAGCCAACCAGGCGTTTGGGGATTTTGGTAATATCGATTAAAAAAATTCATGTATTTTTTTTTTCTGGAATAAATTATAAATGTTTTAACACAAACACATTATTAAAAATATTTTAATCTTTCCTAAATTAAATTAATAAATTTTCAAATTAAATTTAATTGATTTTGGGGTTTTTTTCTATAATTATAGAATATTAAATGTTGATTATAACTAATAGATGAATAAAATATTTTTAAAAATGTTCTTTGTGACTTCTAATTTAGTCTGGAAAAAAATAATCCATACATTTTTTAATCGATATTACCAGATAACCCAAACGACTGTACTGTTCCTCAACATATAAGAAACTATATTTCTTTTTGCTAAAAATTTAAAATTAGAATTTATTTATGAATTAGAATATTTTCAAATGTACGAATACCACTAAAACTTTTTATTAAAATTATACAATACAATCATACGAATTCCACCCAAAAATTATAAACTATATAGTTATAAACTATTGTTTAATTTCATATTTTATTAGTTATTAACGATAAATTACAAATTATATATTGTATTGTATAATTATAAAAAAAATCATAAGATTATACAATACAAACAAACTTATGCCAAAACAAAGCAAAAAAAAATATTACGCGTCTTTTTTTTAATGCGAAAAAAAAGAAAAGCTTTCATAATTTAAAATTTTATATGGATATTTGGAAAGGTGTGTTTAATTTATCGTTAATAACTAATAAAATATGAAATTAAACAATATACTACCTTCTACTTTTGGATAGATAAATTAATACCCTTTCCAAATACATATGTAAATATAATATATTATTTAAGTGATGATAAAAGAAAAAAAAATTTAAATTCTAAAGTTTTTTTTTATATTGATTTACACAGTAAATGTTCTAAAGCTCTTTTGAAAGAACATGTGTGAAATCCATAGCAGAGTTTTCAACCATTACTAATCGATGGTGCTGCCTCCTATAATTTTCTAATCTCGGCGCAACAACTCAAAAAATGCCTTGATTGGACAACTATAAGATATATAAACAATGGTTTTAGTCGCTGTATGATGTACTACTGAATGTCGGACTTCTTTAAAGTAGTTCGGAAGTTGAACAATATCGGCAAATTGTGATAAAAGTTCCGAATATTCATTTTTTATCACGTTAAGTTTAGGCGTCGGTGTATCGGACGTAATGGTTAACGTATTAATAGATAAATTAGTAAGTGGGTCAATTATTTTTCTGTTTTTCAAATCAACAATTAGACCGTATTTATTTAAAAAATCGGCACGGTCGATGTCGACTAACATAAATTGATGCAAAAAACTCCTCCGTAGTCCAAGATTTAACTTCAGCATTTTTGTGCCAAATTAATAAAAAGGCCATTGGCGGCGGATAGTGTAATGTCCGAATTTGTCTTTGTTGCGTGTGATTTACATGGCAAAACTGACGACGTCGCGAATAAAAAGGCGGCTAGTGTATTTATTGGCACCGGTAGCCGCTACGTGCGGTGCCCCAACTAGTTTGGGTGCTTCTCCGTTATTTTGTGTTGGCACTGACATTTTTTTGCTTGGTCCCCAAATCTTCGGTGGTACCAGCAGAGTGTTTGTGAGTCAGCTGTGTTTGAAGGAGAACGAACTTTATTCGAGCGCCGGCTTGTACTACGCGATCTCATTGGTTAGTTTCTATATTGCGGTCTGTACCGATTATTATTTTTTCCGAAATCTAATTTCGCCACCATTGCTTCAATGCGTGCTAAACGTGCATCGAAATTGGACGCAGGCTTGTTTTGCGTTGTTGTTGCGGCTGCAACAGTGGGTGATCCGATGATTGCGTAAACGGATGTATTTGCAGCGCTTCGTGAATTTTATCGGCCACGTCAGCCAATTCGCTAAGCAGTTTGTCGCCGACTGCAGCTAATGCTATATGTATGATTTGTGGTAGCTTGCGTAACCACAAGTTTTTAATGATGTCGTCGCCAAATGTTTGACCTGATAATTGCTCCATGGATCTTAATAATTCGGAAGGACTCCTGTCACCGATATCGGCCTTTGCTATTAGTGATACTAGTCGTTTTGTTTCGGAAACGGAATGTGTTTTGATTAATACGGATTTCAAATGTTCATACCGATTTGTATCAGGAGGGTCGGATAAAATGTCAATGATTGATTCGCAGGATACGGCAGGTAACGCGGCGATGGTAAGACAATACTTTGTGTCTTGATTCGTTATGCGATGTGCTTGAAATTGAGCTTCGGCTTGGATGAACCAAGTCGACGGGTTCGTTGGCCAAAAAGGTGGTAATCGAACACGTACCGAATCTATTCTACCTTCATTGGGTGCGTTCGAGTTATCTGTTCTGTCATTAGTATTAACTTGTTTAGATTCTTTGCTATCGTTAATCATTGTATAAAAATTGTATGTCAAGTTTATACACAACCAAATGAAAATTCACACTTATTAAAAATTTTAGAATTTAGTATTGGAAGAGAAAAAAGATTCAAAAAAAAAAAATATTTTCCAAAAGTTCGACAAAATCTTATAATTGTATCGCGATTTTATGATACTAAAAAAATCACATTTACCACGATTTTTGAATGGTACCAAAAATATATAATGTACTGCGATTTGGATGGTACCAAAATTTTTTTTTTTTTTTTAAATGTACTACGATTGTTGAAGTACCCTGTATTAAATAAAAATTAATTATTATAATAATTTTTGTGAGTATGCGTTATGCGATACTTGTTCAAAAAATCGAGAAAATTTATATACTCAGCGAGAGAAGAAAACAAAAATATTTTTGTGTGTAGGCAAAAAAAATGTATATTAATAATAAAATAATTTGTTGTGGGCAATTACATAAAATTATAATTTATTGCAATTTGGGGAAAAAAATGAATTTTATATAAAAAAATATAACTTTAAATTTTTTTTATGAATATTAATTTATATATGTATTTCAATATTACATTTTACAATATACGTTAAATTTTGAGAAAAAAAAAATAATTTGGATGTGTAATTTTAAATGTAACAACAAGATATTGCTTTTTTAAAAATTATATACATGTATAAATTTTATTTATATTAAAATACACTATATATTTAAAAAAAATTTTGTTTTAAAATATATACATACAAATTTTATCAATGTTTGAAATATGTACATATATTCAATTTAATATTTTTAATATAATATTAAAAATAACATTTTATTTTATTAGCCGGTTAATATATTATATATATTTTTATTCATATATATTATTTATTACTCAAACATATTTCAATTTTCATTTGTTTCAATCAACAAAATTTACCAGAATTGAATTATTCTAATTTTAAATTATTCTTGTTTTTAATTATTTAGCAAAGAGAAAAAAAATAATTGTGTGTTTGCTGTATAAATATATGAAAAAAAAATATATATATATATGAATGTATGTAAAAAAAAAATATACTATATTTGTATATAATATACTATATTGGTTTAAAATATATTTAACTCACAATTTATATAATTTAAAAATATATGGAAAATTGTTACTTTGTTGTGATTTGATTCTAACTGTGATTTGATTCTAGATGTTGAATGTTTGATGAAAATCTGGATGTTGAATACGGCAATCTGGCGAAAATGATAAAATTGCTGTTTTTGATGTTGAAGCTTATGATAGTGATGATGTTTGTGATTGTTGATTTTGTGAAAATTTTGAATATTGTGTCTGCTGTTGGTTGTCTTAAATTTTGATTTAAAGGTTTTTTTTTTTGTGTTTTTTTCTTTTAGTTTTGAAATTAAATTCTTACACAATTTATATTTTTATGAAATACGTGTTTTTTGTGCTCGGTCACCAATTGTGGGGTTGGTTTAGGTACTTGTAAGCCACCCCACCTTAATTATGTTTAAATAAAAAACTTTATTTTAATTTAATTTAATTTCACTATTTAAGTTTATTTAACAATACGGTATTAATATTTTTTACTAATAATTCATATATTATTAATTTATATATTTATATATTTTTAACTATAAAAATATTGATTATTTTAACTTTTTGTCTATGGTCCACACAACTCTTTATTTTATTATTTTTATTATTTCTGATTTAATAATTTTTACGGGTTAAATGTTCTCGATTTTTGAACTTCTAATTTGACTATTCAAGATGAAGTGAAGTTATTTTTTTTATTATTGCATTTCTAACATCTGCAATTAATTTGTCAATATCAAATGTTAGAGATGCAATTGAGCAATACCTCTTTTAATCGAGAACAATTGATTTAAATAATAATGGTTTCATTATTATACTCAAATGGCGTGATTAAACGGTAATGTAAAATATTTAATTTCGGAGAATTACCGGTGTTGCTATATCATATATTATTATTGAGAATTTTCTTTTTAATAATAATTGATTAATTATTATACTCGGATGGCGTGATCAACCGGTAATGTAAAATATTTATTAGAGAGAATTACCGGTGTCACTACATACATTGGTCTCCTTGCTGGAGTGGATCCAATTTTTTTTTCCTTCCAGATAGTTCCATCAGCAGCATTTTCAATTTGTTGGTGTTCATCCTAATCGGAATATGACGGCAATCTTTTACTTTTCCTAAATAGTCCCGGCTAAAACTTATTTAGTGAAATGCCTGGTTTTCACTCGCGTCTTATGAGCCGAGACTAAGTGAGCCACAGATTTTTAACCAATAATGTCTGGTTTTCACTCGCGTCTTATGAGCCGAGACTAAGTAACCAATAATGTCTGGTTTTCACTTGCGTCTTATGAGCCGAGACAATAGGAATGCTCCCAATTTTATCTGCAGCTAATAAGGCGTGACTAAAAAATCGTCGTGGCTAACAGCAAATAAAAAATATCCACAGTTCGCGTATAATATTTATTTACTGAAAAACAGCCTAGAGTTCAATAGTTCAAGGATATTTTGAGTAAATATCTAAATTTATTTAAAAAAAGTATATGTAGAAGATGAAAATTAATATATTTATTAATAAACATGAAACATTTTGAACGAAAGAAAAATTGAAAATGTTATTTTTTTTGTTTTTATTATAGATGTCATATAATTTTGTCAAAAATGTCAACTCAATCCCATGTGCATGGAAACGATGTGGTTTAAATAGTATTTTTTTTACTTATTTTTTATATTCCTTAATTTCATTTTCTTTTGTGCGTTTTTTTTTGGTTTGGTTTTTTATCGCCTTTGAGATTTTTTATTTTGCTTTATTTAAAGAATAGAAAAATTCAATGTAGAGAATTTTTTAATTTTTTCATATTTTATGTTAGGGAAAATTAATATTTGTCAAAATAATTTTATATAATGAATGTTTATTATTAATTTTTATACAGGATTTTTCATTTTTGAAAAAAAAAATTTGATAACATTTAAAACAAATATTGCCTATGATGGGTATTGAACCGCAATGTTATTTTTCATAATTTTTTCATATATGTACATAATCATATGAAAAAAAAATTGTTTTTTCTTATGAATGATAACCATGTAAACATTATGTATGTATGTATATATTAAGTTGAAAATTAAATTAATTTTTTTAAAAATCTTTAAACAAAAATAATTTAAAAACAATTATTTAAAAAAAATATTTTCTTATGGGAATTGAACATATGAAAAATATGAAGCAAAATTAATCTTGTCTTTATGAATGATGATAAATGATAACCATACATATATATAATATAGATTTTTAACCAATGCATATGTGCATTATATATAATATAGATTTTTAACCAATGTATATGTACATTATGTATGTATATAAAGGTTCATGAACTTTAAGGTTCCTATGCATTGTCTTTTTTTAGGGCTTTTTTAAAAAAAAAATCCCTTATGTTAACGCTTTTCTGTCCGTCCGTCTGTATGCATTACAGTGTATATAATATATGTATGTATATATATATATATATATGTTGTGGCAGATTTTTTTCCTTATTCGCATAATACATATAATATTTATTATATATGTGTGTATATAAAAAAAATATATATACATATATATTATATGATTTATATGTACATATATGTATATGATTATCATGATTTCATAATACAAGACTAATTTTTTTCATATGATTATGAAAAATAGCATCCCGGTTCAATGCCTTTTTTTAATAAAAAGATCTTTTTTTAATAATTTTTTTAAAATTAATTTTTTTAAAGCATTTAAAAAAAATTTTGATTTTATATATACTATACATATTGTACATAATGTTTATTTACATGGTTTTACACAAACTATTATTTTCATATGTTTATATGAAAATAAATATGAAAAATAACATCCCGGTTCGATCACCGTCAGAGACAATATTTTTTTTTATAATTTTTTATATGTTTAAAAAAAAAATTAAATATAAAAAAAGTAAAATCAAAAATCCTGTAAAAAATTAATAATAAACATCCAGTACATTATATAAGAAGTTTTATCAAAAATATTCATTTTCTCCAACATAAAAAAAAATCGCAACGCAAAATCGCAAAATGATCTTTTTCTTTATATAAAGCAAAAAAATTATATGTATTATATGTATTTAAAAAAAATTGAAAGACCTTTGAAAAATTTAATTTAAAAAAAATATTATCTCTGATGGCGATGAATCCGGATGTTATTTTTCAAAAAAAATTTCAGAATCAGAGACAATATTTATTTAATTATTTTTTTAAAAAAATTTAAAAAATTTTTTTTAAATATTAAAAAGTAAAATCAAAAATCTATTTATATTTTTTCTCAATCGTTCATCGTGATATCTAGTTATTTAAAATCAATCATAATATTAAAAACCCAAAAAGAGTGACATTATTAAAAATATTAAGTTTTTCACTCTGATAATTTTTTAAGACAAGATTTTGCAGTTTATTAGCTGTGTTTTTTTCATTCTGGTCAGGATGAAGGTTTGAAAAGAACGATAAAGATAATATATTCCGGTTTAATAAATTTGCACATAAATTTCAACAGATGGCGATAGGCGTAACCGATTTGTCATAATTTTAATTTTATTTAGACATGTTATTTTTTTAGTGGTATGAATGTTTTTAAAAAAGGCCAACATATATTTTAAATTTTCTTAATATTTTTACAGTAGGAAAATTTTAAGAAAATCACTAAAAAAAGTTTTCTTCTCTGATTTTGTTTGTACCGCCATCTGTTTCTAAATTAAAAGCTATTCTGGTCTCACACTAAAAGCTATTCAGGTGTCATTCTGCTGATCCAGATAAATCTTTGGGTTATGTTGTTGTTGTTTTACATATAAAAATTTTGATCTTGATACTGACCCGATTGAAAAAAACACAGCTATTATCGCCTCGCGACATAAACTTCCGACTTTCCCCAGGAAACTAGGAATTGGGTATTTGAACAGGTTTGTATAAAAGAATGGGCTGATTCTGGAAAAAATACAAAATTGGATCGCTGATGGCTTCTTATTAATTATTTTATTATTTGCTCAAATTTTATTTATTTGAAGTTTGTGTAAATATGTATTTGGAAAATGACATATTTCTTTGGTCTTTCATGGAAAGGAAATAAAGTTAATATGGTATAAAATCGGACTAATATCCGCTCATGTGTATACTTGGTATATGAAGAACATTTTATATTAGTTATTTTATTTCAAATATATATATATATATATGAAATCATTCTATCGACTGAGATTTTGTTTCACCCGACAAAAATATTAAGTGTCGCTTAATACATTCTGGCGGGAAGGCATTGATATATATATATACAAATTTAGGACATGGTCAACAGAGGAAATATAAACTCGTCCACAATTTTGTTTAAAAAAACCACAGCATTTACATATTTTATTTTTAACATTTCCATTACTAGGAATTTTAACAAAAACCAAATCTGTAAGCCTTTTAAAAATAATGTAAATTTTTTTTACTAAGTGTAAATAAAATAATAGCATGATGAATATTGTAAAAATACAAAAAAAAAAATTAAAAATTTTTTTTATAAAATAAATTCTCAATCGAGTAAACTATCACTCAAAGGACGATCAATATTCATATAACCCTATTAATGTTTATCAAAACTTATTAATTATAAACTACAGATACTAAAATAGTATCAGTGTATAAATATAAAAAAAGATTGTAGAAATTTTTTTTTTAAAAATAGCGTACAGTTAACAAAATTAACATTGGCGATAGAAAAAATGTATTAACATACATATTTAAGATCTAAAATTATATAAAAATATTTTTTATTCATTTCTCTAAATATAAAAATATGTATATGTATTAAACTTTATATTGTGATTAAATAAAATACATTTAAATAAAATTATACTAGTAATATGTGTTTCATAAAACTATCTTAAATATTATTAATTTTATGCCATTATCATTTATATTATGTTCAATAAATAAAAACTATTGTTAATTTTTATTTTTTCTAATAAATTTGGAGTATTTGAGATTGAATTATTTTTTCCGTTTCACTGAAACGCCTATTTGAAGTTCTGTAAACGATATCCTTTTTTTAAAGCCAGTATGGAGATGAAATTTTCATTCAAATTAAACATCATAAAATCAGAAGTGAAAAATTTCGCTTCTGATTTTGCTATGTTGGTACGCAGTTCATCGTGAAATCAGAAACGAAAAATGCAGTTTGCCTTTATACATTAATAGATGGCGCGCAAAAGTCTCCACATATTAGCTGAAGCTGCGTTTTTTTATTCATACTCTGCACTATAATGCTGGGTTTTAATGATAAAACAAAAACAATTAGTTCAGTTTCAATAATTAAGAAATTCATTAATTTTGTAATATGAACTTATCTTTAAAAAAAAAGGAGGTGTAGCGACATAGCTTCATTTAACGTAGTCGCCTGCACCCGCAGTAAATCTATGTGCTACACATATATTATTGTACCTGTTATAATATTTAACTATATGTTAATTTTAAATAAAGAGCATTCGCTCATTAGAACTAGAAGTGATTGTTTTAATTTCTCCTATTGGAGCGTATTAATATATCGTATATTAAAAAAAAAAAAATTACAGCTAAAATATAAAAGTTATAAAGAATTCAAACCACACGTTCATTTTGCGCCACCCTGTAGAATGTGTATGCATGGAGCAATTCGTCGCACAAATCACGGTTTACAAATGCCTAACGGTATATACGAGGATTTAATTACTCAAAACAACGGAACAGGAATTAGAAATAACAATAGACGATCAACAAACTTAATAATAAAGATAATACATATGATTTCGGTATGACAGCTCCAATGACTGCAACATATAAAACATTTTTTTCAGGGAATTCCAGCATTTTCCGGAGAGGGAGATCGTATGATATTGGATTTGCAAAATTTTGTTGCACTCATACATGATGCTTATTTTAGGACTGATGAATGTGACCGCGCCGCGGTACTAAATCAAAGCATTCAAGTAAAATTAAAAGGAAGGGCCGCTGATATTTTCCAGGAACGAGCAGTAAATAGCTTAGAGATTTTAAAATTTTAGAAAACGCTTTCATTCCGTACACAAATTTAACACAACTAGGGAGAGAAATTTAAGAAAAATTATCTAAATAATCAATAATTCCTGACGAATCTGTTGAACAATTTGGTAATCGCGTGGAAAGGAAAATAAGATGTTTCAAAATGGGCGCCAGGCATAAATCTCTTAATGGATTTCAAGGTATTGTACAGGATGCTGAGGAAACTGCTAGAAAAACGTTTATTAGAGGCTTACGATCGGAGTCTATTAAACATTATATAATCGCACAAAATTGTGCTAATGTTGAAGAGACTCTTACGAAAACTATTCGGTTTGCGAGGGAATCTTTAGAATCGTTGAGACCGCAACAAGTGGAAAAAGCAACAACTGAACAAGCAATGAATGATACCACAAAACAGCTTGTGGAAATGATAAAAGAGCTGAAAATAAGTTCCAACAACAGGGAAAATAGACACGATAATAGATTTTTTCGGCAACAAACTATGCAACAAGCACCCCTCAACGAATGAGAGTACCGGTAACAGCAGCTAGGCTAGTAAATAACTCGTACGTACCAAACAATAACAGCGGTCAAAGAGTAACTTGTTTTAATTGTGGCAGGATGGGCCATTACAGCAAAGATTGCAGGGCACCTCGTGAAACAGGCGCACCACCAACTAATAACATACATCGGTGCTGGAAAATAAATGGGCTCGTATGGAGTGCTATTTATGTAAAAATTCAGGACACATTGCTACTAATTGTCCATTCAATAAAGGAAAAACACAGGAAACAACAACATAATTTTTCTACTGCAATGCTACCAATCGAAGCATGGAAACTGGCAAGGGATGAGGTAAAATCCCAATTCTCATCCCCAAATAACGAAGGAAAGGGTGTAAAAAACGGTAACATCCGATTAGACCCCTTAGTGACTATGTCTTTGGATATTTCAAATACTAAAAATTCACATTATTGGTTGATACAGGGGCTCAAATAACCTTAATTAAAAAAGAAAAAATTAATGAAATAATAATTTCAGTGGAATAATAAAATTCAGATGTTTTAAGATTGAATATTAAAGATAATTTTATTTAGCGTCTTTACTCTACTATATACAAAGCGGAAATAAGAATTTTTTTTTTACAATTTTGACATTTGGCAATTAATTAAGACAATTTATAAAAACTGAAGTTGACAACATATGGTGACCCTAGAAGCAAATAATTGATGTTGTGAGCGCGTTCGGTTTTTCCAGTACTCCTCCTCGAATAATATCAATTAGCTCCACACAAACTTCTTAAACGTGGACATGAAAGCGGTTTGGTTAATATGTCAGCAATCATGTTAAGCGTTGAACAATATTCGCATACGACGATTCCTTTATCAACATCATTCTTTACAAATGCCTCACGTACTGCAATATTTTTTGTTCTTGCTTATAAGTTTCCTCTTTAATGAACTTTGAACAACTTTGAGTATCTTCGTTGATAACTACAGGTTGATGAATATCTTGACCAAAGTCGTTTAATATTCGACGAATTCAATGAGATTCTTTACATGCTTCTGATAACGCAATACATTCAGCTTCTGTAGACGATAACGCAACACAATCTTGTCTCCTCTTATACCAACTTAAAATACCATTAAGATATTTAAATACGTAGCCACTGAGAGATTTTCTAGTAGCAATATCATCAGCCCAACTTGCATCAGCATAACCAACTAACTGATTTTTATCACCATCTTTACCAAGTGAAAGTTTTAACGATATTGTACCTTTTAAATATTTTAGCACACGCTTTAATTCATTCCAGTCTTCTTGATTGGGTTTCGACATCTTTTGTGATAGAATTGACACTGCAGCTGATATATCAGGTCTTGTATTGACTGATATATACAATAAACTTCCAAGTAACTTACGATAATTATCATTTGTTAATAAAAAATCAGTATCTCCACTTTTACCATAGCCGACTGAAATTAGAATTGATGATTCTTTAGCATCTGTCAGACCAAAATCTCTTAAAATTTTCTTGATGTAATTCCTTTGATTTAACGTGTAATGACCATTTTCTTCTTTTATAACTTCTAAACCTAAAAATTCTTTTAATTTGTCCAAATTCTTGATTATAAATTGTGATCATTAAACCTTCTCACATAATGTAATCATTTCATTATATTCGCTAGCTACAATTATATCATCTACGTATATTAGAATATAACAAATCATATTCTTACTTGTGTATATGTAAAAACAAGGATCGTATTTACTTTGAATAAAACCTGCTTCGATAAGTCTTTGATGAACTGCTCTTGAAGATTGTTTCAAACAAACTATGACAATAAACACATCAAATTCTCTTTACCTTCACTTTTAAAACCTGGAGGTTGTTGCGTATAAATCTTTTCTTTTAATTCTCCATTGAGAAAAGCCGTTTTGGCATCTAGATGACTTATTTTCATAACCTTATTCGCAGCAATTGTAAGCAAAATTCGAAACGTAGTTTGACGAACCACTGGAGCAAATATTTCATCATAATCAGTTCCATATTTCTGCGAAAACCCTTGAGCAACTAATCTTGCCTTATAGCCAACAGCTTCACCTTGGGAACTGTACTTTAATTTGTAGATCCATTTACAGCCAACTAAGTTGGCACCATCATGGAGTTGTACCAATTCCCATGTATTGTTTTCCATTAACGAAATCATTTCATCGGTCATGGCTGGAATCCACATTTCATTTTGATCACAACCTATAGAATCTTCATAATTCTTTGGTTCTTGAATTACATTATTTATCACATTTATTTCTTCAATTAATGTTTTCGCTGATACACCTTTATTTATACGTCGTGATTTTCTTACTTTCTGGATTTCAACTTCATTTTGGTTTAAAATCTCTGGAATTAAAATACTATTTTGTACTGAATCAGTAACGTTTTCTTCACTATGGTTCAAACAATCCATAAAATCACTTTCTGTAGTATCATTTAAACAATTTTCTCTGTTTGAATGATCAACTGTAATCTGCTCCTCCTGAATAACTTCTTTATTTTGAACTAATACTTCTTTTTCTACGAATTTTACATCTCGACTAATTTGAACTTTATGTGTAGCTGGAACATAACATCTATAAGCCTTTGATTTATTATCATAAGCAACTAGAATGGCATATTCTCCTTTAGAATCTAATTTACGTCTCAGCTGTTTTGTATTTGTACATAACAATCTGAAACGTTTGAAATACTGAATATTTGGTTTCTTACCGAACCATGCCTCATAAGGTGTAGTCTCTGTACCTTTGGTTGATAAACGATTTTGTACATAATTAGACATCATGACAGCTTCACCCCAAAATTTATTTTCTAAATTAGCATCTATTAACATACACCGAGCCATTTCAATTAATGATCTGTTTTTACGCTCTGCAGTTCCATTCTGTTCAGGCGTATATGGTGCAGTACGCTGTATACGAATACCATTTGACTTCAAATAATTTACAAATTCATGACTAATGTATTCTCCTCCTCTATCTGTGCGAATACTTTTAGGCTTCTTTCCAAATTGAACCTTTACCATTTCAATATAATCTTTAAAATATCTGTAAACGTCAGATTTATGTTTCATTAGGTAGCTGATTGTAAACTTTGAATAATCATCTATGAATGTCAAAATGTATAGATTACCTGATGGTGTGGACGTTTGCATGGGGCCACAAACATCTGAATGCTCCATCCAAAACAGCACCAGCTTTATTTTCTGATTTCTTTGGAAATTTAATTCTTGAAATTTTTCCTTCCAGGCATACTTTACACATTAATAGGACATTCTGATGAACATGTGCTGAACTGGATTCCATCAATTAATTCATTTTTCAACAATGATTTAACAATTTCAATATCTCGATGACCCAAAACTCTATGCCAATAATGAATGCACTCGTTGCTATTTTCTTCAACTAAATATATCTTATTTGATTCGCGTAGCTTATACAGTTTACCATCCATATAAGCAATAGCAACTTTACAATCATTTTTCTTTATTTCGCATTTACCACCAATAAAGTTTACTTCATAACCTTTTTCTATTAATTTACGGACAGATAATAAACTTCCTTTTACATCTGGCAATAATAGCACATCGGCTATTTTAATTTTACTATACTGTTTATTTTCATTCATAACCTCAACTTCAACTGTACCTTTACCAATGGCTGTTAATTTATCTCTGGAATTTAACGCTGACAGTTTCTCTCCAATTTAAATCAATATTAATGAACACACCTTTAAAACCCGTAATGTGACAAGTAGCACCAGAATCTATTATCCAACCATCATTTAATTTTTGTGTTGTAAATATCTGTTCACTTCTTGTTTCTGCCAAATTTACCTTATTGCAGTTCTTTTGATCACTAGTTTGTTTCTTTTCAAGCCAATTTTTATATTTGAAACAATTTTTCTTTACGTGACCACTTTTATTACAAAAATAACATTTTACCTTACTTGAATCTTTATTTGAATATGATGAATTAACCTTAAGAGCAACATTATCTTTATTGTCGCCACGATCTATTCTTCTTTTATGCTCTGAAATAATTTTTGATCGTACAAAACTGCTATTTAGTTCATCAGTAGCTTTTGCTTCCAGTGCCGTAACTAAACTGTCATAACTTTCAGGTAATGAAGCTAATAATGTAGCACTGATGAAGAATTCTGGATCAATATCACCACCCAGTGCAAGCAACTTCTGAAATAATTCATTCATATGATTTACGTGTTTTTCAGCATCATCACCTTCTTGAAGTTTTAGTTGCATGATTGTACGTAAAATGTGCACTCTGTTACTTGGAGAATTTAATTCGTAAGTATCTTTTGAAATTGCCCAAACTTCTTTAGCAGTTGTACAGCTACGAATATGAGGAATTTGATCATCATCCACATTTCACGCAATTGTCGTATGCGCCTTTTCATCATCTGCAGTCCACCTGTCTGAAGCGGTGTTTGGCTGTTCATTTTTAATAAATGGTACGTTATTTTGGTACGTTATACACCTTTTTCTTTTAACAACATTTCCATTTTGTATTTCCATACAAAAAAATTACTACCATTTTATTTTGTAATGCGGTATCGACTTTCCGCTGATGACGCCATGCTTTATGTTTTATCTTTAATTATACTTTTAAATTCCCTAAAATATTTTTATACAACCTTTATACAAACCTTGGTCAAGTGCTTTGGAAAAATTTTAATACCAGAAGAAATGAAATGCGAGTTCCAAGTAGTAGATAATAATTGCGACCTACCCGCGGATGGAATTCTGGGAAACGATTTTTTAGCAGAGAACTGTAATATATTAGGACCACATACGACTTTACATTTTCCCAAAACAAAAGTTTAAAAATGAATTTTCAATTTCCTTTACGAACCAGAATAATAATGTTGAAATAAATAGAGAATTTGAAGAAATTAAAATATGCAAAACGAAGAGAAATGATAATATTGAAAATAAAGAAATTAATACTTTTTATAATATAAAAATGGAGACAAAGGGTGCGGTCAAGAATTCAGTCGCTGCTCAGTTGTTGCTGCAAATCGGTCAAAAATTCAGTTTTGCAGCAAAAGCAGCGCAATTTGTCGGATTAAAATTCAGAATACAATTGCAGCCTCTGCAGTTTACGCAGTTAATAGCAAACCATGATTATCGTTAATTAAATTGTTTATAAATTTATGATTTTAATAAATTTTTTTGACATTTTCTATGAATGAGAGAAATATTGAGAAATATTTGGCTGCTTAAATATTGAGAGAAATATTTGGCTGTATGCACTCGTTCGTGTTAATATTCAATTGAAATTTATGCATACCCGGCTGCTTTTCAATTTATTCAGGCTGCTTTGGCTGTACAGTGTCTGAATTCTTGACCGTACCCAAATAATGAAATGGGATATCTTAAACTACAAGATAATAAAATAGAGAGAAATGATGAATTTAACACTAGAACTACGGACATTTGTCATATACATATTTCTACTAATCGGTCACTTTGACCGGTTAGTTGTATATATAAACAAAACATTAAAATTCAAGAAATTAAATTATAAGAGAAATTAATTTCAAAGAAAATAAAATATATTTCATTCAAATATTACAAGTACATAATATACATAAATGGTAGGATTATTTCTTTTTTATTGAGGCTTCATTTTGTTTAGAACAACTTTTGTATATATAAATTGTTTTAAAAGTACATTTGCCACAAACATGTTTTCTACAACGAAGTACAGATATTCATTGCATAAACCTATTTGAAAAGTTTTTCGTATTTTAGTATTTTCAGGAATCTTCAAGAGTTCGTTCAAGTATTCTAGTTCAGATGAATCTTCATATTTTCCTGAAAGTTCTTCAGCTAATTGAAACAAGAAATCTTTTCTTGATAAATTTTCTCCAGTTGTTTCATTGTATAAAATCCATGCATTTATTGAAGCTAAGTCGAGAATATTGAAAAATACGTGCAGAGGCCATCTTCGAGATCCTGATTTCACACTATACTTCCTGGCCATTTGATCGGTAATATCAACCCCGAATTTAGTATTGTTATAGAATTTTATAGTTTCAGGCATATTTTTTTTATCTTCATTAATTTTAACAGAATTATGTTTTGTACTCAGCAGAAAAACTTTTTTGGTTGGCTTACTTTTATATATTGTCAAAGTAGCATTGTTTGTTCCATAAATTATAGATGAAAATAGTCGTAAATTATCTTTTTTTTTGTTTAGCAAGTTTCGGTAGTTCTTTTTTATTTGCACGAATAGTTCCCACTAAAGTAGAGCGTTTCTCCAATAATTTTTATGCTAATTTTGACATTTCTTCCAGAACAGGTAGAAGGTTCAATTAATTTTAGGAATACAAATTCACTCAAAGGAAGTTCATCCATGTTGTAAACAAAATAAACTTGTAAGCCCCGCCTTTGTAAACAAATCTAAACTTGTATGACCGCATTTTGTCACAACTGCAGGTTATCATAAATGAACTTTTGTTTCAAAGAAAAAGAAAGAAAAAAAAGCTCATTGCACAACATGATAAACACGTAAAATTAATGAAAGTTGTGTTATCCCGCCTCTGTAAACAAAACAAACAAAAAAAATCACTTAATATGCAAATCTGTATTTTTTATTTCATTTCACTGTCTAGGTTAAGTTCATTATCATTAATAAAATAAGAAAAAAAAACAAGTTATCAAACACAATCATTTATTCAAATTTAAAAAAAAATTTCAGGCTAATATTATTTAAAAATATAAATATGTGATATCAAATTAAATAATAAACTTATGATACACATAATATAGTAAAAATATTGTGGTTTTTTGCATTGATTGATAGTTTTGTTAAATGTTATTCGTTCATATAAACCACATACATCTGTACCTTGGTCCTTTGTTAATGTCGTTTCTTTATAGGTGTCAGAAAATACATAACATTTAGGAGAATAGTATTTATGCAAAGCTGAAATATCATCGCCTTTATTCCAATGGTAAAGCTGTGTGTTGCAATAATAACACTGTACCATATCCCCTGTATTTAAATAGAAAAATCCATTCGACGCCAACTCTTCTTTGCTAATAAAAGTTTGGGCCAAAATTTAAACGTCTTAAGACGATCCTCCAAGTTGCTTAAAAGTGTCATATTGAAGAACAATTTTTATATAAATAAAGTTCGTAAGTTACCCATGATATTTATACTGTTTCGACGTTATGGTCAACATTAATTCAAAAATCAAGAAAGTATTTTACGACAAAAAAGGAACACATATATATGGTTATAAAGCAAATATTCATAAAGCTTTAAAATCTAAAGTAAGCCATAATAAAATTAAAGAATGGCTTAAATATCAAGATGTATATACATTACATCGTTTTGCTAAAAAGAAGTTCTATAGAAATCGCTACGTAGTTCAAGATATTGATCAGCTTTGGGAAATTGATTTATGTGATATGAAAATGTATAAAAAATTTAACGATAATTACACGTTTTTGATAACAGTCATTGATGTGTTTTCAAAATATGGTTGGCTATACCCACTACAAAATAAAACAGGTAAAGAAATAACTAAAATGTTTCATAGAATTCTACAAGAAAGTGGTAGAAAACCAATGACAGTTCAATCAGACAAAGGTAAAGAATTTAAAAATGTGAATTTCCAAAATTATTCAAAACAAAACAATATTCGTCAACGTTTTCCACAAATTCTATCAACACAAAAAGCTGCAGTTGTTGAACGATTTAATCGTACCATAAAAGAAAAAATGTTTAAATACTTTACAGAAACTGGAACAAAAAGATATATTGATATTTTACCAAATCTTATTAGAGCCTATAACAATTCTTATCACCGTACAATTAAAATGAAACCATCAGAAGTCAACCATAAACATGTTAAACAGATTTATGAAATTTACAGAAATCTACATCAAAATGACCCTCAAATTAATATAGATATATTTGTAGGAGATTTTGTACGTATAGTAAGAAAAAAAGCTATATTTGAACATGGATATACAGAAAAATGGACAAGAGAAATTTTTCAAGTGTATAAAGTTATAAATAGAGATCCATATCCTTTATTTATTTTAAAAGACTTAAAGGGACGAGAAGTTGAAGGAAGATTTTATTATCAAGAGCTTCAAAAAATTAATAAAAAATTAAAGTTTTTACTCACCCGTTTACAATGATGATAGCGGGGCCTTCAGGATGTGGTAAAACTACATTTATATGTAAATTAATTAGAAACATAAAACAATATATTGAACCTGTACCAACAAAAATTTTATGGTGTAACCCTGAATTTAGTGCTGTACCTAAAAGTATAAGGAATTTAGAATATCATAATGAAGTGCCAGAAAACATTAGCAATGAAAATAACGAACCTATATTAATTGTTTTAGACGACTTAATGTTAAACGCTTACAATACAAAAGTATATGAATTATTTACGAAGGGTTCACACCATCGAAATTTATCAGTTATTTTAATTACCCAAAATGTGTTTCATCAAGGAAAACATTGTCGTGATATATCACTTAACTGCAAATATTTGTTTCTTTTTAAAAAACCCACGAGACAAGTCACAAATAATTCCTTTGGCAAAACAAATTTATCCTAAAAATTCAAAGGAATTTCTAAAAGTATATAATGAAGTAACATCAGTTCCTTATGGTTATATTATTCTAGATATGACACAAGATATCAACGATATATTTCATTTTAGATCAAATATACTTAATTCAAATTATTTTGAATGTTTTTGTACATTAAAACAATTAACAGAGTTATCGGAAAAAAATGAAACGTTTGACAACAAACCGTCATATCTTACACGTATTAAAAAAATCTAAACCAAAATTTCGTCAAATTTTGCTTAAAAACTGTGATCCAGAAGTTATTAAAACTATTTGTGAAATAGCTATAAATACCCTTAATGGAAACCACAAAGTGTCTAAACAGATTTATAATAAATTAAATAAAAATAAAAAAGTGTTGCGTTGCTTAGCTTGTCCCAAAAAATCTTTGAAAGTAAAAAGAAAAGTTATTATACAGAAAGGAGGGTTTTACCTATGTTGATAGGTTCAGTACTATCAGGCTTACTTGGAAGTTTATTATCAAAGTAGCTTTTTAGAAACATGAATAATTTACAACGGATGATTGTTATACCTCCAGAGCTTTATAACAAGCTAAAAGAGAATTTCAATAATGATGCAGAGCTTTCACACCTTGACAAAAGTATGAAAGAAATACTTTTAAATAAAAAATTATCAGATAATGAAAAATGGTATACATATCGTCAAAAACTAATAAAATTTGCCAACAAAAGAAGATATCAATTACAGCAAAGAGCTTATAATAACTCCCAGCCACAACAATTAGAACACCCACCTTCTATAAAAGCAAGTAAGTTTACAAAAAAAATATTTTCAAGTATGAGCACCCAAACGGAACCAGTTACCAAAGCAAAAAGAACACAAAGAGTCTTAATTACACCTGAAGATGTGGTTGGGCAACACCAAAAACCTGAAAATGTTGATGCGCAACACCAAAACCTCGAAAACGATATGTATACATTTACACCTGGTAAGATAATTGCAACATCTGATAAAGATAATGCTAATTCTGAGACGGATGACGAAGTTTTTGATAATGATGACGAAATACGAAATTTAGCACTCTCAGCAACACCAACAGGAAAACGTATAAAAGAAAGAAAATATATTGGTTCAGCAGATGTACGTATGTTTGAAACAGATGAAGGTGATATTATTTCAGTGCCTATATTTGATAGATATAAGAAAAATAAAATAAGAAAAAAAAACAAGTTATCAAACACAATCATTTATTCAAATTTAAAAAAAAATTTCAGGCTAATATTATTTAAAAATATAAATATGTGATATCAAATTAAATAATAAACTTATGATACACATAATATAGTAAAAATATTGTGGTTTTTTGCATTGATTGATAGTTTTGTTAAATGTTATTCGTTCATATAAACCACATACATCTGTACCTTGGTCCTTTGTTAATGTCGTTTCTTTATAGGTGTCAGAAAATACATAACATTTAGGAGAATAGTATTTATGCAAAGCTGAAATATCATCGCCTTTATTCCAATGGTAAAGCTGTGTGGTGCAATAATAACACTGTACCATATCCCCTGTATTTAAATAGAAAAATCCATTCGACGCCAACTCTTCTTTGCTAATAAAAGTTTGGGCCAAAATTTAAACGTCTTAAGACGATCCTCCAAGTTGCTTAAAAGTGTCATATTGAAGAACAATTTTTATATAAATAAAGTTCGTAAGTTACCCATGATATTTATACTGTTTCGACGTTATGGTCAACATTAATTCAAAAATCAAGAAAGTATTTTACGACAAAAAAGGAACACATATATATGGTTATAAAGCAAATATTCATAAAGCTTTAAAATCTAAAGTAAGCCATAATAAAATTAAAGAATGGCTTAAATATCAAGATGTATATACATTACATCGTTTTGCTAAAAAGAAGTTCTATAGAAATCGCTACGTAGTTCAAGATATTGATCAGCTTTGGGAAATTGATTTATGTGATATGAAAATGTATAAAAAATTTAACGATAATTACACGTTTTTGATAACACATTGATGTGTTTTCAAAATATGGTTGGCTATACCCACTACAAAATAAAACAGGTAAAGAAATAACTAAAATGTTTCATAGAATTCTACAAGAAAGTGGTAGAAAACCAATGACAGTTCAATCAGACAAAGGTAAAGAATTTAAAAATGTGAATTTCCAAAATTATTCAAAACAAAACAATATTCGTCAACGTTTTCCACAAATTCTATCAACACAAAAAGCTGCAGTTGTTGAACGATTTAATCGTACCATAAAAGAAAAAATGTTTAAATACTTTACAGAAACTGGAACAAAAAGATATATTGATATTTTACCAAATCTTATTGGAGCCTATAACAATTCTTATCACCGTACAATTAAAATGAAACCATCAGAAGTCAACCATAAACATGTTAAACAGATTTATGAAATTTACAGAAATCTACATCAAAATGACCCTCAAATTAATATAGATATATTTGTAGGAGATTTTGTACGTATAGTAAGAAAAAAAGCTATATTTGAACATGGATATACAGAAAAATGGACAAGAGAAATTTTTCAAGTCTATAAAGTTATAAATAGAGATCCATATCCTTTATTTATTTTAAAAGACTTAAAGGGACGAGAAGTTGAAGGAAGATTTTATTATCAAGAGCTTCAAAAAATTAATAAAAAATTAAAGTTTTTACTCACCCGTTTACAATGATGATAGCGGGGCCTTCAAGATGTGGTAAAACTACATTTATATGTAAATTAATTAGAAACATAAAACAATATATTGAACCTGTACCAACAAAAATTTTATGGTGTAACCCTGAATTTAGTGCTGTACCTAAAAGTATAAGGAATTTAGAATATCATAATGAAGTGCCAGAAAACATTAGCAATGAAAATAACGAACCTATATTAATTGTTTTAGACGACTTAATGTTAAACGCTTACAATACAAAAATATATGAATTATTTACGAAGGGTTCACACCATCGAAATTTATCAGTTATTTTAATTACCCAAAATGTGTTTCATCAAGGAAAACATTGTCGTGATATATCACTTAACTGCAAATATTTGTTTCTTTTTAAAAAACCCACGAGACAAGTCACAAATAATTCCTTTGGCAAAACAAATTTATCCTAAAAATTCAAAGGAATTTCTAAAAGTATATAATGAAGTAACATCAGTTCCTTATGGTTATATTATTCTAGATATGACACAAGATATCAACGATATATTTCATTTTAGATCAAATATACTTAATTCAAATTATTTTGAATGTTTTTGTACATTAAAACAATTAACAGAGTTATCGGAAAAAAATGAAACGTTTGACAACAAACCGTCATATCTTACACGTATTAAAAAAATCTAAACCAAAATTTCGTCAAATTTTGCTTAAAAACTGTGATCCAGAAGTTATTAAAACTATTTGTGAAATAGCTATAAATACCCTTAATGGAAACCACAAAGTGTCTAAACAGATTTATAATAAATTAAATAAAAATAAAAAAGTGTTGCGTTGCTTAGCTTGTCCCAAAAAATCTTTGAAAGTAAAAAGAAAAGTTATTATACAGAAAGGAGGGTTTTACCTATGTTGATAGGTTCAGTACTATCAGGCTTACTTGGAAGTTTATTATCAAAGTAGCTTTTTAGAAACATGAATAATTTACAACGGATGATTGTTATACCTCCAGAGATTTATAACAAGCTAAAAGAGAATTTCAATAATGATGCAGAGCTTTCACACCTTGACAAAAGTATGAAAGAAATACTTTTAAATAAAAAATTATCAGATAATGAAAAATGGTATACATATCGTCAAAAACTAATAAAATTTGCCAACAAAAGAAGATATCAATTACAGCAAAGAGCTTATAATAACTCCCAGCCACAACAATTAGAACACCCACCTTCTATAAAAGCAAGTAAGTTTACAAAAAAAATATTTTCAAGTATGAGCACCCAAACCGAACCAGTTACCAAAGCAAAAAGAACACAAAGAGTCTTAATTACACCTGAAGATGTGGTTGGGCAACACCAAAAACCTGAAAATGTTGATGTGCAACACCAAAACCTCGAAAACGATATGTATACATTTACACCTGGTAAGATAATTGCAACATCTGATAAAGATAATGCTAATTCTGAGACGGATGACGAAGTTTTTGATAATGATGACGAAATACGAAATTTAGCACTCTCAGCAACACCAACAGGAAAACGTATAAAAGAAAGAAAATATATTGGTTCAGCAGATGTACGTATGTTTGAAACAGATGAAGGTGATATTATTTCAGTGCCTATATTTGATAGACAAAAAAAAGATACGAGTATAAATCGTCAATTACGTTCTTCTACTAAAAAAGCATCCGCTCAAACTTTATTGAGATTCCCAGTTCGTAAAAAAATATTAAAATCAGAAAAGGATAATTTACAAGCCAAATCAGAAAAAGATAAGTTAAAACCTAAAACTGCAACTCCATTAAATCTTTCACAGTGGACAACTTATAAATAAAAAAATGCATCAAACAGATGATTTTTTCATTACTCTCTTGAGTGATGCTTCTAATAATTATTATAACAATAACTCGTTGACACGTTTTACAAATAAATTTCCAACTGAAATTAACTTAACACATAATAATTGGAAAGTAGGTGTTTCGGAAATATATATTAACGATTTTATACCGAATAGGTATAACGAAAATTATGAAGAAAGCGCATTTATAATAATTGGAAGTACGGAAAAAAATAAATTAGGCGTAGGGAAAACATACATTCTACATATTTTACATATACTTCTTGAAAATATATCTGGGGGACCAGGCTTAAACAAAAAAGAATGTGAACGATATTTGATTTCGGAGATTTACACCTTTATCACAGATGATGAAAATTATAAGGATCCGGACAAAATTCTAGATATTAAAGAGTCAAAATATATTGAAGTGTGTGTAACTAGCCCTAAAATAGATGTAAAGATTCCTATTAGCAGATCATATTCAGTGAAAAGCTTTATGAAAACTATTTTTCCCAAGTTAAAAATATTAGATCACATAAAACAAAAATTGTCAAAGCTTTTGAAGTATTTTTAAACGATTTTACTTCAATATCAAAAGCAGCAATGTTGTTCATGTACACTGATATAATAGAACCATGTTTTGTGGGTGATTCAAAAGTACGAGTTCTTAATATTATTGAAACAAAAAACTCTTTTGAATCAACAATAATCAAGTATAAAGGTATACAATATCATAATGTTGAAAAAAAAGTTTTTGATATCATATCCATAAAACTAACAGATAAATTTGGATTTGATATAAATTTTAGCAGGAGTGTAATACCTACAAAAATATTACATTTTATAAAAAATTAATATAAATAAAGAGAAATAGTTACAACCTAATTATTAATCAATGAACCGTCATTATATTAAATACTATTTATCTCAAACAGGGGGTAATATTGATGAAATAGGACCCCTGTTTCATTCGGCTGTAAATTATCAGAGAGGCCGAGGATTAGGAGACATTTTCGGAGGGTTATTTCGCTATATAAAGCCCATTTTATCATCAGGTCTAATTTTTTTACAAAAACAAGCAGTTTCAAGTGGAATTGGTGTTTTATCAGATATTGCTTCAGGAGCAAATCCCACAGAAGTCTTAAAAGATAGGGGTACAGAGGCCCTGAAAAATTTGAGACCCGAAGCTGTAAATAAAATGCATTCCATGTATGGTTCTGGAAAAAGGGGAGCTATAAAAAGAAAGAATTCTACAAAACCACGTCATTTACGTTTTAAATTGAAGAGACGTAAAGTTAAAAAAAGTAGTAAAAACAGAAAACGTGTATTAGACATTTTTGATTAAAGATGCTGGAGTGCATGAAATCAGAGTTAGATATATTTAGTTCACCACCTATTCAATCAAGTATCTTAAAATCAGAAGAAGTTGCTTATAACCCAATTGCATCTTTAGATAATTCTTCGACTATAGAATTTGTTTCTTTGGGTCATGGCGATACATATAGAGATTTGTCATCAACATATTTAAAATTAAAAATACAAATATTAAAGAAAGATGGATCAGTGTGGAATGATGATAAAGATACTTCTACACCTCCTAAATTAATAGCCCAGCCGGCAATTGTTAACAATTTATTACATTCTATGATTAAACAATGCAATGTTCAGTTAAATGGTAAAAATATTACTTCATCTGACAACAATTATAATTATAGAGCTTACATCGAGTGTTTACTTAACTATGGAAATGATGCTGCCAGTACCCATTTAGAATGTGCTGGTTGGTCGTTAGATAAACATGATGTAGGAAAATCTGGAAACAGTGGTTCCTCAGAACGTGAAAAACAATATAATAATAGTGGTGTTGTTGAATTGATGGGTAAACTCCATGTTGATATGTTTAATCAACCCACATTATTAATAAATGGTGTGGATGTCAGAGTTTGGTAACTTTGGAAAAACCAGATTTTTACTTTTTCTCTGACGATAATGATGAAAGTCAAATGAAAATAATTGAAGCTACATTATTTATGAGACTTGTCACAGTAAATCCTAGTATTTTACTTGCAGATAATGCTGTTTTAGAAAAGGCGAATGCAAAATACAATTACAAACGTGTTGAAACAAAATCATTCACAGTACCTTCAAGTAGTACTAATATATCGCTTGACAATGTTTTCATAGGACAACTCCCAAATACTATACTATTTTGTATGACAGATAATGATGCTTTTACTGGGAAACGTTCAAAAAATCCGTTTAATTTTAAACATTTGGAAATGACTCAATTTATGCTATATGTTAATGGCGTTCAAATACCGAATTTACCAATTGAAACTAGTTTTGCTGACAAAAATCGTTTTGATACACGTTCATATTATACTCTTTTTAATGGAACTGGAATGCATCATTCGGACAGAGGCCATCAAATCACAAAATCAATGTTCAGCAAAGGTTTTTACATTCTTGCCTTTGATTTAACGCCAGATTTATCTGGAAATAATTCTTGTCAAAGTTTATTAAACCAAGGAACTGTAAGAATTGAAGCCAAGTTTTCAAGATCTTTAAATACGACAGTAACATGTATTGTTTATGGAAAGTTTGATGGTAGTTTGCAAATTGATAAAAATCGTAACGTATATACAAACCTATAAATAGGTTACCACAATTGAAGTTCATCAATATTATATTTATCAATAGTATAAAAAATAATTTTTACAACATTTCGTTGAAGGAGAGACAAAAATTTTTGATTTCTCCGTTTTGGTATACTATGGACACAGTACAAATAACAAATATATTAAAATGCAACAATTATACCAGAAAAATATTTAGAGGAGTTTTTCCTTTAAATAAAATTCCAAAAACTATTAAAAGACCTGCAATAATCGTTGTAAATACAGATCCTTCAACAAAACCTGGAGCTCACTGGATTGCAATTTATTGTCCTTCTGTAGGCTGTATAGAATATTTTGATCCATATGGTCGAGAACCTGGTCAAAACGAGTTTATACAATTTTTAAAACGTAATTCAAATTGTTATATTACAAATGGCCGTCAATTGCAGGGATTAATGTCGGTGGTCATTATTGTTGTGTTTATTTATGGCACCGATATCATGGAAAAAGCATTTAAATATATTTGACCAATATAATTTTGCAGAAAGTGATAGAAGAATTTTAAACATGTTTAAACAAGTTTTTATTCATGTTAACAAAAGTAAAAGTAAAAAATCCAACAATAAAAGACAAATCTGTAAATCTGGAAATGTATAAAATGCTTGTACGTTTTCATAAAAGTTTTATTGTTCTAAGATGAATAATGTGAAAGAGACCAAAAAACGCAATTCTTCAAAAGGAATTAGGACCACCGTTGAAAAAAGGCTGAAAAGGAACAACAAGAGCAACAAGTTAAATATTAATCCAAAAAATTTACTGCTGTCTTACACTTACTTCTTGAATGCGAATCATACTTGTAAAGTTATTATCGGATTTAACGCTGATACCTTTGAAGCTGAAATAATTTTCCATCGTTTTAAAGAAATTCCTTTATACATTTCTTATACAGAATGGGAAAAATATTTTGACAATTTTAAGCAATTAGAAAAGCAAAGTTCTACAGATGACGTTCAAATAATGCAAGATCTTTTGAAAAATATTAATTCACCAATTTCAGAAAAAATATTAATAAACTTTAATACAGACAAAAACAATAACAACAAAATATTTGTAATGTTTAAAAATGAGCTTCAGCAATTTTTAAATATAATAGAGTTTTTGAATATTGTCATGTCGTACAACAACAATGCCTCCTGCAATGTAAAAGAATATTTCAACAAATATATGGAAAAATGTAAAGCACGAAATTTATTTCAATTATCATTTGACGACTATTACATTCCAATGAAGCTTTCGCATGTACACTGCAACTATTCCCGCTTGTTTTTCGACATATGTACCAATATACTGTTCAAACAAATTAATTAAAAACTTAGTAGATTTTACTTTTAATATTGAAATGTAAAAACAATTTTTTTTTTTTATAAAAAATACACTTTAATAATCAATTTTATTATTTCGCAACATATACATATACATATTCACACAGTTTCGTACAGCACATCTATTATTTTTGCTGGTGTTTGAATGAATAACGCAATAAGACTCATAATTTTTTAAAGTTTAATTTAGGTATTTCATTTTCGAGCTCTACAATATCTGTTGTAGCTTGTTGTAAGTATTGACGTAAAAAAACTTTTCTCTGTAATCCTGACATAAATTTTATGATTAGCGAATGTTTTCAAAATATTTGGAACATCGTTGTAGGGGATGAAACCATCATTCCATTACAAATTGTTAATGTTGGACCTTATGAAATTTCCTTGTTGGATATCTTCATCATTCAATTCGTCTTTAGGATAGGGTGGTTGAAAATAATAAAGTGTTGGAATTATGGAACCCTGACAAAGTACTGCTAATTCTTTTAAAAAATGGTGACGTCCCTTTCCTACTACAAACTGAAGATCAACAAATAAGACATTATTTTCCATTATTTTTTTGTTTTGATTTAAAATACTGCAAACGTTCTTAGTGAAAGGAACAACTAGAATAAATGTATACAATATATTTTCAATCAATATATACTATATATATAATATACTATATATATAATATACCTTTCTTTAAATAAAATAAAATAAATATATATAATATACCTTTCTTTAAATAAAATAAAATAAAAAAACCGACATTAATCCCTGCAATTGATAAATTTTTAAAAATATTTTAATTGCAATACATATTCATATTAAATATTTTTTTTTACATAAACGATTCTTAACTATATTATATTTTGGAATTGATATCCGTATGGTATTGTCTCAAAATCATCTCCGACGCATACTGTTTTTGTAAATGTAAACCCAAATTTTTTATTTTCGCTTTCAGTAACAACTACAAAATTATTCTTCCTTTTAATCTTCTTTTCATTGTGTATTGTGTAAGTGCCACTAGACATAGGATTCATAATAAGATTTTTTAAATTATCAAAGTTTAAAATTTTTTTATTTGTCAAGATACATGTAACACCTTTACACTTGGCAACTTCTCCACTTTGGTTTGTCTCTGGGTTAAAGTATTTGTATGAATAACATTTAGGACCCGTGGATACACATTCAGTTATATAAGTTGTTGAACCATAATCTTTTAATTCATTAGTGAATTCTCCTAAAAAATTTCCTGTAATAGGTTTATACGGCGAATCTTTATTTTCTACAAAGATGACAGAGTCAGTGTCGTAGTACAAAGGATTTTTTCCTATTTTATTAAGTTCTTCATACAACTTTATACGGGCATGTGCCGTTGTATAAATACCCACAGGTAACGAAAAATTTTTCAGTGTTGTTGCACACTCTGTATTTAAATATTCCCAATTTAATAAAATTTGTTCCTTACTGGCTATATACAAATGTTCAATTTGTACCCCTAGGGAGTGCACAATCTTATTAAATTCATCAGTTGAAGATATTACGCTTGTCTTCATTAAATGCAGTCTTTGTATCAACTTACCCCAAAGGGAGTTAAGGCATAACTTGGAAGTGTTACGATATGACGGGTTTGCAATTATTTCAGATTTTTCCAATAAAACGTTTTCTCTCTGATGATATTGTTCGATAAATTTGTTTTGTTTCTCTGGAATGTCACAGCCGCTTGGAAAACCACTAGCTTCCTGTTTAAGTTTTATAAATGTATTCATATATGTTGCAAACAAACCTCCGGTTTTGGTAACTGTATCGTATGTTGTTGCATATTCCCATACTTCGAACAATTCCAATATTTTGTATCCTTTTTCTAAACTTAACCTAATTTCTATAGATGCCCATGTTCCTACTAAACTACGTTCGTCAGTATTGTGAGTACAACTCTCTGTAACATTCTCATTTTCACCGCAAGTTTTACATAGTACAAAAAGTAATTTTTCATTAAGTCGTATTGGTAAGACAGGAATAAACAAATCTTTAGGAGGTAAAATCCGACATTTGATGATACCGTCAATTGCTGTAATATCGGTTATATTTTTACATTCGTGTTTATTATAAATTTTAGGATGACCGATCGGATAAGTACAGTTTTTATTTACGAAAGGGTATAACGAAGTAAAATCTAAATATCGAATTGTTTCACCAGGTTTAGTTTTATGGTATAGTTTGAAAACTTCAGTACGGCCCCCAAATATTGCCTCTCGAGCTTGTAAAGCACTATATAAAATTAAATGATTATTGTTTAAACTTTTGTCTACAATAGGATTTTGTTTTAAATATTGTTTAAAGTCACATTCCCACATAGTTTTAATATTAAATTTTTTCTCTTTCAGAAATTTGAGTTTCAACAAACTATTGTCGTAACGAGTTTCAAATGAAGCACCTTTTTGCATTTCAGATCTGTTTTAAAAAAAATTTAGGACAACCGTGATAATAACAACCTAAAAATTCGTATACAGTATTTGTATAGGTATTGTAACCATCAAGTTGAAGACCACAGTTTGGTAGAACTACCTCAAACTTAATCTGACCATTAACTTTATTATTTTGAGATATTAACCATTTTAAACCTATTAATGATTGGTTTTGTTTAGAATTATAATTATTAGAAGGTATAACACCCATTGTATTCTCAATTAGAAATTTTTTTCGATATACAATCATTACGGCTTGAGCAATTGTAAAACTTTCTTGAAAAGGGTATCCATTAAAGATATAAAGTCATTCATGAATTTGAGGCATCCCCTTCTAAGTATTTGAACATCCGTTTTACAATATTTTATTAGTTCGTTACGGTTATTAAATGTATAATTACGACTTTTTAAGTCTTGCCACCATTTTTCAAGTTTTTGCAATTCGCTTGAACTTAAACTTTGTGTGGCAAACATATCTAGTTCAGGAATTTCACCAACATAATTATAATTTTTCTGTATTAAAAAAGTGTGGATAATCCTCTTTATGAATTTATTCTAAACTAAACGTTTTCGGAAATTTTGACAATGGTATTGGTAAAAAATTTAAGGAATCAATAAAATGTATATGTGTATCAAACGTTATTTTGAGAATTTTAAAACCTCCTATAATGGGAACAACATGTTTATTTCTTTTTAATAATTCTGTAAATATAAACTGACCATCGTAGCTTTTAAAATTATGTGCTATACAGCAAATTTTTATACAATTACCATCTAAATTGTTTTCAAATATGTGCACCCTTTTTTTGCAATTTTGACACTCAAAGTCGTCATTATCATGTTGATAACAATAATGACAAACCATGGTAGCAATACATAAATTTGGTACATGACGATAACTGTTTACGTCAATAGTTTGGTATTGAGTACTTTCAATATTATAAAAAACTAACGTATATTTAAGAGGTCTTTTTTTATAAGGTTTAATAAAACATTGATGGCTAGCTTATTACAAATCTCACTCTATCGACTAGCTTATTACAAATCTCACAATATTTTTCATCACATACATGAGATTTATGCATACGTTTTTCAAGATCGTAATATTTTAGGCACTTTTCACAAACTTTAATTATATCACAAACAATACCTTTACCGTACCTCGTTGTTTTATGATTACTGTAACAGTTTTGACCTCTAAATGATCTTAGACATGTGTCACACTTTAATAGATTTTCAACAAAATCACATGGTGGAAATGTTTTACAATATTTACACAATTCTTTGCATACGTGTCTATTTGAATAAAGCTCATTACAAAAACGACATTCGTTTTGTTTACCATAAAAGGCTTTAACGTTTTTTAAAGTAACATAATGTTTACATATTTCAAAATAAAATAAGTTATTTTTTTTCTCCTTTTCCTTGCAATTGAATTACGTTTTTGTGAACTTTTTTATCCAAATACACGTTAATATTATATTGTGGTAAATATTTTTGGAATGTAAAAATATCCTCAATATTACAACCGTTATCATTGGGAACTACATTTGATTTTTTCAAAAGTTTCTTTACTTCTCCGGATAATAATTTGGAATTTTTTCTTAAACATTTTTTTAATGCTTCATTATTACCATCAGCCAGATATTTACCGATAATAATTGATTGTGCTAAGCAATTATTATTTGATCTGGAGCCTACATAAATTATACTTTTCTTACGCTTTAAAATTTCGGATTCAGACATGTGAGAAGGGTTTAACCGTCCTTTACCCTTTTGTACTTCAATTATTTTAACTGAAATTTCTATCAAATTAGTAGAAAGAAAACTCTGATTTGATTGAATAACTGCTGATAATAAATCAGTAATCATTTGTGAAGTGATAGTTTCTACTTTTTTAAATGGTAGTCCGATAAGTTTTGTATTTGTAATTGAGGGAATTGAAATTTGGATCCCCATTAAGTCGTTGGTTTTTACATCTTTTTTAACTATGTCTAATATGTGTTGAAAACATTTATCTAACCAGTCAATAATTGTTTCAGAATCGTCGATAAAATCGTTTAACTTAAAAGTAATATTTTTAGTTTTAACCTTAAATTTAGAACTAAACCCCTCATTTTGTTTGATAATAGAAACATACTTTTTTTTACTACCACCTATTTGTATTAAGGGTGCGGATGTTGATGGTTCAGCTGCGCTCGTACTCGTTGATGTTGATGGTTCAGCTATACTCGTACTCGTTGATGTTGATGGTTCAGCTGTACTCGTACTCGTTGATGTTGATGGCTCAGTTGTACTCGTACTCGTTGATGTACCATCTGTTATCCTTCTTTGAATTATTTCTTCAATACGGGATTGTCCTGCAATATGTTCTTCCATTACGATATTGTTTGTTTCAGTAAAATTTCTGATAAGAACCGAGAAATCTCTCAACAGTCCAATAAGATTTGCGGATAAATTTCTTGATGTCTGTTTAAACAATAACATTAGTTTTTTAAGTTTTTTTTTTTTTTTGTTGCTAGAATTATTTTTTTGCACTTACAATATCCATTATAAATAATAATGTTGTTTTTTTTTTAAAAAAAAATTTACAATTATTTATTTGAATGTTTTTTTTATAAAATTCGTTTAAAACTGCTCAGCGTCTTCCTTTTATATACAAAAATATGTTGCAACTTAGTTTGAAAACTTTTTTTTTTGTTAGTTTAAAAAGTTTAAAAAATGGGTTTTTTTTATAATGATTATTTTGTTTAATGAATAGTAAATATTCTTACTTAATTATATATTATGAATACTTATGAATATTAAACTTAATAAAAAATCTAACTTACAGTATTATTTATGAATTAAATCAATATTTTATTATCAAAACATTGTTTTTTTTTAATAAAATTTTCCACGGGTCTTGACCTCAAAAATGTTAAAACTTAAATTTAATTAATTATAAATAAAGTTATTATTATTATTATTATGATTCATATAATGTGTTTTTTTTCTTTCTTTAGAACGATATATAATGTCGATGTATAAAAAATATAATGTCATGGTTCTCTTGTTTCTTGTTGGTTTTTAATTGTAATTAGTTTATTAACTTCAAAATTTTTTTTGAGTTAATAAAAATTTATTATACATATATAGGGGGTCGGGGTGGGGATTCTACAGGGTAGGCATTTGTATCCTAGGGTATAAATGTTGCAACTGTAGAAGTTCCTAGCCAAGTGCCTGCATTACCTCCTCGTGGTGGCCCCTGGAACTGTGTACATATTAAACATGGACACAGACCGAATATGCAGTGTGCGACCTAATGTCAGTGGTGGTGTGAGCGCCGTGCCGAGGACTGAAAGGCTGGGGGTCAAACCAGTCGCTAACGAGCTCCCTCCGATGCCCAGGCAAGGTCGGTTGTATTAAGTGCCTTATCCGGGTAAGTCGGCTCTGCCAGGATGGACCGTTCTTTCCGGACATACTCGTGGGAACACTAATGGATCTATTATCAAAAAAACAAAAAACTACTACACAAAAAACAATAAACATCGGCTAATCCGCGGAGGATGAGCTTTTAGCCTCCAGTCAGGAGACTATTAAAACCTGCACGAGCGGTACCAGCCATAGTACCCCAAAAAATACAATGCCTGGATGCAGTGGGAGTGCCAGCCACAGCACACCCACCCATCCTGAAACAGGTACCAAGCCAGGTACTAAAAAGAAACGGAGCTCCGGAGTCTCTCTCAAACGCGAGTACTCGAAAGCTAAGTTCATCCTGAGCAAGATCGCTCGGAACGAAACCGAAGGGAAAGCGGATGAGAGGGACTTGAATGAAGCTCATACCTCAGCTGTAGAAAAACCTGCAAAAAGAAACAGGTCCCAAGATGGGTCCAGTGCAGGTGGGCAAACAGCCAAGGTCGCCAGAATGGAGACCTCAGAGAAGAAGCTGACAGTAAAGTTTAGTGATATCGCCAAAAATCACTTAAACGTTGCTGTTGTGGATAACAACGATAAATACCGAAAGGTTTCGTCCAAGCTATGGATGAAACTGGAAGGCAGGCTGTCAGAGATGGTCCTGGATCATATATTGATGGGCGACGGGGGGCCACTTCCTTGTTTTAATTCATCTACTGTAGTCAGGGGCTACAGGGTAATCAAGTGCTCAGTTCTCAGAAGATCAGTTCTCCTTAGATTTCCTTAGCAGCAGTGTTGCTAAGATTAGCAACACCTGGGAGAAGCCAAGAAGGATGGAGATTAACGGGGAGAGGCTCCTCAAAGCTCTAACGCTACACAACCCGGAGGTCCCGATGGGCAACTGGGAAGTTATTAAAAAGGAGGAGGATACGACTGACTCTCAGAAGAGTAGTTTATCCTTCCTCCTTCTGATAAATGACGAGACACCCCTAGAGCAGCTGGGGAACAGACTGAGATTCGGCATCCGCCGAGCCAAACTCAAGATTTTCCAGTCGGAAAGCCTTGAGATTGACGAGGCGGATGAAGCGATCGACCTGCTCGAAGAGATGTCTCTGGCCAAGGAGACTACAGGAAAAGACCTACATGTCATCGATGATGAAGGTTGTCCAGGCGAATCTTAAGCACGCTAGACTCGCCTCGGACAACCTAATAATCTTCCTGTGCAAGGAAGACATTGACATAGCCTTACTACAAGAACCCTGGGTAAACACCTCCAGAGTGAGAGGTCTGAACCACAAAAACTACAACCTATTCTATAAGCCTGTAGATGTATTCTAGTTAGAAAACACATAAATGCACATCTTTGTTCTAATTTTAGCTATGAAGACATGACTGTCATCAAAGTTGAACAGAATGACGGCAAGGAAATGTATATCAGCTCGGTGTACATGCCACATGATGAACAAGCCCCGCCAATCAAGCTTCAGGAACTGGTCCACACCAAAAAAAAGCAAGCTGCTTATTGGATGCGACGCTAATGCCAGAAAGTTGAACAGAAGGGAAAGTTCTGAGATAAATGAAAGAGGTGAGTCACTTTATGATTTTATACTAAATAACAACCTATCTATTTGTAATAGAGGCAAAACCCCCACATTTACCTTCCCTTGCTTAGATAGGCTATAATCGACATTACATGTACTAGTAATGACGTAGAACCTATGGTAGAAAATTGGAGAGTATCCAAAGAGAGATCTTTTTCTTATCACAGCTGGATACTCTTCAATATCAGTTTAACAACCAACAGTCCCAAACCCTATAGAAACCCCAAAAACACAGACTGGTCTAAGTTCAGATCAGTGCTAAAACAAAAATTACTACCCGTAAGCAACGACAATAGGGATATAGTAACGACCGAAGCTCTAGAAGAGCTAACGGTCAAGTTCACTAAAGCCATGGAGGTATCCTACAAGGTGTCTTGTCCAATTAAACGAAGTAAAAAATCATTCCCCCCGTGGTGGGATGACACTCTCAACAAACTAAGGAAGGTGACTAGGGATGCCTACAATATCTGCTATAAGCAAGGTACATGGCAACTCTACAAGGACCGTCTCCGCGAATATAAGAAGGCTGTCAGGACGGCCAAAACAAAAAACTGGCAAGAGTACTGTGAGTCCATAGAAAGCACTAGGGACTCAGCTAGGTTAAGCAAGATCCTAAGTAAGGATCACACCAACACCTCCTTCCTTAAGAATACGGATGGTACCTGGACGGAATCATCCGCGGAAATGTTAGAACTACTAGTAGACACACACTTCCCAGGAAGCACTGGAACTATAGCGGAGGACACCCAGCCGGGGGACCAAGCTATCCCTATGCCTCCCGCGGAATGGCTTAATACACTTATAACACCTGAGAAAGGCGCCTGGGCGATTGATATCTTCTCACCATACAAATTGCCTGGACCTGACGGTATCTATCCGAAGATGCTTCAGGAAACCAAAGAGATAACCATTCCACTAATAACGAAATTATTCAAAGGCAGCCTTACACTTGGCTATATTCCGCATTGGTGGAGGCAGGTGAAGGTAGTCTTCATCCCGAAGGCGGGAAAAATCGGACACGAATCGGCTAAAAACTTCAGGCCAATTAGTCTATCTTCCTTCCTCTTAAAATCCCTAGAACGAATACTCGAGCTAGAGTTAAGAAAATACCTTGAAAAAGAGCCATTAAGCACAGCCCAACATGCCTACAGAAAAGGTAGGTCCACTGAAACCGCGTTAAGCATGGTGGTCAAAGATGTTGAGCGTTCCATTCACTACAAGCAATATACATTAGCGGCCTTCTTAGATATGGAGGGTGCTTTCAATAACGTTCATAACGCAGCCATTATAGAATCACTGGCTAAGTTAGGAGTAGAAGCGAAACTAGCTCAATGGATCGCAAATATGCTAAAAACTAGAGAGATCCAGACGGAACTCGGTAATAGCCACATTGCTAGGAAAGTTAGTAGAGGCACCCCGCAGGGTGGGGTGCTTTCACCCCTTCTTTGGCTCCTAGTTATGGATCAAATCTTGATAAAGTTACAAGAAGAAGGGATTCAAGCAATCGCATACGCTGATGACCTAGTCATTCTGGTCTCCGGTAAATACCCCCACATACTAAGCGAGATATTAGAGAGAGCCCTAGCCTGCGTTAGTAGATGGGCCAAAGACTGTGGCCTACGTGCGAACCCAGCTAAGACTGAGCTCATGTTCTTCACCACAAAAACCAAAATCCCAACCTTTACTCGTCTAAGACTGGATGGTGTCGAATTGCAGCTTTCCCCTAGTGTCAAGTATCTAGGTGTGATACATGACACTAAGTTAAGCTGGAAACTTAACGTTGAAGCGAGAGCAAAGAAAGCGTACGTAGCTCTCTACTCGTGCAAAAAGATGTTAGGTAAAAAATGGGGATTAAAGCCAAAAATGGTTTTATGGATGTACACAGCCATAGTTCGTCCTATCCTCACGTACGGGTCAGTTGTATGGTGGCCTGCACTCTCTAAGGAGTACAACCGTACCAAGCTAGGTAGGGTCCAAAGAGGAGCCTGCATGTGCGTAACAGGGGCGTTGAGAACAACGCCAAGGGACGCGTTAGATGTAATCCTCCACCTCCTTCCAGCGGACCTCCATATAAAATACTCATCCACATGCAGCGCAATAAGGCTCAAAGAAATCGGGCACTGGGCAGAAAAACCATATGGACACTGCAGCATTCTTGACACGATAGACAGAAATCTGAGCAGGGTCCCTACGGACTACACTATCCCCAAGCTAGAGTTGAACAAGAAGTTCAAAACAAAAATTCCAACCAGAAGAGAGTGGAAAGACTTAAGCCTATTAGGAGAAATGGACACGGTCCTCTACACAAACGGTTCAAAGATGGACTGCGGTGTAGGTGCCTGGATTTTCTCAGAAACAAACGCAATATCCCTAAAATTCAGACTCCCCAACAGATCCACCGTCTTCCAGGCGGAAACCTTTGCGATCTGGAAAGCGTGCCAAGCGTTGAGAGAAGACTTCTCTCATAAACACAACATAGCGATTGTGACGGATAGTCAAGCGGCAATTTTGGCTCTCAAATCTGTTACAATCTCCTCAAAACTCGTTAAGAAATGTTCAGATGAACTGGCGTATATAAGTAACCAATTCAACGTTACCCTGCTGTGGGTTCCCGGACATAGGAACATACACGGTAACGAAGTAGCCGGTGAACTAACACGGGGGGGTCATGTTTAGATGTAGCCTTGGCGGCACATGTCGACCCTCCTCTAAACATAGTAAAAAGAGACCTCTACCTCCACCACCTATCCCTTGCTAGCGATAGATGGCGAGGACTGACCACATGCAGGACAACAAAGAAAACTTGGCCTTCCTACAACCAAACCAAAACCAATAGTCTTTTAAAACTCTCCCGTAGGCACATAGCTAGAGCGACGGCTGTCTACACCGGTCATTGGCCGATTGGAGAGCACGCAGCCAGAATGGGCATCCTGTTCAACCAATCGTGCCATAGCTGCAAAGAACCAAGTGATAAGGAAACGGTAGAACATTTCCTATGCAAGTGTCCAGCGCTAGCCAGAGCTAGACACCGTTCACTTGGCAGCTACATCTTCAACGATTTAAACGATTAGTTATTTTAATTTTTTTTAATTATTTTTATTATATTTTCAGGCAGACTTCATAAATACATTAAATGCTGTTGGTTCAAAACCATCTGTGTCCAAACCAATTATAAAATCAGCTGATCTTATAATTGGGATGGAATATAGAGTTCATGATATAACAAGTTTCAAGACGCGTTTTGGTAAAAAACTAGTAGCCTGTTTATATGACTACATATATTTTTTGCCAAACAGATTTACCAATGTTTTTGCAGGAAAACTAAAAAATGAAATCCCTAGAAATCTTCAAATGATTTTATTAAAGAGTAAATGGTAAGAATAAAAAAAATCAGTTTATCATTAAAGAGTAAATGGTAAGAATAAAAAAAAATTTGTATAAAATTACACAAATATACAAATGTTAATTTTAACAATTTTTTTAAATTTATTTATTTTCCTAGGTGAAAAAAATCCAGATTGCAGGTATGTGGTTTATATGAACGAATAACATTTAACAAAACTATCAATCAATGCAAAAAACCACAATATTTTCACTACATTATGTGTATCATAAGTTTATTATTTAATTTGATATCACTTATTTATATTTTTAAATAATATTAGCCTGAAATTTTTTTTTAAATTTGAATAAATGATTGTGTTTGATAACTTGTTTTTTTTCTTATTTTATTAACGATAATGAACTTAACCTAGACAGTGAAATGAAATCAAAAATACAGATTTGCATATTAAGTGATTTTTTTTGTTTGTTTTGTTTACAGAGGCGGGATAACACAACTTGAATTTTATGTGTTTATCATGTTGTGCACTGAGCTTTTTTTTCTTTCTTTTTCTTTGAAACAAAAGTTCATTTATGATAACCTGCAGTTGTGAATAAATGCGGTCATACAAGTTTAGATTTGTTTACAAAGGCGGGGCTTACAAGTTTATTTTGTTTACAAAGAGAGTCAAGCAAGCTAAATGCAGTCATACAGGTTTTTTTTTACAGGTTCATAACTTAATCTGTTAACACAACAACTGCTATAGAACAAATTTACTTTAGCAGTGCATGTAGACTGTAGAATTATTGTTAGAACAGATTTACTTTAGCCGTGATTTTTTGATAGAACAAATTTAGTTTAGCAGTGAATGTAGAATTTTTGATAGAACAAATTTTACTTTGGCCGCGTGAATGTAGAATTTTTGTTAGAACAAATTTACTTTAGCAGTGCATGTAGACTGTAGAATTATTGTTAGAACAAATTTACTTTAGCCGTGAATTTTTGATAGAACAAATTTAGTTTAGCAGTGAATGTAGTATTTTTGATAGAACAAATTTACTTTAGCCGTGTGAATGTAGAATTTTTGTTATAGCAAATTTACTTTAGCCAAGCTATCCCTATGCCTCCCGCGGAATGGCTTAATACACTTATAACACCTGAGAAAGGCGCCTGGGCGATTGATATCTTCTCACCATACAAATTGCCTGGACCTGACGGTATCTATCCGAAGATGCTTCAGGAAACCAAAGAGATAACCATTCCACTAATAACGAAATTATTCAAAGGCAGCCTTACACTTGGCTATATTCCGCATTGGTGGAGGCAGGTGAAGGTAGTCTTCATCCCGAAGGCGGGAAAAATCGGACACGAATCGGCTAAAAACTTCAGGCCAATTAGTCTATCTTCCTTCCTCTTAAAATCCCTAGAACGAATACTCGAGCTAGAGTTAAGAAAATACCTTGAAAAAGAGCCATTAAGCACAGCCCAACATGCCTACAGAAAAGGTAGGTCCACTGAAACCGCGTTAAGCATGGTGGTCAAAGATGTTGAGCGTTCCATTCACTACAAGCAATATACATTAGCGGCCTTCTTAGATATGGAGGGTGCTTTCAATAACGTTCATAACGCAGCCATTATAGAATCACTGGCTAAGTTAGGAGTAGAAGCGAAACTAGCTCAATGGATCGCAAATATGCTAAAAACTAGAGAGATCCAGACGGAACTCGGTAATAGCCACATTGCTAGGAAAGTTAGTAGAGGCACCCCGCAGGGTGTGGTGCTTTCACCCCTTCTTTGGCTCCTAGTTATGGATCAAATCTTGATAAAGTTACAAGAAGAAGGGATTCAAGCAATCGCATACGCTGATGACCTAGTCATTCTGGTCTCCGGTAAATACCCCCACATACTAAGCGAGATATTAGAGAGAGCCCTAGCCTGCGTTAGTAGATGGGCCAAAGACTGTGGCCTACGTGCGAACCCAGCTAAGACTGAGCTCATGTTCTTCACCACAAAAACCAAAATCCCAACCTTTACTCGTCTAAGACTGGATGGTGTCGAATTGCAGCTTTCCCCTAGTGTCAAGTATCTAGGTGTGATACATGACACTAAGTTAAGCTGGAAACTTAACGTTGAAGCGAGAGCAAAGAAAGCGTACGTAGCTCTCTACTCGTGCAAAAAGATGTTAGGTAAAAAATGGGGATTAAAGCCAAAAATGGTTTTATGGATGTACACAGCCATAGTTCGTCCTATCCTCACGTACGGGTCAGTTGTATGGTGGCCTGCACTCTCTAAGGAGTACAACCGTACCAAGCTAGGTAGGGTCCAAAGAGGAGCCTGCATGTGCGTAACAGGGGCGTTGAGAACAACGCCAAGGGACGCGTTAGATGTAATCCTCCACCTCCTTCCAGCGGACCTCCATATAAAATACTCATCCACATGCAGCGCAATAAGGCTCAAAGAAATCGGGCACTGGGCAGAAAAACCATATGGACACTGCAGCATTCTTGACACGATAGACAGAAATCTGAGCAGGGTCCCTACGGACTACACTATCCCCAAGCTAGAGTTGAACAAGAAGTTCAAAACAAAAATTCCAACCAGAAGAGAGTGGAAAGACTTAAGCCTATTAGGAGAAATGGACACGGTCCTCTACACAAACGGTTCAAAGATGGACTGCGGTGTAGGTGCCTGGATTTTCTCAGAAACAAACGCAATATCCCTAAAATTCAGACTCCCCAACAGATCCACCGTCTTCCAGGCGGAAACCTTTGCGATCTGGAAAGCGTGCCAAGCGTTGAGAGAAGACTCCTCTCATAAACACAACATAGCGATTGTGACGGATAGTCAAGCGGCAATTTTGGCTCTCAAATCTGTTACAATCTCCTCAAAACTCGTTAAGAAATGTTCAGATGAACTGGCGTATATAAGTAACCAATTCAACGTTACCCTGCTGTGGGTTCCCGGACATAGGAACATACACGGTAACGAAGTAGCCGGTGAACTAACACGGGGGGGTCATGTTTAGATGTAGCCTTGGCGGCACATGTCGACCCTCCTCTAAACATAGTAAAAAGAGACCTCTACCTCCACCACCTATCCCTTGCTAGCGATAGATGGCGAGGACTGACCACATGCAGGACAACAAAGAAAACTTGGCCTTCCTACAACCAAACCAAAACCAATAGTCTTTTAAAACTCTCCCGTAGGCACATAGCTAGAGCGACGGCTGTCTACACCGGTCATTGGCCGATTGGAGAGCACGCAGCCAGAATGGGCATCCTGTTCAACCAATCGTGCCATAGCTGCAAAGAACCAAGTGATAAGGAAACGGTAGAACATTTCCTATGCAAGTGTCCAGCGCTAGCCAGAGCTAGACACCGTTCACTTGGCAGCTACATCTTCAACGATTTAAACGATTAGTTATTTTAATTTTTTTTAATTATTTTTATTATATTTTCAGGCAGACTTCATAAATACATTAAATGCTGTTGGTTCAAAACCATCTGTGTCCAAACCAATTATAAAATCAGCTGATCTTATAATTGGGATGGAATATAGAGTTCATGATATAACAAGTTTCAAGACGCGTTTTGGAAAAAAACTAGTAGCCTGTTTATATGACTACATATATTTTTTGCCAAACAGATTTACCAATGTTTTTGCAGGAAAACTAAAAAATGAAATCCCTAGAAATCTTCAAATGATTTCATTAAAGAGTAAATGGTAAGAATAAAAAAAATCAGTTTATCATTAAAGAGTAAATGGTAAGAATAAAAAAAAATTTGTATAAAATTACACAAATATACAAATGTTAATTTTAACAATTTTTTTAAATTTATTTATTTTCCTAGGTGAAAAAAATCCAGATTGCAGGTATGTGGTTTATATGAACGAATAACATTTAACAAAACTATCAATCAATGCAAAAAACCACAATATTTTCACTACATTATGTGTATCATAAGTTTATTATTTAATTTGATATCACTTATTTATATTTTTAAATAATATTAGCCTGAAATTTTTTTTTAAATTTGAATAAATGATTGTGTTTGATAACTTGTTTTTTTTCTTATTTTATTAACGATAATGAACTTAACCTAGACAGTGAAATGAAATCAAAAATACAGATTTGCATATTAAGTGATTTTTTTTGTTTGTTTTGTTTACAGAGGCGGGATAACACAACTTGAATTTTATGTGTTTATCATGTTGTGCACTGAGCTTTTTTTTCTTTCTTTTTCTTTGAAACAAAAGTTCATTTATGATAACCTGCAGTTGTGAATAAATGCGGTCATACAAGTTTAGATTTGTTTACAAAGGCGGGGCTTACAAGTTTATTTTGTTTACAAAGAGAGTCAAGCAAGCTAAATGCAGTCATACAGGTTTTTTTTTACAGGTTCATAACTTAATCTGTTAACACAACAACTGCTATAGAACAAATTTACTTTAGCAGTGCATGTAGACTGTAGAATTATTGTTAGAACAGATTTACTTTAGCCGTGATTTTTTGATAGAACAAATTTAGTTTAGCAGTGAATGTAGAATTTTTGATAGAACAAATTTTACTTTGGCCGCGTGAATGTAGAATTTTTGTTAGAACAAATTTACTTTAGCAGTGCATGTAGACTGTAGAATTATTGTTAGAACAAATTTACTTTAGCCGTGAATTTTTGATAGAACAAATTTAGTTTAGCAGTGAATGTAGTATTTTTGATAGAACAAATTTACTTTAGCCGTGTGAATGTAGAATTTTTGTTATAGCAAATTTACTTTAGCAGTGCATGTAGACTGTAGAATTATTGTTAGAACAGATTTACTTTAGCCGTGATTTTTTGATAGAAAAAATTTAGTTTAGCAGTGAATGTAGAATTTTTGATAGAACAAATTTTACTTTAGCCGCCTGAATGTAGAATTTTTGTTAGAACAAATTTACTTTAGCAGTGCATGTAGACTGCAGAAATATTGTTGGAACAAATTTACTTTAGCCGTGAATTTTTGATAGAACAAATTTAGTTTAGCAGTGAATGTAGAATTTTTGATAGAACAAATTTACTTTAGCCGTGTGAATGTAGAATATTTGTTATAACAAATTTACTTTAGCAGTGAATGTAGACTGTAGAATTATTGTTAGAACAAATTTACTTTAGCCGTGAATTTTTGATAGAACAAATTTACTTTAGCCGTGTGAATGTAGAATATTTGTTATAACAAATTTACTTTAGCAGTGAATGTAGACTGTAGAATTATTGTTAGAACAAATTTACTTTAGTCGTGAATTTTTGATAGAACAAATTTAGTTTAGCAGTGAATGTAGAATTTTTGATAACACAAATTTACTTTAGCCGCGTGAATGTAGAATTTTTGTTTGAAAAAATTTACTTTAGCAGTGAATATAGACTGTAGAATTATTGTTAGAACAAATTTACTTTAGTCGTGAATTTTTTATAGAACAAATTTAGTTTAGCAGTGAATGTAGAATTTTTGATAGAACAAATTTACTTTAGCCGTGTGAATGTAGAATATTTGTTATAACAAATTTACTTTAGCAGTGAATGTAGACTGTAGAATTATTGTTAGAACAAATTTACTTTAGCCGTGAATTTTTGATAGAACAAATTTAGTTTAGCAGTGAATGTAGAACTTTTGATAGAACAAATTTACTTTAGCCGTGAATGTAGACTGCAAATTTTTTATAAAATAAATTTACTTTAGTAGTGAATGTAGACTTCAAATTTTTTATAAAATAAATTTACTTTAGTAGTGAATGTAGAATACAAATTTTTGATAGAACAAATTTACTTCAGTAATGAAGGTAGCGAGCAAATTGACTTTAACAGTGAATTGAGCTTACATATTTTTAACATGGATGAACATTTGTTTTACAGATTTTCACGCCCCCAAAACCAATAGGAAGTGCTATTGCTGTCTCTTTTTAATGCATTGCCTTAAATTGGGTTGTAGCAGTTAAGCGAATTACAGTCCACCTGTTAATCAGGCTGTCCTTTATTAGTTTGTATGGGATTTACTCAGTTGCTACATCCATACTACTTATATGCTAATCCATAGTCAGGATTTAAATCAACTTCATCGCTATCAAAGGTGTCTTCGCATATATTTGTTATTTCTTCAAGAACTCTTGGTATTTTCGAACGTCTCGGCATTTTCAGGATAAAGTTTTATAACTGAAAAAAAATTCTAAATTTATTTGTCTGTATAATAATAAAAATATTCATTCACAATTTACTTACAATGTGCGACAATAATGTAAGATAATAAAGAAATATGTATACTCATCACAATTTTTCACAAAAAAATCCAAGGTTTATTTTATACTTATTTATTTTATACTCAACTATACACAATAAGAAAGAATAAGAAAATGAAATTTTATAAATTACAGAGACGCAAAATTACGCGTAATAAATAGAAAACACAGAATTTTAAAGTTCTGGGAATTCCCCATATAAAAATATTACAGACGTGTAAAAATTCTGGGAATGCACAAAATGTGCTCATAATGTTTTCATATTAAGGTCAAAATGACCGGTCCGTATATTTAGGTATACCACATAAATATCTCTGAAAATTGGAAGCATAAGAACAAAATAATTTATAATATTATTGTATAGATAAAGTTAATAAAAGTCATAATATTATCATAAACTATTAAATAAGACTTAAAGAGAAAATGTTGTAAATAATTGATGCAACCAGTAATCTTGACCGGTTCGTAGATCTAGTGATAAAAATTAAAAAATATATAATTGTAAAATAGAGAAAAATAGCGAGCTTAAAAAAGAAGTGCGTTAGAAAAAAATTGGTTTGGAAATTGTGGGAAATAATGATTTATTTGGAAAATAATGACACAACCGGAAAAATCAAGAGCTAACCACAGAGCAGCGGATCTTGAACTTTTTCTAGGCAGAGAGATAAAACCAAGTTTAACAAAGGAAAATGAAAAAGTACAATCCAAGGGAAAATCTTTAGGAGCTGCGGATCTTGAAAATTCCCAAGGAAAAGGTGGAAAATCAAAGTTGGAAAATAGAGAAAATGAAATTTAAATACCAGCGAGAATAAAGAAAATTATAGAAGTAGCTGTTAAAGAACAGGGAAAATTATTAAACATAGGGAAAAATTTGAAAAATGGAATACTCGTAGGGAATTGTACCAGCAAAGTACGGAATTGCCGTTTGACACTAACACTGACGAAGAGGATGAGGATGATGAAGAAAAACCAACTGAGAAATGGTCAAAAAGAATGGAATTAATTGACAAAGAAGAAATCCAAAAAACAATACAACAGCATCATGATTCACCTCTTGGCGGTCACATAGCTGTCGTTAAAACTTACAATCGATTAAAGAGGCACTATGTGTGGAAAAAAAATGCTTAATTACGTAAATGTCTATGATGATCACAGACACCGCTAAACGTCCATTTCATAAAGTATACCTAGATATCGTTGGACCATTCCCAATTTCGAATACAGGGAGTAAATACATTTTAGGTTTTCAAGATGATTTGACCAAACTACTTGATTGTGTAGCTATGCTACTTCGACATATAAAGAAGGTGATAAAGTACTATTGCTAAATCCACAAGAACTAAACAACCTTAGCTTAACTTGGTTAGGCCGATTTGAAGTACTAGAAAGTTCAAACGGAAATACAACGATTATAAGGGTTAAGGGTAAAACACGACGAATACATAATAACAGACTTAAATTATGGCATCAGCCCACCTCTTTATGACTAGAAAACAAAACATACTTTAATAGCAATTTTGCGATTACTAAAGAAAATCTTCATCATGTTATTTTCAGTACCAACATTTTTCAGGAAAGAAACGCAGGGCATGAAATAAGAGAAAATTACGACACAATGTATCTAATATTATATTTTTCTACACTAATCAACCTCGTACTAACCACACCTTGGAGTATGATGGAACTTGAAAACACAGAAATTGTTTTTGAAAATTTGGGAAATACCATAGAATACAAGGATGAAATCACAATTTATTCTAAATTCACAATAACGAGGGAAAATGAAATAGAAGAATTCAAAAATAAACTATCAGATAAACTAAGTAATACCTGCAACACTGCTTTCAACTCTCAAAATAATAAAGGTTGCAAATTATGGAAGGACGAAATATCATATTGGAGAAACAAAATTATTAAGTTAACAAAAGGACTAAATCATTTCTTCAGTAGACAAAAAAGGGGCGCATTATACATTATAGGATCAATTTGGAAAGTATTATTTGGAACAATGGATCAAGCAGATTCTGATCGAATCTATAGCACTTTAGATAAATTACAAAAGGATGGCGGGATTATAATTGAATTATTGGATAAACAAACTGCAGCAGTGGCATCAAATTTCGAATTTATAAAACAAGTTACGGGAAACCTATCAATGCAATCTTTGGAAGTGGAAGAAAAACTGAATGAGTTAACTGACTCAGTAAATGCAAATTTACTAATTTTAAAAGCAGATAACCGGGATTTGTGGGCGGAGCTGGAAATTAATCGAATAGTTATATTCGCATTGGCTGAATTAGAACGATTATATGATTATTTGTTAGAACAAGAATCCATAATAATTTTGTTGCCACAACATAAAATACATCCATTATGGACTCACAACTATTAACAATTCTAACAAGAAATCTAACTATGGAAACCGGACATCTACTTTTATATTCATCAGCAGTTTTAAATTTACTCTCGCTAACCAACTAGCGAGAGTAAATTTAAAACATCAGAATGGGGAATTAGGAGTTACTATTAAAATTAGAATTCTACAAAAAAACGAATATGAATATACATTATATAAAATATATCCCATACCTAGGAAGAGCAAGGAAAACATAATATTAAGACCGTAATGGGATTACTTAGATAATAATTCGGCGGGGCACTTTTTACACTACACCAACGAAGAGAAAAAGACAGCTTGTCAACAAATAGACGCAGATGAAAATAGAATTCTACAAATTTGTAAACAACTAAACCAAAATTTCTATATTTATCACAACCACACATATTTAGCACGGCAAATTATGATGCAATTTTTAAAGATGGAATACAGAAAAAAATTAGCACGGGAAATTATGATGCAATTTTTAAAGATGGAATACAGAAAAAAGAAAAGTACGAGTTATGTAATATAACGCACTCAAGGAGATAGGAAATACCTTTGTTCCAATGAAAACCAAAAATAAGGTTATATATGTTCCTACATGAAAACACGTTAGTAGCTCTCTGTGCAGCACAAACTCACAAAATTGCACCAAAGGAAAAAGGCATTCTAACTTAAACAGAAAAATGTACCTTCTTACTAGAACAATTAGAATTACCCTACGAAGATACAAAAGAATTTAATTTGTATAATCATTTTAAATTTTCTTATGTAAGTGAAATTGAGCTTAAGGAAAATGAACATGAAATTTCCGTCAAAGGAAAATCCGAGCAGAGATATTGAACTTGGAGAAAGACGAAATAGACCAACAATATCCACACCTACAATGCCAACGGAAGATGTCACAGTTCGGCCACCCAGGAATAATCCACCAAAAACCCCAAAAATACCCAAAAATAAAATGTGTTGTGTGACAACATTTCATGCATTTATGTCGTCATTGTATTGATAGCGCATTGTAGTAAATAATGAAAACAAAAACAATAATTAAATACGTCATCGTATTATAAATATTATTGTTTACAAATAATACAAACCATAATGACACACTTAAGTTATTATGTATAAAATGTAGAACAGAACATATAAATAAAAGGTAAATAAACCTAAAGTAAATAAACGATAAGCTTTCCTAATAATAATAATAATGCGTTATCGGCACAATGGGCAATAGCAACATAATTAATGTATGAATTGTTGTTGCACAATTTTACCTTTAATTAATAAGAAATATTAATTAATTATATTTATTGAAATATTCTAATATTGCTGAAGAAGCAATATTAGAATATATAAACGGTTGAAAATTGGTATTTCGGGGAGTTCAAATATTGAAGTCTTATACTGAACAGGTTTAGCCTACAGTAAAAGAAATAAATTAAGTACTCTTAAAAGTCAACAAACAAGTAGTTGTTTTATTATAAAAGTAAAAACATTGACGAAGTAAAACCAGGAAAAGGATTAAAAGAAGACGATCAGGCCACCAACAATTAATATAAAGGTGAATATAAATACAAAAAGGGTAACAACACAACATTGGTGCCGTGACCAATTTTTGGACTACGCTCCAAAAACCGGACTGGATTATGAAATAAATTTATTTATCGTCGTAATTTTTTCTTTTTTTATTCATAAACAGATACCTCTACTTGCAGTTTGCATGAGGCATAGTGAACAGGCTTAGGTCTCACTATCTGTTTATTTAAAAGAAAAATAAATAAAATAAAGTAAATGTCTTCAAAGACGTTAAAGGAGTTAGAAGAAAAAATTAAAGAATCACCAACCGCTGGACCTAAGCCAATTTCGACCGAAGAATATCGAAAAAGGCAAAAAGCAACAACAACAACACCAGCAAAATTGATATAACCAATACCAACAAAAACTAGAGGCGGCGAGGCAGCGAGAAGAAGAGAAAAAATCAAAGATCTGCACAGGATTTTAAGACTGGGGTGCAGTAAGGAACAGGAGGAATCATTTCAAAGACAGGTAAAGGAACTACGGAAAGCACAAAGGAAGGAGCAAAAAGAAAAAAAATTAGAAAAAAAAAATTTTAATCAGCTGTTTGAAAATTGTATTAAAACAGTTGAGGAAGTAGTAAAAAAAATTGTAACTCTGTAACATAAAATAACGTAAAAAAAAAATTTATTCGAAGTAAAGAAAAAACTATTAGAATTTTAGTAAAATATTAGTAAATATTATTCAAAGTAAAAAATATTTAGAATTACACAAAAAAATTTTACATAATATTAAAATGAAAATCTCAAGCTACATGAGCCAGTATTTTCTTTTAATTATTTTTTCAGAAGAGTTAATATTAATTTTTGAGAGAGGAAATGTTATAATATTTAAAAAATACAATGACTAATTAATAAAAATAATAATAAACTTAAATTTATATTTGTATTTTAAAAAAAAATTTCTCTTAAATTTGTATTAAATTGGAATTTGTTGTATTATCTTCTCTTAGGAATTTTGTCGTTTTCTAATTTCACTTGTGGTTTCTCGAAATAAAATGCAATTATTTGTAATTATATTATAAATTAACTTTATAACTAACTACAACAATATTGGAAGAGAAAATTTTGTCGGGATTTACATTATATTAAATTATAATAAGTAAAGAGTTAAAATTAAAAGTAAAATAATTTTAAATTTGCTCACAAAAAAAATTTAAAGGTTTGAGCTTTAATTAAAATTTAAATTTTTTTTCTCTCTCGCAATTATAAAAATCGTTCTTTAAGCTTGTGCATAAAAAAATAATACACAAAAAAAAACTCGTTAAAGCTTTTGTGCATAACACATATATGTTATATGCATAATTATTGAGAGATTTTTTTTTGTGTTGTATTGGTGTATATATGCGATACAATAAATGGTCGTTTTTGAGAGTACATATGTTTTGTATTGAGAATATATTTTTATATAAAATAATTTTTATCCATAGGCTTAGAGGAAAGGAAAAGGGAGTTTTTTTTTGATTCAATAAAAAATTGAATGCAAATTATTTTTATTATTGAATGTTAATGAGTTTTAATAATTGTGGTATTAATTTTACGAAAGTATAGGAATATTCTTAAAATAAAAATAATAATAACAAAATAGTATAGAATTTTAGGTATAATTTGTTAGAAAATTATTTTAATTATTTTTTTTGGTACCAGTTAACACATGGCACCAACTACTCGCGGACAAAAGAAAATACTAGAGGATTCTACTATTTTACCGGAAGGGTTAATTTGAGTATACGTTCAAATAACATTAGGACAAATTCTGAAAATAATAGTAGCGAAAGCGAAGAAGAAGGTGCCGTAGGAGGTATAACAATAGATAATATTAGTCAATTAAAAGAAAGAAACAAAACTTTGATTAATATTAATAAAAATTTTGACAAATTAGAAATGGATACAAATAGACTGTGTACGCAGGGAGCAATTCCACGCACCAATAGCGGCTTACAAATACCCAACGGATTATACGAGGATTTAATGCCACCAAACAACGGATCAGGTCACAAAAATAATAGGAGATCAACAAATTTTTTAAACAAGGATAATACATATGATTTCGGTATGACAGCTCCAATGAACGTAACAATGCCCCTAGAAAAAATATATAAAACATTTTTTCAGGGCATTCCAACATTTTGCGGAGAACGAAATCGTATGATACTGGATTTACAAAATTTTGTTGCGCTCGCACATGACGCATACTTCAGAACAGATTAATGTGACCGCGCCGCGGTATTAAACCAAATAATTCGAGGAAAATTAAAAGGAAGAGCCGCGGACATTTTTCAGGAGCGGGCAGTGAATAGCTTTAGAGATTTTAAAGCAATTCTGGAAAACGCGTTCATCCCTTACAAGGATTTAACACAATTAAGGCGAGAAATTGAGGAATGTGTGCAGATTCCTGACGAATCTGTCCAACAATTTGGAGATCGTGTAGAACGGAAATTAGGAGGCTTCAAAATGGCTGCCCGGCATAAATTTCCTAACGGGTTTCAAGGAATCGTACAGGATGCTGAAGAAACGGCTAGGAAAACATTTATTAGAGGTTTGCGATCGGAGTCCATCAAACATTACATAATTTCCCAAAATTGTGCTAATGTTGAAGAAACCCTTACAAAAGCGATACGATTTGCTAGGGAATCCTTGGAATTGTTGGGACCACAACAAGCGGAAAAATCAACGGAAAAGGCAATGAATGATACCACAAAACAACTTATGGAAATGATAAAAGAACTGAAACTCGGTTCCAATAATAGAGATAATAGAGACAATAATAGATTCTTTAGGCAACAAAATATGCAACAAGCACCGCAACGAACGAGAGTACCGGTGACAGCAGCTAGGCCAGTAAATAAGTCTTACGTGCCAAACAATAACAATGGACAAAGAGTAACTTGTTTTAATTGTGCCAGGATGGGCCACTACAGCAAAGAGTGTAGGGCACCTCGCAAAACAGGCGCACCACCAGCTAATAACGTACAAAGAGAAAATAAATGGGCACGTATGGAGTGTTATTTATGCAAAAATTCAGGACACATTGCAACTAGTTGTCCGTTTAATAAATCAAAAGCACAGGAAGCCACAACTCAACAAAGATTTAACACATTCCGATTAGGACACTGTGAGTGGTGTCACAGAGAAGGACATACAGAGTTAACATGTCCAGCACGGCAATACTACCAGTCGAAGCAGGGCAAGGGATGAGGTAAAATCCCAATTCTCATCTCCAAATAACGAAGGAAAGGGTTAAAAAACGGTAACCTCCGCTTAGACCCCTTAGTGACTATGCCTTTGGATATATCAAACACAAAAAAAGTCACATTATTGGTAGATACAGAGGCTCAAATGAGTTTAATTAAAAAAGAAAAAATAGCTAAGGAGGTACCTATAGATCTGAAGGAAAATATAGTAATAAATACAATATATAACCAAAGTGCAACCTTGTGACACCGTGTATTTTTTTAATATATTTTCCTAAAAAGAAAATAAAAAAATTATTAAATTAAAATAATTTAAAGAAATACCTTGTTTAGTTGTTTACGTCTGCGTCCATCTTGATGTTATTTGTATGCCGGCTTGTCACATCTCAGATGTCAGTTAGTAGACAGGCGCGGAGGTAAATTGGAGGTGGGTAGCCATGTTAGTAGTAAGTCGAAATTCCCGTCAGCGCTGCGGTCTCTTGATTTTCGGAACAGAAAACAATAGACGACCTTTGTTGCCCTTGTGGGCCATGTTTTGATTCCGAAAGTCAAGAGATCGCGTGATCGAGGAAACAATAGTTTTTCGAAATGAAAATTTTTTGAAAAATTGATGGTTTCGTGGAGTCAAAAAAAATTTTTGGTGGCGGTCGGATGGAAAAAATTTGTTTTTTTTTTAATTTTGAATTTTGAATTTCGTTTTTTTTTTGAAAAAAATATAGTTTTGTTAAAAATTGGTGCTATTTATTAGTCCATTTATTTAAGTAAAAAGTTTTTAACTCGGGAAAAAAAGGAATTACTTTAAAAAGTTCTAATACCTATACGATCTAAAAACCGGGAAAAAGAAATTTAATTAAAAGAGACATAGTTTCCTTAATAAAAGTTTTGGGTTATTTAAGAAAACTTTCCAACCAGAAAGAAGGAAAGAAAATAACAAGTTAAAAAAAAAAAAAAAAAAAAAATTAAAAGGATCAATTTATTAATACAAAAATTGGATATAAAGAGAACAAAACAGAAAAGAAAAAAAAAATTCAAGTTACAAGATTTTTAAGAAGAGGAAGAGAAAAAGACATCCATAGCAGTCAACCAGAATCACGCCGATTCAAGAAAAAAATAACGTAGAAATAGAGCAGCGGCAGCAGCGTCAACGTTTTTTTTTAATTTAACATTTTGTATTTTTTTTGGTGGTTTTTTTATATAATTTATTGTTGTGTAGGTACAGGTAGCTGGTTCCTGTCCTGGCATGCCGGAGCAGGAGGCAGTTTTTACCAGGTACTGTGATTTTTGTTATTTAATTAATTTATTTTGTGGTGTACTTCCCCAGGATGGATCGCCTTGGATTCTTGTCCTTTCTCTCCTAATTCCTTAAGCGATGGTGCTTCACTCTAAAGATTTTTCTTGTGAAAATCTTTATTAGTGAAAGCATCATCGTATTGTAGTATTGATTGCCGTTTGGATCACTGGTCGACTCACGCCCCACAGGCTGAGCGTAGCTGGCAAAACTTAGGAGGAAATCCCAGTGGTCCAAGGAGTTCTAGTAATATAAATTTTGGTCTAGCTTTTTTTTGTGATGCGCTGTTGGTCACCATAGACCTGGCGCCCACTTCACTAGAACTCCGAAGTTACCTCCTCCGACTTACCTTATAGCTAACAGGTGGTAATTTTTTTTTGGAAAATTATCATCTTGTTACAATTGGCGCCCAAGTTGGGACATGAAGATGCACCAATTGTTTTACAATTGGTGTCCAAAATTTTGCTTAAGTCGGATGGAGGGGTGATCAATACTGCAACGTCTTCCCCTTCCGTGGGTGGTATTCTTCCTTCCTATGGGGAACATCGGAGGTAGTTCCAATTTAGTTTTTGTGCTGGTAGTTAGATAAGGGTTTTGGTTGTCCATTACCTATCCTACCAGTGTCCTTTGTATTATTTATTTTGGGGGGTTAGAAATTGCGTTAAGGTGGTCCTTGACGTATCCTCCCCAAAGTGTCCGTCCGCTAGTTAGACACCCGCTTTTAGTAGTCTAAAAGGGGGTCCTAGCATGTTTGTGTTTTTGTGTTCAACGTAGGTTGAATTTTGTGTGAATTGGGACGGCCAAAGATTTTTTTTGTAGTGTTTGGGGGAGTATTTCTCATTGAAGTTTTCCCTCTCCCTAAACCTATTCCTACCCTAACCCTTTCCCTTCCCAGTCCATTATAAAAAGAAGTCCAGAGTGCATCCATTCTGGGGTGTTGAAAAATTATCTCAGTAAAATTGAATTTTGGTTTTGTTTTTATTTTTTTTTTATTTGATTTGGATTTTTTTTTGGGGTTGCGATATTTCGTTTTGATTTTTTTTGTTTTATAATTTTTTTTGTGCTATTGGTTCCTCGGTCGAGCGAGCGCTGACGGAGAGAAAATTTTGAGGAAAAATAAAATTAAAACGAGTAGTGTTTTGGTTATTTAAAAAATTTTTTTTGTCTCTTTTTCTTTATTATTATACAATATTTGTTAGTTTTTGCTTATTTTTACAATATTCGTTAGTATTAGTTTAGTTTTTTTTTGGTAATATTATTTATATTAGGTGTAGTTTTTTCTCGTTCATTTACAATTATCGTTATTTATTAAATTATTTTTTTGTAGTCGTATTTAGTATTAATACCTTTTTACAATCAGGTTATTATGTATTTAAACTAATTATAATTATTAGAGTGGTTTTTTTTAAAGATTATTTATATTAGGTATAGGGTTATTATTATTTATTTTACTATATTTATATTAGGTGTAGGGTTATTATTATTTATATCATTAGTATTTACTTATATTATTTTTTTTTGTTGAAAATAGTTAGTAAATTTACAATTAATATTATTTATTTTTCAGTAATTATAATAAATAGTTTAAAATTATTTGATTATTTACATTGATTGCTATTTATTAATTTATTTATTTTGTAGTTAACTAGTAGTAGTAATTACAATATTTGTTAAATTAATTTTATAAAGGAACAAATTTAAAAAAAAAAATATCACGGTTAAGCTGCCGGTAGGTACACGCCATAATTTGTGTGCTGGTGGTATTCTACAAATAGAAAATTTTTATTATAAGTGGTCTTGGCGAAAAATTAATTTTTATACCTGAACCAAATATGGATCCAGCCAGGTTAGATCCCGACGAAATTCAATATGAATTAGAGCTGCGTGGTTTGTTAGGGTCGTCGGGCAACGCCCAGTGTAAGTACGCTCAATTGTGCACCGTCTTAGAGCGTGAGCAACGTATGGGTCGTCGTCCACCAGAATCTAACATTCCAGATCCTGCCGCTGAACTCGCTCTTTGCGAAAGCAAAGCCGCTGCATGTCACTCGCTGGTCAGTGATGGTATTCGAGAAACGGATGAAGATCTGTTGCTCCGCGCAGCAACAAAAATTCAGCACATTAAAAATAGATTATTTCGATTAAAGTCGGCTCGCAAGGATTACTCGGCATCGGTGCGGCGAATTAAAAATGAACTCAATTCGGAGCTCACTCGAATTGCAGAGCAACAGTTCATTACCGCACAGATGCTTGGCTCGGACCATTCGTATTCTGAGTATGGGAAGTTGACGGTAATCGACGACCGGGAGGGAGCTATAGGTCCACCCCTTGACCAATTTCCGCTGCCGCCTGTGGGCGCCGTTGCCAATCAGCCTGGTAATAAGGGGGTGTTGCCGAAACAGCCGCTTATTCCAGCTCCGACAATATTGGCCGGCCACACCTCTTCTGATCCTGGTGCGACGTTGATGACCTCTCGAAAGGGAGTTAGTCAGCTGAGCTCCTCGAACAATTCGCCGCATTCTGACCCGACTTCGATACAGGGGTTATCAACTCGGTTGTCCACAGGCGCCGTTCACAAAACTGGTTCGTCTGGAAGCAGAGGAAAACGGTTTAAAAATCAATCGAAACGTCAAAGCGTCCACTTACCTCATGATAGATCTCTGATAGCCTCTGCAACCCAGTTCGATCACACGCAAATTGCCGCTATGTCCAGTCTGCTCGAAGAATAGCGGCAACAAATCGCCGAACTCCAAGCGCTGGTAGCTCGACAACATCTTTCGGAACCAGCTGCAGCGCCCCGGTTTGTTGCTTCTGTTCGTAGCTATCCACCGTCTGTAATGCCACCACTAAGCGGGGGGAGGCCAGTGAGGGAACCATCAAATGTCGCTCCTTTTCAACTCAGCGATACCGATGATGAGCCTGACTACCGCCTCCCTGAACATTTTAGGCGTCGTACTCCAGTTTCTAACTGGCGGGTTCGATTTGATGGTTCGGGCAAAGCTCTGTCGCTAGCGGAGTTCATCTTCCGAATTGAAACTTTGGCCAAGGGAAATGGATATCCGTTGGAAGGTTTGGTGTTGTCGATCAATCAACTCCTTCAGGGCCGTGCCGAGACCTGGTACTGGCAATATATTCGGAGGCATTCGAACACGTCATGGTCCAACCTGAAAACGGTCATGAAAATTGAGTTCGATGATGGGGAAGATGATGGTGATATCAAACGGTTGATGGAAGCCAGGAAGCAACGTTCTCGGGAAAAATTTTCTGACTTCCGAATGGACATGGAAGGACTTCGTCTTCGTCTGACGCACGAAATTTCCGATGATGATTTTCTTACCAGGCTCTTATATAACCTATACCCGGGTTACAAGAAAGCTCTGATTTTGGAGAATATTGTAACCCTTAATCAGTTGGATAGAGTTTGTAAGGGACTGGAAAGGAAGTGGAGGGAAATTGGTGAGTCAGCCGAGGACCAAGTTCATCCCCGTAGAATGTATGTCCATGAGTTGGAAGAGAACGTTGACTCAAATTACATACTAACAAATCCGGCGCTCCAAAAGTCCAATCTGCCAGAACCGCCATGTCCGTACGCTCCAATTAAAGAAGTCCTGTCCGTCCAAGATAATAAATTTCATCCGGGAGTTCCGTCCGTCACTGTCGTACCTGCCGACAAAAATACATATGTTATTTGTTTTAATTGCGATGATTTGGGACATGTATTTCGAGATTGTAAGAGCTACCGCCCTCGTCCGAATCTTCCAGCGTAGAGTCCGGTGATAGGTATAAGTTAGGTGTAGCTTCTAAAAATCCTCCATTAAGTAGCATAAGCGAATTAGGTTTAGTTAATAATAGAAATAATCGTAGATCCAAAAAACATTTTAGTAAGAGGGAGCAAATCCGAAAAACGTTGAAAGCTACGTACCTCAGGCCGGATGGAGACAATCGACCTTTCATGAAGATACAAATTGCAAATAAAAACCATTTTGCGTTGTTGGACAGTGGGGCCAATATTAGTTGTTTGGGGAAGGATGGGGAAAATTTGTTGCGGGAGTTGAACATTTTGTACACTCCGATCACGACCAGTGTGAATACGGCCGATGGTAACCCTCAAGGTGTCATCGGTTACGTATTCCTGAACATTATTTACAATGGCGTGACAAAAACCATCAAATTTTTTCTGATCCCCTCCATTCAACGGTCCATGATTTTGGGAATGGATTTTTGGGACGCTTTTAATGCGATTCCGTTTAAAAATCTAGAATTATCTGAATTAACTAATGGTGATAAAAAAATGCATACGTTGAATATTGACCAACGCTTTCATCGTCCGCGGTCGTGGGTTGTACCATTTCAAACGAATGCCTTTCGGTTTGTCCAACTCCCCGAAAACACTTTGCAAGCTTATGGATAAAGTTATCCCTTACGAGCTTCATGAGGATGTCTTTGTTTACCTTGATGATCTTTTGACCCTCTCGGAAGACTTTGACACTCACATGGAGCTCTTGAGTAAAGTAGCAAGGTGTTTGAGGGAAGCTGGACTAACCATTAACATCGAGAAAAGCCGATTTTGCCAGACCGAAACTAAATATTTAGGTCATATTATTGACCACGAAGGCATCAAAACGGACCCTGAAAAGATCGACGCCATCCAAAACTTTCCGAGGCCAAAAACTGTGCGACAGATCACACGGTTTTTGGGCATGACTGGATGGTATAATCGGTTCATTAAGAATTACGCGGAAGTTGCAGCGCCTATTACGGATTTATTGAAGGGGAAAAATCCGGACAAGTGGAATGATGCCGCTGAGGCAGCATTCCTCGCTTTGAAACTGGCCTTAACGCAGGCCCCCGTACTCGTGAGTCCCGATTTTAATCGTCGGTTCTCCGTACAATGTGATGCGTCGAAGACCGGTGTCGGAGGTGTTCTATTCCAAACGGATGAAGCGGGGCATGAACATCCCATAGCGTTCATGTCCCATAAATAAATTCCGCTCAAAAAAATTACAGCGTGACGGAATTAGAATGCCTCGCAGCGGTACTAAGCATAAAAAAATTCCGACCTTACATTGAGGGGACGGAATTTACTGTGATTACCGACCATGCCAGCCTAAAGTGGTTGATGAACCAAAAGGATTTGGCGGGTCGGTTGGCGCGTTGGAGTTTGAAACTTATGGGTTTTGATTTCAAGATTGAACACTGGAAGGGCAGCGACAATATTGTGGCGGACGCGTTATCTCGTGGAGAAATCGATGAGATGATCGTCCAGTTGAAAGAGATCAATATTATCGACGCCAAGGACCCGGCATTTCAAGACCCTGAATATCAACGCCACGTGAACATTTTCGCCAATAATCATGGTAAATTCCCAGACATTAAAATCGTGGATTGGTCATTTTCAAACGGCAACATTTTCGAGAACATCCACTTACCGATGTTCCCGGTTGGTAATTGTGGGTGCCTCCTGCGTTAAGAGCCGGCGTGATCCAACACTTCCATGATGATCCTATGTCAGCACACTCGGGGGTGGACAAAACTATAGAAAAAATTCAGCGCATGTATTTTTGGCCAAGAATGCGAAATGACATTACAACTTACATTTCTTGGTGCGAGGCTTGTAAAGAAGCGAAAGCGCCTAATACATGCTTAAGACCGCCTCTGGTTGTCCAAAGTCCTCCGGTCCGTCCGTGGTAATATATTAATATTTATCTGCTTGGTCCATATCCTAGATCTAAAAAAGGTAATACATGTATATTAATTGTTCTTGACCAGTTCTCGAAATTTGTGTTACTCAAACCTTTGCGTCAGGCAACAACAGGTCCGATCATTAAATTCCTGGAATCCGAAGTCTTCCACCTTTTCGGCATTGCAGCAGTGTTGTTGTCTGACAACGGGGTACAATTCACTGCAAAGGAATTTGAAAAATTAATAAAAACTTACAATATTAACCACAAATGTACCGCTCCGTACCATCCTCAGGCTAATGCGTCGGAAAGAGTCAATCGGAACATCGTCACTGCTATCCGAATGTGATCAAACTAACCATCAAGAATGGGATGACAAACTCTGCGGAATGTCGTCCATGACGCCACTGGGTTTTCTCCATTCTACCTTACATTAGGATATCATATGATGACCGACGAAACTTCTTACGAGTTGCTTCGAAAATTAAATTCGCTGAATGAGAATATCATTATTGACCAGGAGCATCGACGGAATGATGTGCATGATGCGGTGGTCAGGAATCTGGAAAACGCACAAAAAAGACACGATAAAACTTACAATCTGCGATCCAATAAGAATTTTAAAAAGTACTTACCTGGGCAAGTTGCTTACCGTCGAACCCACGTTTTAAGCGATTTCAAAAAAAATATTACAGCGAAATTTGCAAAACTCTGGACAAAATGCACCATTGTCGCCGAAAAAGGTCGAGTGTGCTACATTGTAGAAGATAGCGACACCCTAAGGCAATACATTGTCCACGCGAAGGATCTAAAAACCTGAAAAAAAAAATTTACAGTATTGATTTGAAAAAAAAAAAATATAAATTATGGCCCGGTTAGCATAGAATTAGAGCATGAGATAGTCAGGGTGTGGGACAGCCCCACGTTGACTCAGAAAAAAAATTTACCACCTGTGATATTTTTGGAAAATTGTTATTTATTTAGTTTTTGTTAGATTTTTTTTATTTAAAATTATTTGTTATTTATTAGTATTATTAGTTAATTTTTTTTTGTTATTATATTATTATTAGTTAGTATAGTTAATTTTTTTTTGTTAATATTATTATTTCTTAGTGATTAGTTATTTTACACTTATATGTAGGTAGGTTAGTTTTTGTTATTTATTATAGTTATTTTAAACTATAATACCTGGCTACCCACCTTTACCCCGTGAGTCACTAATTTTTTTTTTTTTTGTTATTATTAGTTAATATTATTACACTTTTGAGAATAAGTTAGTATAAGTTTAGTAAAAAATTTTTTTTTTTTATTTATTTACCTGTATATTAATTATATATTAAGTATTTATTTATTTATTTATTTCGGTAGGAATATTCATTAGTAGTTAAATTTATTAGTCTAAGTTAAAATATTATTAGTTAAAAAATTTTTTTTGTGTGAGATTTATAGGTATTTATTTATTTATGGGAAATTTTTTTTTGTTAGTATTATTTATTTAGTTTTTATTATTATAGCTTATTATTTATTTATATTATTTATAGTTAATATTTATTGTAGTTTGGTAGTTAAAATTATTTATTAAGTGTTATTATTATTAGTGGTATTAGTTGTATAGTTTTTTTACATCTGGGGTGTGGCGAGTCGATGTTTTCGAGGCCTGTCTGGAACGCTAAGCTCCAGATAGGTCTGTTTTGTGACACCGTGTATTTTTTTAATATATTTTCCTAAAAAGAAAAAAAAATTATTAAATTAAAATAATTTAAAGAAATACCTTGTTTAGTTGTTTACGTCTGCGTCCATCTTGATGTTATTTGTATGCCGGCTTGTCACATCTCAGATGTCAGTTAGTAGACAGGCGCGGAGGTAAATTGGAGGTGGGCAGCCATGTTAGTAGTAAGTCGAAATTCCCGTCAGCGCTGCGGTCTCTTGATTTTCGGAACAGAAAACAATAGACAACCTTTGATGCTCTTGTGGGCCATGTTTTGATTCCGAAAGTCAAGAGATCGCGTGATCGAGGAAACAATAGTTTTTCGAAATGAAAAAATTTTGAAAAATTGATGGTTTCGTGGAGTCAAAAAAAATTTTTGAGGGCGGTCGGATGGAAAAAATTTGTTTTTTTTTTAATTTTCAATTTTGAATTTCGTTTTTTTTTTGAAAAAAATATAGCTTTGTTAAAAATTGGTGCTATTTATTAGTCCATTTATTTAAGTAAAAAGTTTTTAACTCGGGAAAAAAAAGGAATTACTTTAAAAAGTTCTAATACCTATACGATCTAAAAACCGGGAAAAAGAAATTTAATTAAAAGAGACATAGTTTCCTTAATAAAATTTTTGGGTTATTTAAGAAAACTTTCCAACCAGAAAGAAGGAAAGAAAATAACAAGTTAAAAAAAAAAAATTAAAAGGATCAATTTATTAATACAAAAATTGGATATAAAGAGAACAAAACAGAAAAGAAAAAAAAAATTCAAGTTACAAGATTTTTAAGAAGAGGAAGAGAAACAGACATCCATAGCAGTCAACCAGAATCACGCCGATTCAAGAAAAAATTAAAGTAGAAATAGAGCAGCGGCAGCAACGTCAACGTTTTTTTTTAATTTAAAGTTTTGTGTTTTTTTTTTGTGGTTTTTTTATATAATTTATTGTTGTGTAGGTACAGGTATCTGGTTCCCGTCCTGGCATGCCGGAGCAGGAGGCAGTTTTTACCAGGTACTGTGATTTTTGTTATTTAATTAATTTATTTTGTGGTGTACGATTAGAATTATATATATTATTTGCTTTTGCTTTATTTTTAGTGTTAATTTATTAATTTTTTTTTGTAGTAAAGTAAAATTTTTGTTTGTTTGTTGTAAAGTAAATTAGAGTTTTTTTTTGTAGAATAAAACGTAAAATTTATTTTTGTGTTATTTATTGATAATTATCATTATAATCGTAGTCATTAGTTAATAGTAGTATACCAATATTAGTACACCACATATTTTTTTTATATATATAAATATATTCAATTAAATTTTTTCTAATGAAAATAAATAAAAAAAAAAGAACTACCAATTGTGATGAGAAAAAAAAATTTAAGCGTATTTTATTTATTATAATTTATATGGAATTTTATTTATTTTTTTGAAAATTCCAAAAATTTTGTATTATTTTATTGGAGTGTGTTGGCACTGTTGGGTTGTTGCTGTTGGGTTGTTTTTTTTTGAATTTTTTTGTAGAATTTTTAGAATGGCTGGCTGATTTTTTTTTTCATACTTCCCCAGGATGGATCGCCTTGTATTCTTGTCCTTTCTCTCCTAATTCCTTAAGCGATGGTGCTTCACTCTAAAGATTTTTTTTGTATTGTAGTATTGATTGCCGTTTGGATCACTGGTCGACTCACGCCCCACAGGCTGAGCGTAGCTGGCAAAACTTAGGAGGAAATCCCAGTGGTCCAAGGAGTTCTAGTAATAGAAATTTTGGTCTAGCGTTTTTTTGTGATGCGCTGTTGGTCACCCTAGCGCCCACTTCACCAGAACTCCGAAGTTACCTCCTCCGACTTACCTTATAGCTAACAGGTGGTAATTTTTTTTTGGAAAATTATCATCTTGTTACAACCTTGGGCAAGTGCTTTGGAAAATTTTTGACACCAGAAGATGAGATGAGATGCGAGTTCCAAGTAGTAGGTAGTAATTGCGACCTTCCTGCGAATGGAATTCTCGGAAACGATTTTTTAGCAGAGAACTGTAACATTTTAGGACCATAAAGGACTTTACATTTTCCCCAAACAAAAGTCAATAAAAATGAATTTTCAATTCCCTTTACGAACCAGAATAATATTGAAGTAATTAGAAAGTTGGAGGAAGTTAAAATGTACAAAACGAAGAGTAACGATAAATTTGAAAATAAAGAAATGAATAGTTTTTATAATAGAAAATTAGAGAGAAATAATGAAATAGAGAGAAATAATGAAGTTAAAATAGAGGAAACTAATAATGCTGAAGTAAAAGAAAATATCGAGTTTAAAAAAGGAGTTCATTTTGAAATTATGAGAAATAATGATGAAATTAAAAAGGGAAATTTCGAAAAAGGAAAAAAGGATAATAGAATAAACGAAGAGTTTGAAATTGGTGGAAACTCAAAAACGGAAAACTCAGGAGCTGACCATAGAGCAGCGGATCTTGAAGTTTTTTTCAGGCAACGAGAACAAACCAATTTTAACAAAAGAAAAGGAAAAAGTACAATTCAAGGGAAAATTTTCAGGAGCAGACAACTGCGCTGCGGATCTTGAAAACTCCCAAGGAACAGGTGGAGAATCAAAGTTGAAAGAAAATGAAATTAAAGTACCCGCGAGATTAGAGAAAATTATAGAGGTAGCTGTTAAAGAACAGGGAGAGTTATTAAACATAGGGAAAAATTTGGAAAATGGAATATTCTTAGGGAACTGCATCAGCAAAGTACGAAATTGGAAAATTGCTAACGGAGAAAAAAGACATCGAGTCGTAATAGATTTTCGAAAATTAAACGAAGTAACGATAGGCGATGCCTTTCCACTTCCTCGTATTGAAGAAATTTTGGATCAATTGGGAGGTTCACAATATTTCACAACCTTGAATCTTGCTAGTGGCTATCAGCAAGTACAAATGGAACCTACAGACAGAGAGAAAACTGCATTCAGTACTGCCTATGGCCATTTCGAGTTTAAGCGAATGCCATTCGGACTAACCAGAGCATCGGCCACATTCCAACGAATGATGAATTGCGTCTTAACGGGACTTCAGGTGTTCAAATGTTTCGTATATCTCGATGATATAGTAATATACGGAAAAAATTTAATAGATTACGATGAAAAATTGCGATGTGTGTTCCAAAGGTTGAGGGAAAATAATCTGAAATTACAACCGGAAAAATGTAAATTTTTAAAAAAAGAAGTAGTATATTTGGGCCATAAAATAACATCAGAAGGAGTGATGCCCGACCCAGAAAAAACCAAATGCGTACAGGAACACCCAGTACCTAGTACTACAAAGGAACTTCAATCATTTTTGGGACTAGTAAACTACTACAGACCTAGTAGGCCCAAACTCGCCGACATTTGGGCATCTCTGTATAAAATGGCAACAAAATCCCAAAAATTTAATTGGACTTCGGAACACCAAATAGCATTTGAAAAAATAAAAAAATTATTGGTCGAACCACCATTACTCATGTATCCGGATTTCAATTTAACTACGGATGCTAGTAACCAAGCACTCGGAGCGGTTTTATCACAAACTCAGACTGGAGAAGATAAACCAATTGCCTACGCTAGTAGAGTATTAGGAAAATCAGAGAAAAATTATGCGACGATAGAAAAAGAAATGCTAGCAATATATTGGGCAATAAAAAACTTTCGGTCATACCTATTGGTAAGAAGTTTCAAAGTGTTCACAGACCATAAACCATTAATTAGTGAGCGCAATAAATGAAATCCTGAAGGACGACTAAACCGTTGGAAAATTAGGCTTTCGCAGTATAAATTTACGATCGAATATAAACCAGGAAAACAAAATGGTAACGCGGACGCACTAAGTCGGATTCCGTATAGAGAAAACGATACGGAAGTAAATCAAATAAATGTAATAACTAGAGCTCAAAAATTTAGCGGACAAAGATATGGAACAAAACTACTGAAGAAGATTCTAACACTGACGAAGAGGATGAAGATGATGTGGAAAAACCAACTGAAAAATGGTAAAAAAGAATGGAATTAACAGACAAAGAAGAAATCCAAAAAATAATACAACAACATCATGACTCACCTCCTGGCGGTCACATAGGTGTCGTTAAAACTTACAATCGATTAAAGAGACACTATGTTTGGAAGAAAATGCTTAAAACAGTAAGGAAGTATATCGAGTCATGCCCAAAATGTCAAAAAACTAAAAGAGGAAGGGTTACAAAAATGTCTATGATGATAACAGATACCGCTAAACGTCCATTTGATAAAGTATATCTAGATATCGTTGGACCACTCCCAATCTCAAATACAGGGAATAAATACATTTTAAGCTTTCAAGACGATTTGACCAAACTACTTGACTGTGTAGCTCTGCCCAACATGGAGGCAACAACAGTAGCCAGAGAATTTTATGATAGGATCATATTAAAATACTCCGCCATTCCAAAAAAATTAATTACCGACCAAGGTACCAACTTCACTAGCCAAGTTTTCAGAAATCTTTGCAAAATATTGAAAATTAAAAAATTGTAAACGACCGCTTACGACCCTCAGTCAAATGGATCATTGGAAAGAAGACATGGACTATTAGTAGAATATTTAAAAAGGAGAAAAACGTGCAAATTTGGAATGAATGGGTAGCAGAAGCAGCTTTTACCCATAATCACACACCGCACGAAGGAACCAAATTTTCACCTTTTTTTGTTCTATATGGTTTTTGCGATCCATTACCAAAATTTGTAATTCGGAAAACTGAGCCTCTATATAATTCAGACGATATCAGTAACGTCATCAAATTCAAGCTTCAGAGGATCAGACAATTAGCACGGGAAAACTTAATTAATAGTAAAAATAAGGCAAAATTGTATTATGATAAAAACGAAAAAACTTCGACTTATAAGAATGGTGATAAGGTACTATTGCTAAACCCACAAAAATTAAACAAGCTTAGTTTAACTTGGTTAGGCCCATTTGAAGTATTAGAAAATTCAAACGAAAATACAACGATTATAAGGGTTAAGGGTAAAACACGGCGAATACATAATGACCGACTTAAATTATGCATCAGCCTACTCCTTTATGACTAGAAAACAAAACATACTTTAATAACCAATTTTCGATCACTAAAGCAAATTTTCACCATGTTATTTTCAGTACCAAAATTTGTTAGAAGGAGACGCAGGGCATAAATTACGACACAATGTATCTAATACTATATTTTTCTACACTAATCAACCTCGTACTAACCACACCCTGGAGTATGATGGAACTCGAAAATACAGAAATTGTTTTCGAAAATTTGGCAAATACCATAGAGTACAAAGACGAAATTACAATTTATTCTAAGTTCACAATAACAAAGGAGGACGAAATAGAAGAATTCATAAACAAATTATCAAATAAACTAAGCAATACCTGCAACGCTGTTTTCAACTCTCAAAATAATAAAAGTTGTAAATTATGGAAGGATGAAATATCATATTGGAGAACAAAAATTATTAAGTTAAGAAAAGGGCTAAATCATTTCTTCAGTAGACAAAAACGAGGCGCATTAGACATTATAGGATCAATTTCGAAAGGATTATTTGGAACAATGGATCAAGCAGATTCTGATCGAATCTATAGCACTTTAGATAAATTATTATGATTAAATTATTGGATAAACAAACTGCAGCAGTGGCATCAAATTTCGAGTTTATAAAACAAGTTACGGGAAACCTATCAATGCTACAGAAAGTTGAACAAATTAACTGACTCAGTAAATGCCAATTTACTCATTTTAAAAGCAGATAACAGGGACTTGTGGGCGGAGTTGGAAATTAATCGAATAGTTATATTTGCATTGGCTGAATTAGAACGACTATATGATTATTTATTAGAACAAGAATCCATAATAATTTCGTTACAACAACATAAAATACATCCATTACTTATAGACTCATAACTATTAACAATTCTAACAAGAAATCTGACTCTGGAAACAGGACATCAACTTTTATATTCATCAGCAGTACTAAACCAACTAGCGAGAGTAAATTTAAAACATAAGAATGGGGAGTTAGGAGTCACCATTAAAATTAGCATCCTACAAAAAAATGAATACACATTATATAAAATATATCCAATACCAAGGAAAAGCAAGGAAAACATAATAATATTAAGACCGAAATGGGATTACTTAGCTAATAATTAGGCGGGACACTTTCTACACTATACCAACGAAGAGAAAAAGACAGCTTGTCAACAAATAGATACAGATGAAAATAAAGTTTTACAAATTTGTAAGCAACTACAACCAAAAATTAATTTTGGATTTATCACAACCACACTGCGTCATAAAGCAATTCTTAAAGATGGAATTACAGAAAAACGAAAAGTACGAGTTATGTCAATATAACGCACTAAGGGAGATAGGAAATCACATTGTCCCAATGAAAACAAAAAATACATGGTTATATATGTTCCCACATAAAAACACTTTAGTAGCTCTCTGTGCAGCACAAACTCACAAAATTGTACTAAAAGAAACCGGTATTCTAACTTTAACAGAAAAATGTACTTTCTTACTAAAACAGTTAGAGTTACCCTACGAAAATACAAAAAATGAAGAATTCAATTTGGAGAATAATTTTAAATTTGCTAAAATAAGTGAAATAGAGCTTAAGGAAAATGAACATGAAATTTCCGTAATAACAATAACACCTATATCAAAAGTAATTAAACCAATAAATCCAGAAGAACTTAAAAAAGAATTCGCAAAGAGAAGCCAATCGTTAACAGAACTTCACGGGGACATACAAAAAGCCAAACAAAATCAAGCAAATTGGGACACATTTAAGTTAACCTCAATCGCAAATTCGGTGGTATTAAGTTTAGTAATCACAATTTTAATAATATATATAATTGTCACTAAACTCAAAAGTAAGAAATCAAAGGAAAATAATATTAGAGATATAGAATTGGGAGAAAGACGAAATAGACCAACAATATCCACACCTATAATACAAACGGAACAGGGCACAGTTCTACCACCCCGGAATAACCCACCATCTCCACCAAAAACCCCAAAATTATCCAGAACCAAAATGGCAAAACCTAGTTCCAGGTTAAATAAATCGATCAGAATGACCCAACAAAGGGATAACACAATGGATGAATATGTAACACCCGAAGTATTATCATTTAGAGAATAAATCAATAATAAACATACATTGTATTTATATTAAAATAACATTTATCAAAAAACAAAAATATATATACATAATACAGATAATCCAAATTACGGATAATCTACTTTAAAACTAAAATTTAATTTACGGTACGATATCTATTACGCGATAGTATCGTTAAAGTCTTTAGCGCAGGTTTAGGAAAGTATTTAGCGCAGGTTTAGTAAAGGTGTGAAACTTAGCTACCATAAAGTTTAGCAAAAATTTTTTTATTATTAGTAAAGATTATTACCCATTAAGAATCTTAGATTAAAATACATAAAAGGGTTTTAGTATTAATTAGGTTAAATTATACTTTTAGGAGTAGTAAAAAATAAATAAGATTTTTTTATCAACATAAATTTAGGAATTAATAATAAAATTGAAGAGAGGAATAGGAATTATGTCTATAAGAACAAAACATCTTTCTTAGGAACATCAATCTAACAAAATTAGGTAAAATTTACAAAATAGTTTTTTTTTGTAATTGGAGAAAAAATTAAAAAAGAGAAGATAATAAAATAAAAAATTTTTTTTAGTCTATTATGACAAACAAAAAATTTGAACAAATAAACTATTAAATTTAGAATAAACTATTTATGATATTAAAAGAAAAATTTTTTATGTAAAATTGAATTGAAAATTTAATTTAAAAAAAAAAAATGGGAGGTATACATTATGTATACATAATATAAAAATAAAATAAAAAATATATATAAAATTATAAAAAAAAAAAAAAAAAATAATAATTTTATTAAATTAACATAAATTATAAAAAATTTTCTTGAAAATTTGTGAAAATAAAATTATACCATAAAAATTGTATTAAAATTATAACTTGAAATATTGATATACTATAAGAAAATTTATGAATACATATATATAAAAATGTTATAAAAAAAAAATATTTAAGATAAATTGAATTTCTAATATGTTAAACTAGAATTAAGTTGAAAAATTGTAAAAAATAAACTTTTTAAAATGAAATCTTGAGCAAAAATAATAAAAAAAGGGGGAGCTCGAATTATGTTAATTGTGTATAAAAATCGTATATATAAAATTATTAAAATAAAATGTAACATGGTTATGAAAATTGAATTATAACAATTATTGAAATTAAATGTAAAATTGTTGTAAAAGGAATTGAAAAGTTATTTGAAAAAAGTATAAAAATTAAAAATATTGGAACAATTGTTAAAATGTATAAAAGCAAAATAGAAGAAAAATGTTAGGGAAACGACCGAGCCTAATCTCTTAAAGATAGGTGAAATTTCTTAACAAATGGTTGAGAGTGCATAATTCGGTTTTTAAAAACAAAGTATGAAAAGAATGAAAATAAATAATTGAATAATTTGAGAAACAATATTATATTATGTAAAAAATAAATTATTGAATATAAATTATGAAATTATTAAATTATATGTATATTACAAATGGTTTTTAAATATTATATAAAATCAAATTATTTGACAATGGAAAATTATAATGTAACTAGATTAAGATCAAAATTGTTTTATACGTTTTATAATGTTTTTAAATAAAGAATGTTCTAAATTTGGGAATTCATATTTGAAAACTCTGAAATACCATTAATTTAAAAAATATAGATATTTTTTATCTTGGAAGAGGGAGGTGTTGTGTGACAACATTTCATGCATTTATGTCGTCATTGTATCGATAGCGCATTGTAATAAATAATGAAAACAATAACAATAATAAAATACGTCATCGTATTACAAATATTATTGTTTACAAATAATACAAACCATAATGACACACTGAAGTTATTATGTATAAAATGTAGAACAGATATAAATAAAAGGTAAATAAACCTAAAGTAAATAAACGATAAGCTTTCCTAATAATAATAATAATAATGCGTTATCGACACAATGGGCAATAGCAACATAATTAATGTATGAATTGTTGTTGCACAATTTTACCTTTAATTAAAAAGAAATATTAATTAATTATATCTCTTGAAATATAAACGGTTGAAAATTGGTATTTCGGGGAGTTCAAATATTGAAGTCTTATACTGAACAGGTTTAGCCTACAGTAAAAGAAATAAATTAAGAACTCTTAAAAGTCAACAAACAAGTAGTTGTTTTATTATAAAAGTAAAAACATTGAAGAAGTAAAACCAGGAAAAGGATTAAAAGAAGACGATCAGGCCACCAACAATTAATATAAAGGTGAATATAAATACAAAAAGGGTAACAACACAACAAATGGCAAAACCTAGTTCAAAATTAAATAAATCAATCAGAATGATCCAACAAAGGGATAACACAATGTATGAATATGTAACACTTTAGGGAAGTACTTAGCGCAGGTTTAGTAAAGGTGTGAAGCTTAGCTACAATAAAAGTTTTAGCAAATATTTTGTATTAGTAGTGAAGATTATTACCAATTCAGTGACTTAGATACAAGTACACGAAAGGTTTTTAGTATTTTTTGAGTAGTTTTTTGTACATTTCCAACCAATTTGGTAGACATGTGTATATTAGTTTCACTCTATCTGTCCGTTTACTGTTTACACAAACTTCTTTGAGGTCTGTAAAAGCTAGAAGCTAGGAAAAGCTTTTATCTTTTTTGAGAAATTAACTAACTTTTTACAATTTAATTCTGTTATAAAAATACCGTTATCTTCACACATCTTTTTTTAGATTTTTTAACACCCTGTATTAAATCAATCAGAATGATCCAACAAAGGGATAACACAATGTATGAATATGTAACACTTTAGGAAAGTACTTAGCGCAGGTTTAGTAAAGGTGTGAAACTTAGCTACAATAAAAGTTTTAGCAAATATTTTGTATTAGTAGTGAAGATTATTACCAATTCAGTGACTTAGATACAAGTACACGAAAGGGTTTTAGTATTTTTTGAGTAGTTTTTTGTACATTTCCAACCAATTTGGTAGACATGTGTATATTAGTTTCACTCTATCTGTCCGTTTACTGTTTACACAAACTTCTTTGAGGTCTGTAAAAGCTAGAAGCTAGGAAAAGCTTTTATCTTTTTTGAGCAATTAACTAACTTTTTACAATTTAATTCTGTTATAAAAATACCGTTATCTTCACACATCTTTTTTTAGATTTTTTAACACCCTGTATTTCCCAAACTAGTTATTATGGAAGGTTGAAATTTATGTATCAGAGATATGTCTAAAAAATAACTAAAGTCTCTGAAGAAATTGTATCGGTATCTCCCATCCCCTTTCCGTTGAAGTCCTACGAAAATCAAAAAATTACTTTTTTCATTTACTTGTAAAATTATAACTGTACAATATTTTAAAAAACAAATATTGTGAAAACTTTGGGAAATCATATTTCTTTAAAGTGCATTAATTATTAAATTATAATCATTTGCCTCACACTTATAATTAATCAAAATGCCTAATCATGTAAAATTTTGCAAAAAACGAACATTTTCCATATTTTTAGGAGCTATATAAAGGGAATATTGGATATTATTTCATATCACATTATATGTTCAATTAAAAGCAAAATTAGGGAAAACTTAAATGATAAGTTTATATATATGTATTTTGTTGGAATAATAAACTTGGAAGGAAAAAAAATTAATAAAATCGAACAGGGACACATTTTTTACCTATATTTACCATATCATTTTTTATCTTTCCTATGTATAGTACATTGAAAATACTACTAAAGAATACTATACACGTATAGGAATTCCCATTGTTTTAGAATAGCTCATAGTTCTACTCGAGGAAGCTCGAGGTGATTTTGAGGAAATGTGCTGTTGACAAACCCGGGGTTTGTTTTTCAAATTTTTTTTTGTAATAATAAGAATTTTTTTTAATTAATTATCATAATTTTAGGATTAATAGTAAAACAAAAGCTAAAATGAAAAACCAAGTATGAGGAAATGGAGAGAGGAATAGCAATTTCTTTTACAAAGAATTAATATTTTTCATGAGTAGATATAATTGATGCGAATCATTCAACGATGGGCATTTTTTTAATAAACAATATTTTTCCTACTAAAACAAGATATTAAATAAGAACAAAATATAAATAAAAAAAAGTTTTTTAAAAATACTTTCCCTTAAAGTAATGTTCAACTTAAAAGTAATAAACAAACAAATAATACCACTGGATTGTACTTTCCTGTGGAGCTTGAGTAACAGTCAGCAATAGTAAGGGAAAGGTAGACCTCCTTATAAATGCCATTAATTCTGATCTTTTAAAGACCTTTCAGTTCATATCCCACATAGTTTTTTGTATGATGGGACCTCACATTGCCCCCGTTTTGGGCCAAAACATGACGGACTACTCTCTATTGAGATGTACTCTTCAAGACTTCATTTAATGCCCCACAAAATTTAGATTTAACATTTTTCTGTTAAATTTTACATTTTCTGTTAAATTTACATTTTCTGTTAAATTTACATCTTCTGTTAAATTTTACATTTTCTGTGAAAATTCTACATGTTCGTTAAATTTTACAATTTCTGTTAATTTTTACATTTTCTATTAAATTTAGATCTTTTAAATTTTACAATTTCTGTTAAATTTTACAATTTCTGTTAAATTTTACATTTTCACATTTTCTGTTAAATTTTACATTTTCTATTAAATTTACAGTGGGGTCCTCGTGAAATCAGGGTGCCCCACGGAATACTCCTCATTGAGATGTACTCTTCAAGACTTTATTTAATACCCCCCGTTTTTTGTGTGATGAGGCCCACAGTGCCTTCGTTTTGGGCCCCACATGACCCCTACCCCCATTGAGATGTACTGCTACCCCCATTGCTACCCCCATTGAGCTACCCCCATTGAGATGCTACCCCCATTGAGATGTACTCTGCAAGACCTTTCATTTGATACACCACATGACTTTTTGTATAATGGGCGCACATGACCCACTGTTGGGCTCTCGTGTAACTGTTGAAGACCTTTCATTTGATACCCCACATAATTTTTATATGATGGGGCCCAACAATGGCCCCTTTTTGGGCCCGGCATGACCAACGGCGCCCCACCGACTACGCCCTTTGATATGTACTCTTCAAGACTTTTCATTTGATACCCCACATGACTTTTTGTATTATGGGGCCCAACTACCGCCGTTTTGGCGCGACATGACCCACGGCGCCCTCCGACTACGCCCCATTGAGATATACTCTTCAAGGCCTTTCATTTGATACCCCACATTACTTTTTGTATTATGGGGTCCAACATGCCCCCGTTTTGGCCCGACATGAACCACGGCGCCCCCCCCAACAACGCCCCATTGAGATGTACTCTTCAAGACCTTTCATGTATTATGGAGCCAAACATTGCCCCCGTTTTGGGCGACATGACCCACGGCGCCCCCCGGATTACCGCTCAATGAGATGTACTCGTCAAGACCTTTCATTTGATACCCCACATGGTTTTTTTGGTACATTCACAAATTAAACGGCCGTCCGCGACCACTTCCCCCTCATCAAAAAGGCCCCAATTTTATAGGGTACCAAGCATTTGATGACACCAGCTCAACTTCGGTCAAGCCGTATAAGAGTTATGCCCAGGTGAGTAGATAGTAGTATATGGGTGAATAAAGCGTGGGAACTAAATCCATATCGCACAAAAGGGCGTGGTTTAGTTAATGAGGGGGGCGCGTAGGTGTTAATTGGGGGCGTGTCTGTTTAATGATTAATGTTTAATCAGGTGTTAATTTTGGACACGCGTCCCCCATGTTAGATGTGCATTGCGGATGTTAATTGCGGGATGTGGATGTTAATTGAGGGATGTTTATTGCGGATGCACATTGCGGGTGTACATGTGGACACGCGTGAGTAGTATAAAGCCCTCCTTAGATCGAATTATATACTACGTACAATAGTGACGACATGCTTAACATAAGCCAAAATCACACAACCGTACTAGAAATAATACTTGCTGTGTGTAATAAAGAGACAGGTGATGAGAGACGGCTAGTCTTTCTGTATTTTTGGTTGGTCAGAATATGAATTCGTGGGTTGGGCTTGCTGTACAGTCTGTAAATAATGTACAGATCTGGATGTAACGCTGGAGTAAAAATGCTCTGGATGTACCGCTAGTGTAAAAATGATTTTTGTATAAATTTGTATTTATGTATGGTGACTAACCAAAAACTCTAAACAAGTCTGTTAGAGTGGGCGTCTTAGTTGATGACCTTTTTGATGATATTTCCCGAATATTTGTGTATTTGTGATTTTTTCTGATAGTATTGCGCCCGCGCATATAAATAATTTTTGTATTTTTGTTTTGTGCAAAAACTATAGTCCCGCCTTTGCAAACAACAAAAAAGGTAACAGGCGCTAGAATGGTTCAGAAGTTATTTGTAATATTCATACACAATCACAAAAACAAAAACAAAAAAAAACGTCATAATATTGAAAACCTGTATTGCAAATGTAAAATATAGTATTCAGTTGGATAACCTATTGTTTGTCAACAGAAAAATTTAAAATTTCTTTATTCAGATTATTTAATGTATGAACTTGATATTATATTTTTTTCAGATTGATACTAATATTTAAATACAAGTTCAAGTGAAAGCTTAAGCTTTATTTTGATTATAAAATATTAATGAAAATAAAAGAAAAAATACACTAATGTTCATACACAATAAGAAAACAAAAACAAGAAAAAAAGACGTCATAATATTGAAAACCTGTATTGCAAATGTAAACAAGCGATATATATTATTCAGTTATCAACAAGAAATAATATATATGGTTAATAATATGCAAATAGTGTATGCGGTAGTATTTGTAAACAGTATAATAAACAGTTGAAAAAAACTTCACAGTTTTGTTGTTTATTATTTCATGTCTTTAATAAATACTGCAATAACATCGTCTCTATTCCAATGAGATATTTGAACATTACAGTAATAACACTGTACAATGTCACCCATGTTTAAATGTTTAAAATCCATTTGATGCGAACTCTTTCTTGCTTACAAAAGTTTTTGGCCAAAATTCAAATGTTTTGTACCGTTCTTCTTCATCACTTAATAGTGTCATTTTAAGATATTTTTTATATAAAGGCAAATATAAATTTTGTGGAGGTATTTATACTATTTTCTACTTTCCTATGGGAAACACAAATTCAAAAATTAAAAACACGTACTACAATAAAACAAGAACTATCATATATGGTTCTGTTGCAAAACTTCATGCTGCGTTAAAAAATAACAAAATAAGCCATAATAAAATAAAAAACTGGCTTAAATCGCAAGATGTTTATACCTTACATTATCCTGTTAAGAAAAAATTTCCTAGGAATCATTATGTTTTACAAGATATTGACCAATTATGGGAAATTGATCTATGCGATATGAAAATGTATAAAAAAGTAAATGACAATTATACATTTTTACTATCGGTAATTGACGTATTTTCAAAATACGGTTGGGTAGTACCAATAAAAAAAAAACTGGAAAAGAAATAACAAAAAACTTTCATAAAATTCTTCAACAAAGTGGTAAATTCTTACAACAAATCTTATCATAGTACAATAAAAATGAAACCATCATACGTTAATCAGAGCCATGTGAAACAAATCTATGAAATATACAAAAATCTTCATAAGAGAGATCCAAAAATTAATGTAAATATATTTCAAGACGACTATGTACGAATTGTTAAAAAAAAGCAATTTTCGAGCATGGATATACACCAAAATGGACGAAAGAAATTTTTCAAGTACAAAAAATTATAAATAGAGAACCATATCCTTTATTTATATTGAAAGACTTGAAGGGACATGAGGTTGAAGGAAGATTTTATTATCAAGAACTTCAAAAAGTTTATGTAAAAAAATGATAGTTTTTAATCATCCGTTTACAATGATAATAGCAGGCCCGTCGGGTTGTGGCAAAACTACATTTATTTGTAAGTTGAGTAGATATATACACAAATTTATTAAACCGGTGCCAACAAAAATACTATGGTTCAATCCTGAATTTAGCGCGGTTCCAAAAAATATAAGAAATTGAGAATATCATAATGAAGTTCCAAAAAATATCAAAAATGAAATTAATGAACCAATATTAATTGTTTTGCATGACTTAATGTTAAATGAGTATAATACAAAAGTATGTGAATTATTTACAAAAGGTTCACACCATAGAAATTTATCAGTTATTTTAATTACACAAAATGTGTTTCATCAGGGAAGACATTGACGAGATATATCACTTAATTGTAAATATTTGGTTCTTTTTAAAAATCCTCGCGACAAATCACAAATAGCTCCTTTAGCGAAACAAATTTATACCGAAAACTCCAAAGAATTTCTGAGACTATATAATGAGGTGACATCTATTCCTTATGGTTATATTATTCTAGATATGACACAATATATCAACGATATATTTCATTTTAGATCAGATATACTTAATAATAATTATTTTGAATGTTATTGCACATTAAAACAATTAACAGATATATCTGAAAAACATGAAACGATTGAAAACAAATCGTCATATCTTACATGTATTAAAAAAATCTAAACCAAAATTTCGTCAAATTTTGCTTAAAAACTGTGATCCAGAAGTTATTAAAACTATTTGTGAAATAGCTATAAATACCCTTAATGGAAACCACAAAGTGTCTAATCAGATTTATAATAAATTAAATAAAAATAAAAAAGTGTTGCGTTGCTTAGCTTCTCCCAAAAAATCTTTGAAAGTAAAAAGAAAAGTTATTATACAGAAAGGAGGGTTTTTACCTATGTTGATAGGTTTAGTACTATCAGGCTTACTTGGAAGTTTATTATCAAAGTAGCTTTTTAGAAACATGAATAATTTACAACGGATGATTCTTATACCTCCAGAGCTTTACAACAAGCTAAAAGAGAATTTCAATAATGATGCAGAGCTTTCACACCTTGACAAAAGTATGAAAGAAATACTTTTAAATAAAAAATTATCAGATAATGAAAAATGGTATACATATCGTCAAAAACTAATAAAATTTGCCAACAAAAGAAGATATCAATTACAGCAAAGAGCTTATAATAACTCCCAGCCACAACAATTAGAACACCCACCTTTTATAAACACAAGTAATTTTACAAAAAAAATATTTTCAAGTATGAGCACTCAAACCGAACCAGTTACCAAAGCAAAAAGAACACAAAGAGTCTTAATTACACCTGAAGATGTGGTCGGGCAACACCAAAAACCTGAAAATGTTGATGTGCAACACCAAAACCTCGAAAACGATATGTATACATTTACACCTGGTAAGATAATTGCAACATCTGATAAAGATAATGCTAATTCTGAAACGGATGACGAAGTTTTTGATAATGTTGACGAAATACGAAATTTAGCACTCTCAGCAACACCAACAGGAAAACGTATAAAAGAAAGGAAATCTATTTGTTCAGCAGATGAACGTATGTTTGAAACAGATGAAGGTGATATTATTTCAGTGCCTATATTTGATAGACCTAAAAAAGATACGAGTATAAATCGTCAATTACGTTCTTCTACTAAAAAAGCATCCGCTCAAACTTTATTGAGATTCCCAGTTCGTAAAAAAATATTAAAATCAGAAAAGGATAATTTACAAGCCAAATCAGAAAAAGATAAGTTAAAACGTAAAACGACAACTCCATTAAATCTTTCACAGTGGTCAACTTATAAATAAAATGAATCAAATAGATGATTTTTTCATTACTCTCTTGAGTGATGCTTCTAATAATTATTATAACAATAACTCGTTGACACGTTTTAAAAATAAATTTCCAACTGAAATTAACTTAACACATAATAATTGGAAAGTAGGTGTTTCGGAAATATATATTAACGATTTTATACCGAATAGGTATAACGAAAATTATGAAGAAAGCGCATTTATAATAATTGGAAGTACGGAAAAAAATAAATTAGGCGTAGGGAAAACATATATTCCATATAACAAAGATGATGTAAAATGTGACTGGAAAGCCTCTATTTTACCAATACTTCTTGAAAATATATCTGGGGGACCAAGGCTTAAACAGAAAAGAATGTGAACGATATTTGATTTCGGAGATTTACACCTTTATCACTGATGATGAAAATTATAAGGATCCGGACAAAATTCTAGATATTAAAGAGTCAAAATATATTGAAGTGTGTGTAACTAGCCCTAAAATAGATGTAAAGATTCCTATAAGCACCCCCCCATGGATCTCTGCCTTATCGTGGCGGAAGGGTTTGCGTGCTCCAATGAAGCCTAGGGCGCGTGTCGGCGGTAGTGTGCTACCGGTAGGTTTAACCATGCCGAATTGGTCTAGGAGGAGGTGCCTGACTAAAGGGGTCCAAAATACTCAAGCCAAGGTGTGCAAGCATCGTGCCGAGGGCTGCATGGTATCAGGTGTATAAATGTGATATCGCTAACGATCTCCGTAGGGTACCAGGCGACCCCCTGCGGTAACTAGCCTTGCATCCGTAAGGGAGCTCTGCGGATGTCGACTTCTATTTCTCGCCTTACTCGTGGGTTCAAAATGAAACAATCAAAGAATAAAACAAAAACAAAATTTTCCGTTGAGGAGAAATCCTCCACAAACTCAGTGTCGTCCAACCTTTCTGTACCTAACTCCCCGTCCCCGTCAACCTCATCCCAATACAAGTCCGTCCCTCCTTCGCCGTCAACGTCCATGGCATCCTTCAATGTTTCCTTACCCCCTTCCTCTCCTCAGTCAGTTGGGACCATTGGCTCTCGACTTGACTTCAGCCGGATACACCTGGACTCAGATGAATTTGAGGAAGATCTTCTGGGGGGGTCCGATCAGTTGAACGTGACGGTGATCCCGGCAGTGCCCGAAGGTGTGGAAGCAACTTCCGCTTCTTTGGAAAACACCGCTGGAATCACCGATAACGAGAAGGAAGTTCGCAGTGGTGCGGTTGCGGGTACTACTTCCAGTAACTCTGCGTTAGAATCTAACGCAGGGTTCCGTGTTGTGGTGAGCAAGCGCACCAAGGCGGACCAAATTCGCAACAATCGGAAGCTTTCCAGAAGAGCGATTAAATCGTTTGGATCCAGGAATCCGGAGGATCTTAATCCCGCAGAAAAGAGGAGACTCGACTGGGCGAGGACTTTTCTTGCTGAACACCCCGCTGGACCAAGTTCCGGCGTGGTATCCAATCCACCATTGGCAAAAGCTAATGTGGAAGGCGTTCAGAAGAAGAGAATTCGCTCAGCCGATGACGAAAAAGTCGAGCCTAAAAGACAGCGTAAGGTACCGGTAGCTACCTCAGAGAATTTGCACGTTGCGATCAGAGATCTTAGTGACCAGGATCACAAGATCTCACCAGAGCGTTGGTTGCTAGTTGAAGCTGCAATTACTGACCAGCTATTGGCAGACCCAGCAGGCTTCTCAGAAGTGGATTCGTTCACCATCATTGCACGAGGATGGTACAAGGGGGTGCGGACCATGATCTGCAAGAACGAGTCCACTCTTGGGAGGCTTGAATCCTATATCTCTCAAATCGGAGAGCTATGGGATGGGGCGAGGTTTGATGTGGTCACCAGGTCGACATTAATCAAGCCTCAAACCTGGGTTACTATTCCTGCACCGGTATACGGGGACCAAAAGATCCTCGACCTGCTTCGTAAACAAAATGCAGGAATACCAATGGCTGGTCTGAAAATAGTCCAGAGGGATCCCCCGCAAAAAGGGTGGCAGCGCATTCTTCTTGCGTGGGATAAAGAAGCGGTCCCTATCCTAAGGGAGAGAAATTGGACGCTGTCCTTCGGTTGTGGCACCATCATTGTGAAGATGCCGCAAGTGGAGGCAGTAGAAGAAGTAACTGATCCTCAATGATGAAGGTTACCCAAGTTAATCTTCATCATTGCAAGGCTGCATCGGCAAATCTGCTTCGAGTATTGGTGGACAAGCAGATTGATGTAGCCCTGCTACAGGAACCTTGGATAAACAACAACCAAATCCAAGGTCTAAAAACACCAAACTATAGACTGTTTTACTCGGATACAGGTAAGAAAAGAACTTGCATCTTAGCTAAGAAAAATATTAACATGTTTCTATTGAGCAATTACAGCAATGGAGACCAGACCACAGTAAGATGCGAGGGGACTGAAGGTAGCAATCTTATCTTCACGTCCGCCTACTTCGCATCTGACTCGGAAGAATCACCACCACCAATTGGGTTCTCCAACTTGATTAGGATGGTGGAACAGAAGAATCTAGATATTGTTGTTGGATGTGATGCCAATGCACATCACTCCCAATGGGCCAGCACAGACATTAAAGTAAGGGGTGAGTCTTTATTTGAGTTTCTTTGTACTACTAACCTACTAATCTGTAACAAAGGTGCAGAACCTACTTTTGTGATAAGAGGTAGAAAAGAAGTCTTAGACATTACTCTAATATCGAATTCAGCTAGATTTAAAGTTGACAATTGGTTAGTATCGGACCTAACCTAGAATCTTTTTCTGACCATAGAATAATTCTCTTTGATGTAACCATTGGCTTACACCAAGGAACCATGTTTAGGAATATTAGAAGAACCAACTGGGATAACTTCGTCGAAACAGTCGGTACGAACATTAACTCACTCATGGGGGGTGAGTTAAATAGTACAGTTGACATCGACAAAGAAGTTACCGGCTTAACGAATATTTTAATGAACGCATACGAATCGTCCTGTCCCATCTCTAATAAGTCTAGGAAAGATGGACCAAAGTGGTGGTCCAAAGATCTTGAGACTTTGAGAACTAAGGCAAGGCGGTTGTTCAAGAAAGCAAAAAGAACTGAATCAGAAGAAGACTGGGACCAATACCGTCTCAGTCAAAAAGAATTCAAATCTTCCCTTGCATACGCTAAGCGAAGTTCATGGAGACGCCTCTGTGAAGATATTGAAAACACAAATGAAGCCTCTAGGTTGCGGAAAATCCTAGCGAAGGACCCGGAAGTTCCAGGTTACCTTCAAAGGGACGACGGAACCTGGACTGAGACAAGTCAGGAAAGTCTAGATATCTTAATAGAAACTCATTTCCCAGGGAGTACCACGCATCTTGAGATTGCTAGCTCTCAGGAAGGTCCTCTTAACTTGGAAAATGACTTCCCAGAACGAATAATTACCTTGGAAAAAGTTAAGAATGCCATTATGTCGTTCTCCCCTTTTAAATCTCCAGGGCCTGATGGTGTGGTGCCCATCATGCTACAAAGGACCATGCCACTAATTGGTCCTTCCCTGGTGAGGATCTTTAAAAGTTGCTTATATCTGGGATACATCCCGGAACTATGGCAAGAAGTTAGGGTAACCTTTATTCCGAAGGTAGGTAAGCCAAGTCATACCGCGCCGAAGGACTATAGACCCATTAGTCTTTCATCGTTTTTACTGAAAACTATGGAACGACTATTGGATTACCATCTCAGAACGATTCTAGAAAAGAAAGGATTTTCAAGTGCACAGCACGCTTATGTCAAGGGAAAATCGGTAGAGACTGCTCTGCATGAGGTTTTCTCTACGGTAGAAAAATCTCTCTTGTATAAAGAATACACCCTAGCAGCATTCTTGGATATTGAAGGTGCCTTCAATAATGTAAGAATGGATGCAACAGAAAAGTCGCTAGCAAGAATGGATGTAAATCCATTCGTAGCGCGATGGATCACATCAATGCTCAGGTTTAGAACAGTTAATTCTTCCTTGGGAACAGGGAAGATAAGAATTAGGACTACTAGAGGCACCCCTCAGGGTGGGGTTTTGTCCCCACTCTTATGGCTTCTGGTGGTAGATGAAATCCTTCAGGCATTACCTGGCCTTGGTGTAAAGGTAGTCGCCTATGCCGATATAGCTATATTTGTTTGTGGAAAATTTGGTGTAAAGGTAGTCGCCTATGCCGATGATATAGCTATATTTGTTTGTGGAAAATTTCTAGAAACACTAAGCGAAATCCTTGAATACGGTCTTAAGGCTTTATGTAAATGGGCCGAGAAATGTGGATTAAACATTAATCCACAAAAAACAGAATTAGTTCTTTTCACAAGGAAAAGGGGTAAAGAATTCAGACATCCATGTCTGAATGGCGTACCGCTTCCCCTATCGGAAGGTGCCAAATACTTGGGACTGTTCCTACATCCCAAGCTAAATTGGAAACACACCATTGAAGATAGAGTAAAGAAGGCATCAAATGCCTACTTTGCTTGTAAAAAGATGATAGGGAAAACATGGGGTCTTAGTCCAAGAATTGTCCACTGGATGTATATGTCCATAATAAGACCAGTTCTTACTTATGGCTCGTTGGTCTGGTGGAATGCCCTAGAAATTAAGTCTAATGCCATGTCCATGACAAGATTACAAAGAATGATTTGTATTGGGATCACAGGGGCAATCAGGACTACGGCCACTAGAGCTATAGAAATTATGCTTCATATACTTCCGATAGAAACTTATGTAAAATCCATAGCACTCAAGAGTGCTCTCAGACTTAGGGAATCTGGGTTATGGAAGAGTGGGAACAAAGGGCACGGAAAAATACTGATGGACGCCATGGCGTCGAACCTACCCCATATTACAGATTATATTACTCCAACATACGACTTCGATCTATCGTATGAAATAGTTATACCAACGAGGGAGTTGTGAGCCCATAGTAGTGTCACGACAAACTCTGAGGTGGCTGTTTATACGGATGGATCGAAAATGGAAGAAGGAACGGGGGCGGGTATCCACTCTCTAGAAATGGGACTCGATGAATCATACCGGTTACCTGATAACTCGAGTATCTTTCAAGCGGAGATCTATGCTATTCAAAAAGCGGCTCAAAAGCTGCTTGAGCAAAACCTGAACCGGCATAAGATATCCATCTATGTTGATAGCCAGGCGGCCATCAAGGCAATGGGATCTTTTGTCACTAAATCGAAACTAGTTAAAAAATGTCAAGGGTTCCTAAATCAATTGACAAAAAGACACTCGGTTAGAATATGCTGGGTTCCAGGACACTGCGGAATTGAAGGTAATGAAAAAGCGGATTTACTTGCTCGACAAGGCGCGGCGCTATCCTTGGTCAATGTTGAGCCGCAAATTGACTGTCCAATTGAATTCGCGAAACGCTTAATTGAGGAAGAAGCGATCAGAATAGTTAACAACACTTGGGAACTATATCCTCAGTGTCGTCAAACCAAACTATGCTGGCCGCGGCTATCCGAGAAAAGATCGGAATTTGTCCTATCCATGAATAGAACAACCTGCAGAAAACTGATCGGTCTCATTACTGGTCATTGCTTGATCGGTACACATGGTACCTATTTAGGGTTTCCCATGGTTGACTTATGTCGCTGTGGAGACGAAACGAAAGAAGCCACACTAGAACATCTAGTGTGCGAATGTGACAGCCTTGCACGCATCAGGTACAAATACTTGGGCCGAGACACTTTAGATAACTTATCGACCCTTTCAACCATACCTCTATGGAGAACGGTTCTCTTCATAAAGGTAAGTAGAATCTTTGACAGGATTAGTGCTTAGTTTTGGACCACGCGCGGGGACCACAATGGATCCACCGAGATCTCTCGTGACGTGTGTTGACCAAAGTTCAACACACACCCCTTCTTAACCTAACCTAACCTTCCTATAAGCAGATCATATTCATAAAACACAATTGTCAAAGCTTTTGAAGTATTTTTAAACGATTTTACTTCAATATCAAAAGCAGCAATGTTGTTTATGTACACTGATATAATAGAACCATGTTTTGTGGGTAATTCAATGGTACGAGTTCTTAATATTATTGAAACAAAAAACTTTTTTGAATCAACAATAATCAAATATAAACCTATACAATATCATAATGTTGAAAAAAAAGTTTTTGATAACATATCCATAAAACTAGCTGATAAATTTGGATTTGATATAAATTTTAGCAGGAGTGTAATACCTACAAAAATATTATTAGATTTTATAAAAAATTAATATAAATAAAGAGAAATCGTTACACTCTAATTATTAATCAATGAACCGTCATTATATTAAATACTATTTATCTCAAACAGGGGGTAATATAGAAGAAATAGGACCCCTGTTTCATTCGGCTGTAAATTATCAGAGAGGCCGAGGATTAGGAGACATTTTCGGAGGGTTATTTCGCTATATAAAGCCCATTTTATCATCAGGTCTAATTTTTTTACAAAAACAAGCAGTTTCAAGTGGAATTGGTGTTTTATCAGATATTGCTTCAGAAGCAAATCCCACAGAAGTCTTAAAAGATAGGGGTACAGAGGCCCTGAAAAATTTGAGACCCGAAGCTGTAAATAAAATGCATTCCATGTATGGTTCTGGAAAAAGGGGAGCTATAAAAAGAAAGAATTCTACAAAACCACGTCATTTACGTTTTAAATTGAAGAGACGTAAAGTTAAAAAAAGTAGTAAAAACAGAAAACGTGTATTAGACATTTTTGATTAAAGATGTTGGAGTGCATGAAATCAGAGTTAGATATATTTAGTTCACCACCTATTCAATCAAGTATCTTAAAATCAGAAGAAGTTGCTTATAACCCAATTGCATCTTTAGATAATTCTTCGACTATAGAATTTGTTTCTTTGGGTCATGGCGATACATATAGAGATTTGTCATCAACATATTTAAAATTAAAAATTCAAATATTAAAGAAAGATGGATCAGTATGGAATGATGATAAAGATACTTCTACACCTCCTAAATTAATAGCCCAGCCGGCAATTGTTAACAATTTATTACATTCTATGATTAAACAATGCAATGTTCAGTTAAATGGTAAAAATATTACTTCATCTGACAACAATTATAATTATAGAGCTTACATCGAGTCTTTACTTAACTATGGAAATGATGCTGCCAGTACCCATTTAGAATGTGCTGGTTGGTCGTTAGATAAACATGATGTAGGAAAATCTGGAAATAGTGGTTCCTCAGAACGTAAAAAACAATATAATATAGTGGTATTGTTGAATTGATGGGTAAACTCCATGTTGATATGTTTAATCAACCCACATTGTTAATAAATGGTGTGGATGTCAGAGTTTGGTAACTTTGGAAAAACCAGATTTTTACTTTTTCTCTGACGATAATGATGAAAGTCAAATGAAAATAATTAAAGCTACATTATTTATGAGACATGTCACAGTAAATCCTAGTATTTTACTTGCACATAATACTGTTTTAGAAAAGGCGAATGCAAAATACAATTACAAACGTGTTGAAATAAAATCATTCACAGTACCATCAAGTAGTACTAATATATCGCTTGACAATGTTTTCATAGGACAACTACCCAATACTATACTATTTTGCATGACAGATAATGAAGCTTTTACTGGAAAACATTCAAAAAATCCGTTTAATTTCAAACATTTTGAGATGACACAATTTATGCTATATGTTAATGGCGTTCAAATACCGAATTTACCAATTGAAACTAGTTTTGCTGACAAACATCGTTTTGATACACGTGCATATTATACCCTTTTTAATGGAACTGGAATTCATCATTCGGACAGAGGCCATCAAATCACAAAATCTATGTTCAGCAAAGGTTTTTACATTCTTGCATTCGATTTAACGCCAGATTTATCAGGAAATAATTCGTGTCAAAGTTTATTGAACCAAGGCACTGTTAGAACTGAAGCCAAGTTTTCCAGTGCATTAAATACGACTGTAACATGTCTTGTTTATGGAGGGTTTGATGGGAGTTTACAAATTGATAAGAATCGAAACGTATATACAAACCTATAAATAGGGTGGAATAGCAGATTTAATACATTTTAAAATTGACAGTTAAATAAACAACAACAATATGGTATATAAAAATTATGCATTAGTTGATATGAGTTTCTGGTCTAATAATAAGAATACGATATTCGTTAAATCTATTAGTATTGCTGGAATAAAAGAGTCTTGTAAAATCTTTAGTAATGTCCATTATGTTATAAATATCAATATCCAACAACATATGGAATAAATGATATCGATAAAAGTGACAATTATGTATTTGGAAATTTTTCAAATGAACAGACAACTAATGAACTTCAAAATATATTTAAGAAAATTTATATTTTATTCACAAACGGTAAGATCAAAACTGAATTTTTAAAACATTTCGTGGAAGCAGATACAAAAGTAATTGATTTTTCAACTCTGGAATAATATGGATACATTTCAAATTGTTAATGTACTAAAATGCAACAAATATACTAGAAAATATTTTAAAGGAGTTTTTGCCATAAATAAAATTCCGAAATTTATTAAAAGACCTGCAATAATTGTTGTAAATACAGATCCTTCCACAAAACCTGGCGCTCATTGGATAGCAATTTTGTGTCCATCTGTGGGTTTTATAGAATACTTTGATTTATATGGTCGTCAACCTTTACAAAACGAGTTTTTGCAATTTTTAAAACGTAATTCATTATGTTATATTGTAAATGGGCGAAGGTTACAGAGTTCATTTTCGGATGTATGCGGTCATTATTGTTGTGTTTATTTATGGTACAGATGTAATGGCAAAAGCATGCAACGTTTTTTAAATAGTTTTGATAGATATAATTTTGAAAAAAACGATAAACATATTTTAATAGAGTTTAAAAAAATTTTTAAACATACAAACAAACATAATAATAAAAAATACAAAAACAAATTGCAAATGTGCAGATCTGGAAATGTATAAATGCGTGTACATTTTAACAAAAGTTTTCATTTTCTACTAAAATGAGTCCTGCAAAGAAGACCCGAAAACGAAATTCTTCAGAAGGAATTAAAACAACAGAAAAGAAGGTCCGTCAAAAGTCAAGCAATATACCAAAAAAAAATTTATTGGCTTATACTTACTTCCTAAATGAACAGCATACCTGTAAAGTTGTTGTTGGATTCTGCGCTGATACGTTTGAGGCAGAAATTATCTTTCATCGTATAACGGAAATTCCTATATATATTTCTTTTAAAGAGTGGAAAAATTATTTTAATAATTTCAAAAAATTAGAAGAAAAAGTTTCTACAAATGAATTTTTAGACGCTCTTCTAGAAAATATTGATGCAAAAAATACAACAAAATCAATATTAAACTTTACTTGGGACAACGAAAATAATAACAAAAAAAAATTGTTGCATTGTTTAAAAAAGAATAAAACCAATATTTAAATATAGTTGACTTTTTAAATATTGTTATGAGTTACAACAACAATGCTACATGCAACATAAAAAAATATTTCAACAAATATTTGGAAAAATGTAAAGCCAAAGCTGTATTTCGATTATCATATGATGACTATTACATTCCAATGGAACTTTCACATGTACACTGCAGCTATTCCCGATTATTTTTCGAAATACCAATATACTGTTCCAGTAAATTATTTGAAAATCTTATAAAAATTAATTTTAATATTGAAATGTAAAATTTTTTTTTGAAATCAATAAAAAATATATAAAATTTAATAATCTATTTTATTATTTTGTAACATGTACATATACATATTCATACAATTTTGAACAGCACATCTATTATTTTTATTTTTGTTGTAGTGGATTTCACAATAAACCTCATATGTTCTTAAAGAGTTTAATTTAGGTATATCATTTTCAAGCTCTATAATCTCTGTTGATGTTTGTAAGTATTGACGTAAAAAAAACTTTTTTCTGCAATTCTTTAACAAAAATTTTATGGTTGGCATAAGTTTTCAAAATATTTGGAAGTTTGTTGTAAGAAATTAAACCATAATTCCACTGCAAATTGTTGATATTGTTATATATGTAAAGGCCTTGTTGTGTACTTTCATCATTTAGTTCTTCTTGAGGAAAGGGTGGTTTAAAAGAAAAAAGTGTTGGAACTAGAGACCCTTGTTGAAGTACGGCCATTTCCTTAACAAAATGGTGACGTCCGTTTCCTAGTACAAACTGAAGATCAACAAAACATATTAGTTTTCCCATTATTTTATTATTATTGTTATTGTGCAGTTAATAAGCCAGCGCTCTTTGTGAAATGTAAAATGCAAATAAATAAAAAACACATATTTTTATATTTAATATATTTTTTTCTCTAACAAAAAAAAAGTTTTTTTTTATTACAAATATCAATACATTATAATTTTATGATTATTACATTTAACATTTTACTATTACGGTAGTTACATTTTAATTTATATTTTTTAAATTTTCGTTATTACATTTAATTTTGGAATTGATATCCATATGGGATTGTTGCAAAATCGTCTCCAACACACACTCTTTTGGTAAAAGTAAATCCAAATTTTTTGCTCTAAATTTCTGTAACGACAACAAAATTCTTTTTTCTTTTTATTTTTTTGGCATCGTGTATTGTGTATGAACCAGTATTTGATGGATCCATAATCAATTTTTTTAAATTAATGAAATTTAAAATTTTCTTGTTGTTTATACTGCATGTTACCCCCTTACATTTTGCAACTTCCCCCGTTTTTTTGGTTTCTGGATTAAAGTATTTGTAGGCATAACATTTAGGCCCTGTTGCAACGAATTCAGTAATAAATGTTCTTGGGCCATAATCTGCTAATTCGTCAGTAAATTCACCCAAGAAGTTACCTGTGGTAGGTTTATATGAGGAATTTTTATTTTCAACAAAGATAATGGAATCTGTATCACAATACAGAACATTCTTTCCTATCTTATACAATTCCTCATAAAATTTTTTGAGCATGTGCCGTTGTAAATATACCTACAGTTAGGGAAACATGTTCAAGCGGTGGGGCACACTCAATGTGGGTATATTTCCAGTTAACCCATATTTGTTCTTTTCCAGCTATATACAAATCTTCAATTTCTACACCGGGCGAATGCACAAGTTTATGGAATTCATCAATTGAAGATATTACGCTGGTTTGATTCATTTCGTTTTTCTGAATTAGTTTCGCCCAAAGAGAATTAAGGCATAACTTTGCGGTGTTTCGATAAGATGGGTTTGGATTCATTTTGGATTTATCCAATAGAACATTTTCAGTATTAAAATATTTTTTAATATATTCATTCTGCTCCTCTAGAGTGTTACATTCTCTTGGAAAACCTGTTGCTTCCTGTTTGAGTTTTATGAAACTATTCATGTACTCTGCAAATAAACCGCCTGTTTTGGTAATAGGATCATATATAGTTGTTTGGTATTCCCATACTTCAAACAATTCCAAAATTGAATAAGCTTTACCTAAACTTATATTAATTTCTATAGAAGCTCATGTACCAATTAAACTACGTTCGTCCGTATTGTGTGTACAATTTTCTAATACATTTTCGGTCTCACCGCACGTCCTGCACAGTACAAAAAGTAATTTATTGTTTATTCTTGAAGGTAAAACAGGTATAAACAAATCTTTTGGAGGTAAGATGCTACATTTTATTATACCGTCAATATTAGTTATATCGGCGATATTCTTACATTCCTCTCTATTATAAATTTTAGGATGCCCAATAGGATATTTACAATTCTTATTTACAAAATGGTATAAAGAAGTAAAATCCAAATATCGAATTTTATCACCAGGTTTTATTTTATGATGTAGCTTGAACACTTCAGTACGCCCTCCAAATATTGCATCATGTAAAGAACTATACAAAATTAACGTATTTGTGTCCAGTAGATTACTTTCCTTAGGGTTTTCTTTTAAATATTTTTTTAAAATCAAATTCCCATATGATTTTTACAATAAAATTTTTATTTTTTAAATAATCAAGTCTATAAGAAAGATTATTGTATTTATCATCAAATGTAACTCAATGGTGTAATGCAAATCTATTATAAAAGCATTTTAAACCTATAAATGATTGATTTTGTTTTGAAGAATAATTATTAGTAGGTACAATACCCATTGTATTCTTTTTAAGGAATTTTTTTCTATAAACAAGCATTACAGCTTGAGCTATAGTAAAGCTTTCTAGGAAAGGGCTTACATCCATTAATAATATAAAATCAGTCATAAATTTAATACAACCTTTCCTAAGTATATTAACATCCCCTTGGCAATATTTTATTAACACTTATTAAAATTTTCTAATCCGATTAAATTTAAAGCCTGCGTAGCAAACATATTTTGATCAGGAATTTTTCCTATATATGTATAATTTTTATCAGTATTGAAGTAATGAGGGTAATCGCCTTTGCAAATTGCTTGCAAACCAAATGTTTTAGGAAATTTTTACAATGGCATTGACAAAAAATTTAATGAATCAATAAATGAAATGTGAGTATTAAAAGTTACTTTTAGAATTTTAAAACCCCCCATAATTGGTTTAATAGATTTATTTCTTTTTAATAACTCTGATACTATAAACATCCCATCGTAACTTTTAAAATTATGGGCTATACAACAAATTTTGTGTTTTTCGCTAGTGTCAATAGTTAACAAAAAATCTATAAATTTTTTTATACAATTGCCCTCTGAAGTATTGCCCTCACGTGCAGTCTCTTTTTACAGTTTTGGCATAGAAAGTCATCTTGATCATTCGAACAACAGTGATGACACACTCTGTTTGCTACGCATAAGTTAGGAATATGTTGAACACTATTTGAATTTATTATGCTCTGATCCTAAGTACATTCAATGTCATAAAAAATTAAAGTATACTTTTCAGGCCTTTTTGTTGTGTACAAATCCACAAAACATTCATGGCTCTTCTCCACTAATTTTTTACAAATATCACAATATTTTTCATCACAAGAATGTGGTTTATAGTTTCTTTTACGCAAATCATAAAATTTGAAACATTTTTCACATACTTTGATCATATTGCAAATAGAACCCCTACCATATTTTGTTTTTTTATGGTTCTCGAAACATTGAGTACCCCTAAAAGTCCTTAGACAAGTGTTGCATTTACATGCAGTAGTGACGAAGTCACATGGAGGGTTTGTCCGACAATACTTGCATAGTTCCCGACAATTGTGTATATTTGAATACAAAATATTGCAAAAGCTACATTGGTATTTTATAACCTTTACACCCTTTTCTTGAATTTTTACGACTTTAGTAAAATCGTTTTTATCAATATAAACTATAATATTAAAATCAGGTAAAACTTTTTGGAATTTAAAAATATCCTCGATATTAAAGCCATCATCTGATCCTCTGCTAACTTTAGCTTTTTTGATCAGTTTTTCAACTTCCTGGCGTAATAATTTTGAATTTTTACGCAAACATTTTTTCAATGCTACGTTATTATTACTTGCATAAAATTTACCTATAATAATTGATTTAGGTAAACAATTATTATTAGATTCACGACCGACATCGATTATACTTGTTTTACGTTTCAAAATTTGTGCTTCTGTCATGTTGGTCAAATTAAAACGTCCTTTACCGCTATGTACTTGTATTACTTTTACTGAAATCTCAATCAAATCAGTTGAATGAAAGGCTTCATTTGATTGAATAACAGCACCTAACAAATCCGTGATCATTTCCGAATTTATACTTGAAATTTTCTTGAACGACAATCCAATAGGTCTAGTATTTTCAATAGATGGAATTGAAATTTGAAGACCCATTAAATCGTCTTTTGAAAAGTCCGTTTACCACCGCGGCCCATCTGCTCATTTGAAGATGAAATTGTGGAATTTGTATGTTGTTTTTGTTGTACTAAACCTCCACTAGTACTTGGGATTGCTGGTGGTTGTGTTGCACTAAACCTCGACTAGTACTTGGGATTGCTGGTGGTTGTTGTTCTTGCTGCACTAAACCTCCACTAGAACTTGGGATTGCTGGTGGTTGTTGTTCTTGTTGCACTAAACCTCCACTAGTACTTGGGATTGCTGGTTGTTCTTGTTGTTGTAGTTGCACCAAACTTGCGATTTCCGAACTGTTTCTAATAATGCCCTGAAGTTGGTTCATCAGTGCTGAAGCTTTTTCTATAACTTCAGCAAGTTGATTCGATAAATTGTTGATATTCTTAAAAAAAAAATATATTGTTTTTAATTTTCTCCATATTTAAATATTTATTTAAAAGAACTTACCAAATCCATTGTATATACCACTTAAATGTAACTTTTGTTTCTAGTTTACATCTAGAATATTTTCTACTCTTATATATGAAAAAAAATGAAGAAAAAAGGATTTACTTTGTAAATATTTGAAAATGTTCTTTGTTTTGCAATGTCTTCAATTCACTATATATTTAATATGTCGTAAAAATAGTAATAATGTTGATAAATTATTGTTATTATTATAATCTTCATATGATATTTTACTATCAATAAGAAATAATGATAAAATTTTATTTTATTGTAAAAAGAAAACATTAAATTTAAGTACATATAATTTTATGTAAATTTATTGTGAAATGTATTTTTTATATTAGCCCTGTTTTTTTGTAGGCGGGTATATTGTATTGCAAAATTTTTGCAAAAAAACGATCCACTGAACATAGGAGGCGAAAATTTTTTTTTATTTCATACACAGTTGAATTTATCAGCTGATAATTTTTTTTTAAATCACATTAACTTTGAGTTTTATAAACGTAAAAAAAAAATCATTAAATGTCATTAAAAAATATAAAACTTGCTTTTTTTCTTTAATAAATTGCTATTTGTTAATGTAAAAAAAAACATAGGCTATGCCTTTTTTGTCCAATGTATTTGAAATAAATGAAATGAAATGGAATATTGACAACAGAGCCATCTACATGTCATATTATTAACTATTTATCAATTACAATTCATTTGCGATATATAAATAACTACTGTAATTCTCATTTTTTTGCCAACAAATTGTTGTTGTTTTCAATGTAAAATTTTGCAATACAACATACCCGTCTACAAAAAAACAGGGCTATTATTTTTAAAGTTTTTTTCATATATAAATAACACACAATTTTGAAATTAATTTATGAAGAAAAAAAACGGGCTATGGATAACCCACGACCATTGAGATATTTTGATGGAACTTGAAATAGATCCCATCTATGATATTTCTTTTATTTAAGAAATTCTTGAATTAAAAAAAAAAAAACAATTTAAATATTACATAAAAAAATTTTATTTTATAAATTTTATGAAAAAAAAATATAATGTAAAATAATAATCGTAATTTATAAATTTAATATAAAAAAATATTTTAATTTTTAATACCTTGATATTTATATTGTGTGGCATTACTCCTTTTTTTCAGAAAAAAAATTTTTCAAATAACCGACCAAAAAATTGGATATAAATTAAACTGTTTTTTTGTACTTACCATCAGTTACTTATTGAAAATATCAAAAAAACAATCTATAAAGCAAAACCTTTTGAAAATATAAAAAAAGCAATGGTAAGTTAATATTATATTAAATATTATATTAAATACATATATATATATATTTAAATCATCTTCTATTAACTCTACAGGCAAATTTTCTGGAAACACTCAACAAGTTGGGACAAAGTTCATCTGACCTGAAACCGATTCTCAGGACGGTCGACTTAATAAAAGGAAAGGAATATAAGATCTTTAACATTTCTATGGTAAAGACAAAATATGGCGAAAAATACCTTGCGGACTTGGGGACACATGTTTTCTTTCTACCGAATAGATTTTCGGATCATAAACTACCCCTAAATTCAAAAGTATCGGACAACTTTTATATGGTGGCAGATACAAATGAAAGATCTGATAATTTAAGTTATCGATTTATTGTGAAGGAAAACGACAAATAATAAACCAGGCAGAAAGTTGAACAAAAATAAATAAACCAGAAAGTTAAATAAAATTTTTCTTTTTATTACAAATACAAAAAAATATAGAAATTAAAATCTATTAAATATTTTTCTTTAGTACATACATATCAACAAAAAAAAATAAAACTGATTATATTCTTTTTTTTACAAAATAAAATGTTCATACATATATTCTATTCTAATCTGTGTTTTTTTTAATTAAAGATTTTTTTTTCCTAATTGTTTTGTTGTCGTATTTATTCTCTGCATGCAGCTTTTGTTATTGTTTTATTTACAGGAAACCCCAAAATGATTTATATCTGAAATAAAAAATATGAATAAAAACAGTGTAAACAGTGTGTATTTAAATATTAGTATTAATCTGAAAAAATATTATATCAAGTTTATATTATTAAGTAATCTGAATACAAATCTTAATTTTTTTTTTGAAAAATAATAGGTTATTCAACTCAATAATATATTTTACATTTGCAATACAGGTTTTCAATACTATGACGTCTTTTTTTCTTGTTTTTTTTTCTTATTGTGTATGAATATTAGTGTATTTTTTCTGTTATTTTCATTAATATTTTATAATCAAAATAAAGCGTAAGCTTTCACTTGACCTTGTATGTAAATATTATTATCAATCTGAAAAAAATATAATATCAAGTTCATACATTAAATAATCTGAATAAAGAAATTTTCAATTTTTCTGTTGACAAACAATAGGTTATTCAACTGAATAATATATTTTACATTTGCAATATATTTTACATTTGCAATAGGTTTTCAATATTATGACGTTTTTTTTTGTTTTTGTTTTTGTGATTGTGTATGAATATTACAAATAACTTCTGAACCATTCTAGCGCCTGTTACCTTTTTTTTTGTTCGCAAAGGCGGGACTATAGTTTTTGCACAAAACAAAAATACAAAAATTATTTATATGCGCGGGGGCAATACTATCAGAAAAAATCACAAATACACAAATATTCGGGAAATATCATCAAAAAGATCATCAACTACGACGCCCACTCTAACAGACTTGTTTAGAGTTTTTGGTTTGTCACCATACATAAATACAAATTTATACTAAAATCATTTTTACACCAGCGGTACATCCAGAGCATTTTTACTCCAGCGTTACATCCAGATCTGTACATTATTTACAGACTGTACAGCAAGCCCAACCCACGAATTCATATTCTGACCAACCAAAAATACAGAAAGACTAGTCGTCTCTCATCACCTGTCTCTTTATTACACACAGCAAGTATTATTTCTAGTACGGTGGTGTGATTTTGGCTTCTGTTAAGCATGTCGTCACTATTGTATGTAGTATATAATTCGATCTAAGGGGGGCTTTATACTACTCGCGTGCCCCCATGTTAGCTGTGCATTGCGGATGTGAATTGCGGGATGTGGATGTTAATTGAGGGGTGTACATTGCGGGGTATATTGCGGGATGTTCATTGCGGATGTACATTGCGGGATGTGCATTGCGGGATGTTTATTGCGGGATGTACATTGCGGGATGTTCATTGCGGATGTTAATTGCGGATGTACATTGCGGGATGTACATTGCGGATGTGCATTGGGGGATGTTCACGGGGGGGATGTTCATTGGGGATGTTCATTGGGTCGTGTGAGCGGGAGATGTTTTTTTTTGTGCGGCTGCGCCAGGATTTTAAGTCGTACCAATATTTTGCAAAATCGGGCACTCTGCCTGTTGAGCCATCTACCTGTTTTAAATATCGTGTATTAAATGCGTACAGTAATGATTCAATATGATTTTAAAATAAAAAAAAAAAAAATCTGCCTATGGTGGAAATCGAACTCAGAAAAAATAAGTCGTTGTCGACGACTCTACCTATTGAGCCATCAACCGTCTTGTATTTCATTATAAATGCATATCAATATGCACTTATGTGTAATTTTTTTGTCGTTTTGTTTTGCTTTTTTTAAACAAAAAAAAAAGTACGAAAGTTTATTTGCTGCTATACTTCAAATGATTATATTAATAGAATTTAAAAAATATTTTGCATTGAGGTAAACTCGATCTTGTTAGTTATAGCCTTATTCACAAACCGACTTGTTCTCTTGTTAAGCTCTTAAATCGTTATTTAACAAGCAAAATTGCAAATAGTTATTCACAAATTGTTAACAAAATTGTTAAGAAAATGACAATTCCTTCAGTATGAACTGTCATTGTTATTTAACAAGTTGGTATATTATAAAAATTCACAATGTCAAAAATTTGTATGAAAAAATTCACAATATTGATAAAAATTCACCAGGGCTTGTTAAAATCGCTATTCAGAAATTGTTAAGACAATTGTTAAGTTGTTAAATTTCTTTTTTGACACTTGGTATTTAAGTACCAGATTTGAGTGGTTGTTATTTAACAATTCCATATAAAAGTGATTTTTTTTAATAAAAAGTTGTTTGAAAAAAAATTAAGAGTATTTTTATTTAAATTTTTTAGATGATTATAGGTATCAATTATGAAATATTAAAAATTTATTTTTGTAGTTGAAAATTAGTTGAATTTTTTTAAAAATTGGCAGTAAATAGTAGTTTTACATACAATATATATATATATATATATTGTATGTATATATATATGTATATTATTATCAATTATGAAATATGAAAAATATATATAGAATTAATTATTATATATAGTGAGATATATATATATATATATTATATAAAACGATTTTTTTTACCTAGTAGAGATATAAACCATAATAATATACATATACATACATTTTTATTCAAATTATTACTGACTCTATGAGAATACAAAAATGAAACATTTCAATTTTATCCTTCGAACAAATATACAAAAATTATCATATATTTGAATGGGTATAGAATTATTAATATTATAATCATTTTCATTTAGGGGTTTTTGCAATTACTTGCAATATATACAAATAAATATTTTTACATATTTTTAATATATATATATATATTGAAAAATGTATTTTTGTAGTTGAAAATTTTATGAATTTTTGTAAAAACTGGCAGTAAATTTAAATTGTAGTCTTACATACAATATATGTATTATATATATATATATATTTTCTTTGTTCCATCATAAAAATTTTTGGAAAATTTTTTATATATATATATATGTATATATATTTTCTTTGTTCCATCATAAAATTTTTTGGAAAATTATTATATATATATATATATTTTCTTTGTTCCATCATAAAAATTTTTGGAAAATTAATTCAAATAAAAAAAAGTTACAAAATTTCTGTTTTAGAGACCGGTTTTTTAGAAAATTTATTCACAATTTGATGATTTTTCATTCACATTTTAACAAGCAAAATTCACCTCATAATTTTTAACAACTGCATATTCACCATTTTTGTGAATAGCATTTTTACGCTTGCTTGTTATGGCACTTGTTATTAATTTTTAACAAGTGTCAAATCAGTTGTTACGTTGTTAATTTGTGAATAGGTCTATTAAGCTGAAATAGATTCATATAGATAAATTTTTTAAAATCGAACAAGAATAAACATGTCTGAGCATGGTTTGTATATATATACCTCTCTGAAATATGTTTTTTATTCAGTATATACAATGTAACTGACTACAGAAGATAGAGAAGTCATTTCTAGTTTTGCAAAAGAATATAAACCCTGCTTAGAACAGAATAATATAATAAAATTAGAAAATCTTGAAGAAAAACTAAATTTTTTAATTAGCGGTGGTGTAATAAAATCACAATTTGGAGAACATTATAAATGTTGTGTTTGGTCGGACAATAACGCAAAAGATGACCTGATACATGCATCTGTATATCAATCGTTCACAAATACAAAGATGCTTTAAAAATAATAGAAAATTTTAAAAATATTTACAAAAAATTATTGCAAAGAATTGAGAATTTAAGATTGTAAATATGTATACATCCGTTTGCTATGATTATTGCAGGTCCTTCAGGGTGCGGAAAAACTACTTTTGTTTGCAATATAATTCAGAGGCATAAGTATTTAATAAAACCAAATATAACTAAAATAATTTGGTGCAACCCTGAATTGACTGCTATACCAAAGAATTTACCTTTTGGAAATATCGAATTTTTAAATAATATACCAGAGCAAATAGTTAACGAAAATGACGATAATATTTTATTTGTATTCGATGATCTGATGCTCGAAACGTATAATAAGCAAGTATGTTAGTTATTTACAAAAGGTTCTCACCATGAAAATCTGTCAATTATCTTATTAATACAAAATATATGTCATCAGGGGAAATATTGCCGTGATATTTCACTAAATGCTAAATATCTGGTGTTATTTAAAAATCCTCGTGACAGATCGCAGATTTTACCGGCAAGACAAATTTTTCCAGATAAAACACGCGCATTTGTTAGAGTATATAACGAGGCTACAGCATGACCACACGGTTATATAGTGCTGGACCTAACACAGAACATCAGTGAATTATACCGTATTCGGAATAATATATTTGAAACTGATTATTGTGTTTGTTATTGCACTTCGAATGATTTAAATAACAAAGCTTACTGTGAGAAATATGAAACGATTGAGGAGAAACCGACATATATTACATCTTTTAAAAACACCAAATAAAAAACTTCGTAATAGTATATTAAAGACTTGTGATGTTGACGTTATAAAGACTTTAATTGAAATTGCAATTAATACTTTAAACGGAAACAATCAAGCCCCTAAAAAAGTTATACCATTTTTAAAAAAACATAAAAATATAATTCGGTGTTTAGCCAGCACTAAAAGAAATTTGAAAGCAAAACGACCAATAGTTATTCAAAAGGGTGGTTTTCTACCTGTTTTAATTGGAATAGTGTTATCAGGATTTATCGGGAAATTAATAGGTGATTTCCAATCGAAAAATGAATAATATGCAGCGTATGATTGTTATACCCCCTGAAGTTGTTTTAAAATTTAAAAAATTAATAAATGATAAAAAGAACTTAAATATTTTAAATCAGAATATGGAAAAACTTTTACTTAATAAAAGTTTAAACCCCATTCAAAAATGGTACATGCTACGTCAAAATTTAATAAAATACAGTAATCAAAAGAGAACATCGTTAAAAATAATAATTTTAGCAGCACGGGTAAAAATGCTGAAACGCAGACAAAAATTAAATTATTAAAAGATAAGTCAACCAATTACGAACCGGAAATACAGAATTTTAACAATATTAAGCAACAACAGCTAGAACTGGATGATGATGTTTTTTCCTTTGACCCTGTAAAACAACAACAAGAAATGGAACGATATGGAGATCAGGAAAATATGGAAATTGAATTTGGTATGGATGATGATGACGCAGCTGATCTTGCTCTCACACAAGCATTACCTAATGAGCGTTTAACTAAAAGATTGTCTTCAAATGCAAATGTGAAAATGTTTGATACAAATACAGGGGATACTATTACAGTTGCATTACCCACACAAACACCTAAGAAATCGCCTATAAATACAAGACAGCGTTTGCATACAACAGGTTCTTTTATACGACCTAGCATTCTATCAAGATATCCAAGTGAGAGAAATACAACAGCAACTAAACGAAAGCAGACACCAATAAGTAAATCACCACATAAACAATATAAACCATTTTCTACACCACCTCACTGGACTTCATATAAATAAGCTACAGCAATAAAAATATTTATCACTAGCAATTATGAATTTAAGAGATGATTTCTACATTACATTATTTAGTAATAATTCTATTAGTTTTTTCCCATATAATACGCTCGCAGCTTTTGCAAATAGAATACCAACACATTTAGATTTAACCAAAGGCAATTGGAAAGTTGCGCTTTCAGAAATATTTATGAATGATTACCTACAAACTGATATATATATATATAAAAGAAACCTGTGTTACGATTTCATTGGGTGTGAATGAAGTTACAAGGTAGAAACAAAGAAACAGTTAAGAAACGTATGGGATACACATTTTATCCCGAAGAAAGCGCATTATTTAAATATGATGATTGGAAAATAAATTTCGTACCTACTCTTATCAATAATTTAACACCATCTGAAGAGTTTACAAGGGAACAAATGCTAACAGAATTTCATTCAGAAGTAATGACAATTTTATTAGATGATGATTTATTTAATAAGATTACTTATAAAGCAGTTTGGGCACCAGACCAATTAAAACTTGTACGATTGTCAAAAACTTTTGAAACAGAAAGTTATTATTTAAAACAAAATCATAATTATCTATACCAGAAATGATGAAAGAACTCTTTCAGCAAAAAAAGGACATTGGATAATACAAAAAAGTATTAACTGATTTATTTAAACATACTATAGATAAACATAATGATGAAAAAAGAGGCATGGTAATGGTATATAGTGATATTATTGAATCAGAAATTTTTGGTAATAATAAAATAAGAGCTTTATGTGCAATAAATATTGAAAACTGTAGAAAACAAATTAATATTGAATTTAAAAATATACATTACGTTCCAGTAGAAAAAAAGATTTTTGAGACTATCGCCATTAATATTGCTGATCAGTATGGTAAAAAAATAGATTTTGTACCAAACTATTATACCACAAAAATTGTATTACATTTCAAAAAATTTTAAATAAGAAAAAAGTATATAAATAAATGCAAATTATAAAAAGTTATCGTTTTATTCAAACATGCAGCGTGAATACATTAAATATTATTTATCACAAGCTGGTGGAAATATAAATGAAATAGGTCCCTTGTTACAGTCGTATCCAGTAATTCAACGAGGGCGTGGTCTTGGAAATTTATTTGCAAGTTTATTTCGTTTCCTGAAACCATAATTGATTACCGGATTAAATATAACCAAAGACGGTGCGTTAAAAACCGGTGCTAATATTTTATCTGATATAGTGTCAGGTGGTAATCCAAAAGAAGTATTTCAGGATCAAGCTAAAGAAGGATTGAAAAATTTGAGAACTTCAACAATTAATCAATTACATTCAATGTATTGTAGCGGAAGAAAAAGAAAACGTGATAAAAATCTACTACGAAAACGTAAAACTATAAAAAGACGTGTTAAAACCAAAATTACATTCAATCGGTAAAAGACGGAGAATACAGAGAGCTGGAAAAAAAAAATAAAAAAAAGAGACGTATTCTAGATATTTTTAATTAAAAATGGCCGTTGTTGAATGTATGAAATCAGAGCTAGATCTTTTTACAGCGCCACCTATACAAACAAGTATTTTACGAACCGAGGAAGTTGTTTATAATCCATTAGCCTCTCTAGATGCATCACCTTCTACGATAGAATTTGTCTCACTTGGTTATGGTGATACATATAGAGATCTGTCTTCAATATATATTAAATTTAAAGTACAAATATTAAAAAAAGATGGAACAAAATGGAGTTCTGCCGATAAAACAGGCACTGGTACCGATCAAAAGGCTGTGCCACAAACAGGTGTAGTAAACAATTTGTTACATTCTATGATTAAGCAAGTAAATGGTACATTAAATGGAAAGAAAGTAACACCTTCTGATTCCTTTTACAATTACAAAAGCTATTTAATATCTCTACTAAATTACGGAAAAGATGCTAGCACAACGCATCTGGAGGGGGCTGGGTGGGAACTTGATAAACCGAATGTGTACGATTTTAATAATTCAGGTGCCAAAATAAGACAAAAAATGTATAATCATTCTGGATTGGTCGAGTTAATGGGTAAGTTACATGTTGACTTTTTCAATACACCTACTTTACTTTTAAACAATGTTGACGTGAGAATCTCGATAAAATTAGAGAAGCCAGATTTTTATTTATTTTGCGGTGATACGGATAAAAGTTTTTTAAAAATTCATGAAGCTACACTACACTATATATGAAACATGTTACAATTAATCCTAATACTTTATTGGCTCATAACACTATTCTTGCAAAGACTAATGATAAATATCACTAAAAAAGAGGTGAAATAAAGACATTTACAATATCAGCCAATACTTCAACCATTTCACTTGATAATGTATTTAAAGGACATTTACCAAATACATTAACATTTTGTATGGTAAATAATGAGAATTTTAATGGAAAAAGATCAAAAAATCCATATTATTTTGAGCACAATAATTTATCACAATTTCAACTTTATGTAAATGGCGTGCAAACTCCTAATTCTCCTATTGAAACCAACTTTTCTGACAGTTTTAGTAATACCAGAGCACATTTAACATTATTCAGAGGTACGGGAATACATCATTCTGATAAAGGCCATCAAATTACAAAAGAACTTTTTGGAAAAGGTTATACAATATAAGCATTTGATTTATCACCTGACAGCTCAGGTAACGAAGCATGTTGAAGCTTATTAAACCAGGGGACAGTGAGAATTGAAGCAAAATTCTGCACTAACATCAACCTTAACATGCATTGTATATGGAGAGTTTGATGCATCGATAGAAATTGATAAAAATCGAAATCTGTACACAAATTTATAAATAGCACGACAAATTGCAATAACTTTTATTACACAGTTAGATACGGTGCGTTATACTACACAAATATGCCTAATGATAAAGTACTGTCATACGCTTTGGTGGACGTATCATTTGTTCGTGATAAATTTATTCATTTTGGACGTAAAATTACAATAGCAGGAATTGAAGAATCAAATAAAACAGTATATTACGAATATAAATATGTATACCCGACGGCTAAATTAACATCAGATATACAAAATTGTGCTACAAATGGAAATTTATACAATGAAAATATCACACAAAATTTAAACAAAAAATTAAACAAATTCGATGTGCTATTGGTTAATGGAAAAGACAAGAGAGAATTTTTATCTCAATATGTAAAGTGTATCTCAAAAATTTATGATATTTCAAGTTTAACAGAACAACATGAATACACAGCAGATTGCAAAAATTCTTCGGAAGAATAAATACACAAAAACCTTTTTTAGAGGCGTGTATGCGTTTAATAGTATACCAAAACAAACAAAAAAAAACCATTTTGTATTGTTGTTAATTCAGATCCAGATACAAAACCAGGTTTACATTGGTTTGTGCTAAATTTTCCAAAAAGTGGGTGTGCCGAATATTTTGATTCTTATGGAAATCAAACAATTAAAACAAATATCATAAGAAAAATCAATCAGAATTCTAGGCAAAAATGTTTCATAAGAAACTCAAAACGTTTACAAGGAGACTTTTCAGATGTATGTGGATATTATTGCTGTATTTTTATATATTGTCGCTGTAGAGGTATTTCAAAGCAGAAATTTTTAAGTATCTTTAGTTCCAATAATTTCAACTACAATGATGAATTTATTTTAAAAATGTTTCGTAAAATTTTCAAAGTTTAATTTTATATAATAAGTAAAAATATGTATTTTTCAAAAAAACATACTAATAAAATAAAATAAAAAAAAAATTATTGTTTTTATTCATTTATTATATTTTCAGCACATAACAAAGGTATTTCTATAAACAGTTTAGAAAAATTAAATGAAGTATTAAATTTTGGCAAAAATAAATGTTCTTTTGTTAAACTAGTTACATTACAATGTTTACATTTTTTAAAAATATTCAGTCACATAATATCTTACATATATTTCATTTACATAATTAAAATATGCATGGCTGCTTATAAAATCTTTGATTTTGTTGACCTGGCGCCATTCTTCAGCATTTAACAGAAAAGTTAAATTATCAATTTCTTCTTCGTTGCATATATTTTGTACAAACATAAGCCAAAGACTATAACTAAATAGGTGCTTTTCCTGTTTTACTAATAACAACAATAGGTTTTAAAGTATGTGGATAAAAGCCTGATGAAATTGTTGCTGTGTTATCGTTATTGAGAAAATAATGGTATGCTAAAAGTAAGTTGGCGTCTTTACTGTATATCCTTCCATTCTGATATTTGAATTATAACTAAATAAGATAAAAACTTCCTAATATTGAGCTTTTTATGAGTATAAATAAATTTTAATTTTAAGAATTAATTTTATTATTTTTGAGCATATACATATACATATTAAAACAATTTTTAAAGCACATCTCGTGAAATTTGATTGGTCCAGTGAATGAATAATACAATACGAGCTGTGTTCTTGTAATTCATTCAATCTCGGTATGTCATCACCTAAATCTACAACCGGAGTTGTTGCTGGTAAATATTTTAAAAGAATATCTCTTTTTTGTTTTCCTTTTACATAGACTGTATATGATTCCAAATTTTTTAATACGAAAGGAAGATTGTTATAGTCCCTGTTTCCGCTTATCCATTCCAAACCGTTAATATTTCTATTGTTGTAGTTATTTTGGTTTATAGTTTCTTGATTTAATTCTTGTTGTGGGTAGGGTGGTTTAAATAAATGAAACTCCGGTAATAAAGACCCCTGTTTAAGTATTGCCATCTCCTTGACAAAATTTTGTTTTCCGTTTCCAACTACAAACTGGAAACCAACAAATATTATTCTTTTCTGCATTCTGTACTTTTTAGCTTCACGAAAGTATTTATACTGACTACTGAATTGAATTTTTATCTAGTTATATCGTAGCAATTATGAGTAAAAAGTCAATTGTAGACGAGCTGCATAAAGCTGTAAGAAAAAACTTCAAAAGGCGCCAAGTTAGACAGAAAGGTCTTACTGATACATGGCAGATTGATTTAGTAGAAATGATTCCTTTTACAAAATTCAACAAAGGCTATAAATATCTCCTTACAGTTATAGATATTTTTTCAAAATACGCTTATGCAGAACCGGTTAAAACAAAAAGTGGAATAGATACAACAAACGCCATGAAAAATATTTTTATTAAAAGTAAACAAATTCCAAAAAATATTCATTCCGACCAAGGAAAAGAATTTAATAGTAATTTTCAAAATTTGGGGGGTCAAGGGGGAAGGATTGTCGGCATCATGAAGTTACGCGTCTGTTCCCGAGTTAAGGGCGGCTTAATGCAGCGGTGTAAACGATTTTTCCTCAATTCCTACTATCACCTCCACGTGGTGCCCCCTGGAGCCTGGTATAACTAGTGGATCTTATTGGTGGAAATCGTATGAGAAGCTAGGTCAGGTAACAAACGAGAGAGGGAGAAAAATACTGTATCCTAAACTGGCAGCCAGTCAGCATACAGGTAGGCGTCTGCGTCAGGGGCGGGTAGGTTTTCTGGTGACGTTTTCAGAGTTACGTGTCGAAACCAAGAAACTGTCGATTTTGTCAAGAGAATGGTTAATGATAAAGGTAAGCTTTGGCAAGGCGCTCATCTACAGGTTGTAGGTAAGAATGACGTGCCAAAACTGAACAGGGTCACTCTATGGCTGCTGGGTAAAACAAGGGAACCCCGTGATATTCTAAAATTCATTAAGATTTTAAATAAAAACTTGAATTTAAAAACGAATATCTAGGTTCTGCAGCATAGAGAGATAAAAGATAATGGTCAATATCTGGTTATGGGAGTTTCAAACTAGTCTTTGATGGCTCTCCAAGGCGTTTCTGGATGGATTTACTATCTATCCCGGAAAGTACAAATAATACTCCCAAAACCACAAGAAAGTGAAGCAAAGGGACAGGAACCAAGTGTGAGTTCTGTAGCTTCTGATAAGGCATATGAAGATCTTGATTCCTTATTGGGGGCTGTAAATGAAATGGAAATGGATAGCTCCGAGGTTGGTACAGACGTCGCCAGTTTATCTGATGACGATACTTTAACTGAGGAATTAAATGAAACTGTTATTTTTTCAGATGATCTAATGGTTGAGCCGCATAAAGGCACTTCCATAAAGAAGGGAAACTCTCTTTTAGACCAGTTACTATCAAGGTTATACAAGCTTCATCGTAGCTCGGTCGCAAACAGAACGAGCAAACTGAAAGAACACCTAATTAGGGGTGAGGCAGATTTAGCACTTATACAGGAACCTTGGACTAAGGATAACAAGGACTGTAAGGACTGTGCAGTAAGGACTGTGTGACTGTCATATGGACTCAACGATGTGGGGAAAACGCAAAGGAAGTTATTCTTGCTTCGTGCTATCTTCCATATGACTCACCAGAACCGCCACCAACGCAGGAAATGATAAAACTGATGGAATATGCTAGGGAAAAAAAGAAACAAGTTCTGATAGGTTGTGACTCAAATGCATATCATACAGTATGAGGTAGTACGGATATAAATGACAGAGGTAAGTCAATTCTTGATTATTTAATCGATAGTGACCTCTTCATTCTAAATAAAGGTAACAAACCAACTTTTAGAAATAAGAATAGGAAACAGGTATTAGATATTACATTAGGTACGAAACAAATCCAAGAATCAGTCCTAAATTGGCATGTATCTGACGATCCATCATTCTCCGACCATGCTTGGATTTGTTTCGAGTTAGGTGTGAGGTTTAGAACAGGTAACGGATTCAGAAATCCACTTAAAACAAACTGGCAACAGTATAAAGAGGAACTGAATAATAACCTGAAGATACGAGCAGCTCCTAGGGAGCTGAATGACATAAACGCAATTGAATCAGAGGTGAATCATATCACCAATTCAATGATAAAGGCATATGAAAAATCCTGCCCTCTCAGAAAATCCAATACAAAAAGTAAAGAATCCTGGATGACAGGGGAAATCTTGAACAGAAGAAATGAAGTAAGAAGACTTTTTAATAGGGCTAAAAATCATAACCTAGAGACTGAGTGGGATAAATATAAAAACTCCCTCCGCGATTTTAATAAGGCATGTAGAGCCGCCAAGAGAGAATCTTGGCAATCCTTTACGGAACAAATTAATAGTGTAAGTGAAACGGCTAAGCTCAAAAAATTTCTTTCCAAAACACATACACAACCGGAACTCATAGAGTATGAAGATGGGAAATCATCCTCTTCAGCTAAAGAGTCATAAGACATCCTGCTGGAGTCTACCTTTCCAGGTTGTCTTATGCAAAACACGACTGGCACAGTCACAACTTCTACTAGCAGTTGTGAGAGATCGAATCTTGACTTAACATCCTTGTTCACCAGGGAAAAGGTCTTATGGGCAATAAATTCCTTTAAACCCTTCAAATCCCCAGGTACTGATGGTATTTACCCCGCCCTCATTCAGCACGCGGAAACTGCACTGGGGGACAGACTGTGTAACACGTACAAAGCCTGTCTTGAATTAAGCTATGTCCCGAAACCATGGCAGAAATCCAAGGTCATTTTCATCCCAAAGCCGGGGAAAAATAACTACTCATCGGCTAAGGCATAAAGACCAATAAGTTTAACATCATTCCTTCTAAAAACAATGGAAAGAGTAATAGAAATAGAGCTCAGAATCAGGTTACCAATCACTGAACTATCTCCGAACCAACACGCTTACTGTAAAGGTAGATAAGTGGATTCTGCCCTACATCGGGCGGTGTACGTAATAGAAAAAGCATTCAACAACAACAATGCAACCCTAGGCATGTTTATAGATATAAAAGGCGCTTTTAATAATGTCAAGACTGATTCCATTATAGATAGTTTAGTTAATAAACCCTAAATTAGTGCACTGGATCAGGTTTATGTTAAGTAATAAGATACTCACGGCAAGTTTCGGTGACTACTCACAGGTCGGACAAGCAAGAAATGGTACCCCGCAAGGCGGTATTGTATCCCCATTTCTCTGGATACTTGTCATGGATGACCTGTTGAGGGAGTAAACTTTAGCTGGTTATCATGTTGTATGCTACGCGGACGATTTAGCTATTTTTGTAACCGGGAAATTGGGGACACTAGGCTAACCTTAACGGACATGGTAAAATTCCTTGGCGTTATTTTTGACAAAAAACTAACTTGGAAGAATCATTTACAATAAAAGGCTGACAAGGCAATATCGGATTTTTGGGCTTGTAGATGTGCGGTAGGTAAAAGTGGGGCCTAACACCGAAAATGATCCATTGGATATATACGTGTGTTATAAGACCTATGCTCATACACGGTGCTCTGGTATGGTGGAAATCTCTTGAGGTTGGGGTGAACAAAAAATACTACACAAGGGTGCAGAGGAAATGCTGCATAGGCATTACTGGTGCAATTTGTATTACTCCTACCATAGCGATGGAAGTCATGCTCAATATTACACCGATTGATATACATGTTAAAAAGGCAGCAGCCGATACTGCTCTACGCCTTAGCCTCGGGAAAAACTTATTCAACAATACCACACTTTTACCGCATGGAGAAATCTTGAGGGTATGTGGTGACACCGACAGCACCCAGTACAAATATTATAAAAACTCTTTTAAAATATAACAAAACGTTATAATTTAAAAGAAGTTAGTAACATCTATAAAATTCTAATTTTTACACACTTGTAAGATTTTGATTGGATAATGCAATTCAGCAATTAATCATTTGATAAGTGCGAGACAATAAAATGGTAAGACGAGAAAATCTCGTGATCAGTAATGATTCAAATCTCTTGCGATTAATATAATTAAAAGTGTGTAAAATAAAAATTAAAATAGAAAGTTATATTTTTTTATATATTTAAATTATTAATTAAATAAAATACTAAAGTTATTAATTGAAATTGAACTATATAAAATAAGTTAGTTGTCAAGTTAGAATATAATAAAGAAATTGAACTATATAAAATAAGTTAGTTGTCAAGTTAGGTTAGAATATAATAAACATAGAAATTGAAATTAAATAAACTGAGTTTTAATATTTAACAACAACTACAGGTACTCCAATCTGCAGATGTGGACTTAAATGAAGAAGTAAGTGATTATGTATTAGAGAGATTAGCTTTTGATGATAAATTTAAGATAAGATTTCCAAGTAGAGCGGGGTGGGTGAACGGTACACCCATTCCAGCCAATGGAATTGGGGTTTACACAGATGGTTCAAAAATGATAGAAGGTTGTGGTGCAGGCATTTTTTCAGATAGCCTGGACCTATTCGTAAGTATAAATTTATACAAGGATACTTCCATTTTCCAAGCGGAAGTAGCCGCGATTTCTAAAACGGCCGAATTATTGAACGGAAAAGATATAAGGCGAAAACGAATCTGCATATGTTTAGATAGTCAAGCTGTCTTAATGGCGCTCAGAAGTAGATCTGTTAAATCCAAACTTGTGAATAAATGTAAATTTAACTTAAATGCACTCGCGAGGGTTAATGATCTTAACATCCTCTGGTCGCCCGGCCATTGCGGTATCGTAGGAAACGAAAAGGCGGACGAGCTGGCAAGAGATGGAGCTATAAATAGCTCTCCGATCTCCTACCAGATCGGCATTCCCTTGGTCAAAACAAAAAGCGCGTTAGCGGAATGGGCTGAAAGAGAACATAAACATAGACGGTATAACCATGAGGGTTGTACCAACACAAAACTATTTTGGGGTGATATACACGCTCGAAAATCTAAGTATATGATCTCTTTAACAAAATCTAAAGGGGTTTTTCAAAAAGGTTATGAACCAAATTGGTCTACTGAAATTTTTAAAATTTCGAAAGTGAATTCAACAAAACCCATAACATATACTTTAATTAATTACAAAAAAAATATAAATAAAAAAGGTTTTTTAAAAATATTTTCCCTTAAAGAAAAATTCAACTAAAAAGTAATGAACAAGCAAATAATACCACATCAATGTACTTTCCCGTTGAGTTTGAGCAAGTATCAGCAATAGTAAGGGTAAGTAGACCTCCTTATAAATAGTATTAATTATGATATTAAGTAGGGTAAGTAGACTTCCTTATAAATGGCATTAATTCTGATATTATTGATCTGATATTATTAATTCTTTGACAACTTGGGAATGATTTGTTTGAGCTCCTCATGGCCCACGATTTGGAATTCCACATGTGGCCGATGTGTTTTTCACATGACCCAGGGTACTGCTCCGACTACTCTTCCAAACCTTTAATTTGATGCCCCGCCTGATTTTTTATGATGGCCCCCACATGACACAGGTTTTGGGCCCTAATATGAATTACGAAGCCCCACGGACTGCGCAACGAGATGTATTCTTCAATACCTTTTATTTGATACCTCTCATGTCTTTTTGCATTATGGGCCCACAAGACCCAGAGTACCTCTCGGAGTACTCAACAAGATGTTTTCTTCAAGCCCTTTCAGTTGACACCTCATGATTTTTTTACGATTTTCGGCCCCAGTTGGCCCATGGACTACCCCAAGATATGTACTCTTCAAGACCTTTCATTTGATGACCCACATAATTTTTTTATAATGGGCCCACATGCCCAACTTTTGGAGCCCACATGCCTCACTGTGCCTGTAGGACTTTTCAACTAGATATATTCTTCAAGACCTTTATTTGATACCCTTTTGTATAATGGGCCCAACATGACCCAATTGGGGTCCCGTATAACCGAATGTGCCCCACGGAATACCCTCATTGACATGTACCCTTCAAGACCTTTCATTTGATTCCCCACATGATTTTTTGAATTATGGAGCCCAACATTGCCCCCATTTTAGCCCCTAAATGACACACGGCGCCCCACGAAATACACCCCATTGAGATGTACACTTCAAGTCCTTTCATTTGATACCTCACATGGTTTTTGTAAGATGGGGCCCAACATTGCCCCCGTTTTAGCCCCAACATGACACACGGCGCCCCGAGAAATACACCCCATTGAGATGTACACTTCAAAACTTCTCATTTGATACTCTTTATGATTTTTTGTATTATAGGGCCCAACATTGCCCCCATTTTAGCCCCTACATGACACACGGCGCCCCAAGAAATATACCCCATTGAGATGTACACTTCAAAACCTTTAATTTGATACCCCCATGATTTTTTGTAATATGGGGTCCAACATGGCCCCCGTTTTGCGCCGCCAAATAACCCTCGTCGCCCCCCGACAACCCCCATTGAGATGTACTCTTCAAGACCTTTCATTTGATACCCCACATGATTTTTGTATGATGGGCCCCAAAATTGCCACCGTTTTGGACCCGACATGACCCACGGCGCCCCAGGACTACCGTCCAATGAGATGTACTCGTCAAGACCTTTCATTTGATACCCCACATGGTTTTTTGGTACATTCAAAATTAAACGGCCCTCCGCGCCCCCTTCCCCGTCATCAAAAAGGCCCGAAATTTATAGGGGTCCAAGCCTTTGATGGCACGAGCTCAACTTCCAAATTTGAAGAGTTATGGCCAGGTGAGGAGATACCGACATACCGATATATATATATATACATATATATATATATATATACTGGAAGTGTGAATTCATAAAAGGGAAAGTAAAAACAACCGATAATTGGTAGCTGTTATGAATTTGAATTGCAAAAAACAAAGAACTCTGATGCTTACCTTGTTGAAAAAATTATTAAAATAAAGGAGACAAAATTTATGTTAAATGGCTTGGTTTTGATGCCACCCATAATTCATGGATTGATAAAAAGAAATTTTAAAATAATTTTTAATAGCTTTTTTTTTAATACAAAAATATGCTATAATTAAATAATTTTGAGGACCCTTCCTAAAAAATTTAATATTTCTGACCTAGATTGTATCGTATATTTATAATACGTTTTAATGCATTTTAAAATTAAAGTAAAATAAGTTTTCAAAATGTCAACATATCAACAACAAATTACTGAGTTTGAAACGGCAATTCTCATAGAAGAATATAGTCTGGAAATGTTAATCATCCAGACTATAACGAACCTGCATCAGACGATGCTCTGTTACGAAGAGAACATCAGGCCAAAAATGCAAAAAAAAAATTACAAAACGTTGGCGCGGACCGACGGAGGCTCCTATACATGTACCCCTCTGAATTGCAGGCTGGGAGTGAAATAGAATTTTACAATCGAAATATTTTTATGAAGCCGTTTGTTAAGGCTGACGAATGCCTTACAGTACATGCACGAAAGTGCCTATCTTTTTCTAGGTACCAAGAATTAACACTGTTACTTCGCAAAAGGGACAAGCATTTCCAACCATTTGAGCCTGCTATTTACAGGCCAGATTTTGTACGGAGCCCGACACCAAACATAAGATGGGATGTACTGATCAGTGATGATGACCAATAAAAGCTTTTAATTTGTAACAATTTAAACAAAATTTTATTTTTTATGTTTTTTATTATTATTATTGTTATAAAAGTTACCTTTTATAATTGTTTTCTTCTCAAATAAAACACTTTTACTATTAGTTTCTTCTTAATTGAAACACTTTATTATATTAATATTTTTATTTAAATATTGTATTTAATTATTTATTGTTTTTCATTTTACAAATAGTTTTTATTTAACATAATGTCTAATTTATTTTATATATTTTATTTAATTTCTTTTTTATTCTTAAATTAACTACTACTTTTATAATTATTTTTTAAAAACTTATATAAAAACTTTATTTACTTTAAATAATCAAAACTATTAATTTTAATAAAACTTTTACTACTTTAAATAATTTCATTGGTGTCTACTTGACACCCCAAAGTAGACTTAATCTTTTTAGTTGGTGTCTTCTTGACACCCAAATTAAACTTATTATTTAATTTAATTGGTGTCTATTCGACACCTCCAAGTAAACTTAATTTTTACTACAAAAAAACAGCTATTTTATTTGGTTGAAGAGCTTTTTGGTTTTCCAAAATATCGCATGCGATATTTTGGTTAGCCAATCAACTCTTCAAAATTTTGTTCTAATTTAATTTTTAATTATTTTGCAAATTTAATTAATAATTTTATATTATTTCAAAATAATTTAGTTAGCTGTTTTTTGGTTGTGAATTGAAGTACTGGGTGCTTCAATTCACAACACCTTCTCTCTTCAGAAAAAATATAGGGATCGAAGTTTCTTGCTTCGAACCTTATATTTTAAAATAAAATTTTAAATTTTACAATGTTATTGTTTTTTTTTTATAGTATTGTTATTATATATATTTTTTTTCTAAATTGTATAGAATTCAAATTTATTTTATTTAAATATAAGATTAAATAATTATAAAGATTTTAATTTACTATATAGTATTTTTGAAAATTTATTTTATTTAGATATTTTCATATGTGCATAAGATTTAATACTAATAGATTTTTTTTATAATAAATACTTGAATTTAACATATATTGTATTTAAAAAATCAATTTACTTTGTTTGTTTTTTATTAATTATTTTCAATTTTAATATTTATTATTTTTTTTGTTTTTTATTTAAATATTTAAAAAAAAATTTTTTTTGTTTAAAAAAAAATTTTTTTTTAAAAAAAAAATTTTCTTATCTCAATATGAAAAAGAAATCAAATTCCCTTTTAAATTACAATATACATCTTTGTATATTTTTTTTTGTTTAAAAAAAAATCAAATTCCGTCCTTTTTTTTTATACTCTCAAATTGCTTTTTTTTTTTTTTTAAATATTTTAATTTAATTTTTATTTGTATATAATTTTTTATATTTTGTATCAAAGTTATGTTTTTGGGAAATTGAAATTAAGGTTTTTATTTTGATTATTGGTAATTTTAAATTAGTATGTGGTGGGAAATTAATAGGATTAGTATGTGGTACGAAATTAATAGGCTCTAAATAATTAGGTTCGGATTTAGGTTCTACTATGGGTTGGGATATATGCTGTATTTCAATTTTCCGATTTTTTGAACTTTCATTTTTGTTTTTACACACTTTTTTACATATTTTATAAACACAAAATAAAATTATTATAATAATTATACTTCCTATTCCTCCCGTATGCCAAGTTTTAATAAGGTCATTGTAATCTTCTGTTTCCGAGCGTTTACGCTCCCCTTCCAATTCGTCCCTGATTTGTTTAAGTCCCTTGCCCCTCTCCTTAAATTCCTCAGTCAATTTGTTTATATCCATTATTTGTATATGTTTTTGTCCTATTCGACGTAGGGGTCATTTTTGGTAATGTTTGTCCAAAGCTGTTTAATATTGTCTCAGGTGGTGGTGTCCATAGTGTAATTTTTGTTTCGTTTATATGTTTTTTGTATACCCTTTGGTAAGGTATTTCCAAATGATTTATAGTGAATACGCAATCGTCTAATAATGTTAGTATGTTGTTGTTTTTATATAGATGCATTTTTATGCATTTAAAAATTTTTTTTAAAAGCGTTTTTGTTTATCTCTAATAAAAAAAGTATCTCTAATAAAAAAATTAACCTATTATTTAACAAAAATTACTATAGCATATTTTAAAAAATTTTATGTATTTTTTAAAAAAAATGAATGAAGTTTTTTTATAAAAAAAAGGGACCAAAAAAAAGGATTGCGTATACTTAATACTAATTATTATATTGAAATTATGATGAAAAACTTCATTCATTTTTTTTAAAAAATACATAAAATTTTTTTAAATATGCTATAGTAATTTTTGTTAAATAATAGGTTAATTTTTTTATTAGAGATACTTAATACTAATTATTATATTGAAATTATGAAGTCCATTTTTTAAGTCTATTATTATAGACTATTTTTGGTTTCCTACCCATTTTGATAGTGGAATTTACTTTGTCCGCTTTTATTATTTCATAAGGACCCAACCAAGGGACGCTTAGTTTGTGCAGCTTGGTTGGATTCATTATTAGTACTTGATCATCTACATTGAATTTTTCATCTTTTTTAGTCTTATCATAATAACCCGTGGCTTTTAGTTTGCCTTTACTTAAATTTTCCCTTACAGTTTGATGAATTTTTTGCATTCTATGCTTTAACGTTAAACAATAATCGTCGAAATTATATAATGGTTCCAGGGTCTTTTGTAAATTGCTAGGAAGTGGTTCACTAAATCCATATAGAGCGTATAGTGGTGAAAATTTGCTTCCGCTATGTGGTGTATGGTTATGCGCAAATACTGCTTCTGCTATCCAAGTGTCCCAGGTTTGTATATGTTCATTCACAAATATTTTCAAATATTCGACCAATGGCCCATGCCGCCTTTCCAACGAACCATTTGTTTGCGGATGGTATGCAGTAGTTTGTAATTTCTTAATGTGTAATAACTTACATAGTTGTTGGAGCAATTTACCTGTAAAATTTGCACCTTGATCCGTTAATAATTCCTTGGGTATTATTGAGTATTTTAATATAATATTTCTATAAAACTATAAAAAGCTTCCGCTACCGTCGTTGCTTCTCCGTTTGGAATTGGTATTGCATCAAAAAATTTCGTTAAGTCGTCCTGAAATGTAAGTATATATTTGTTTCCATTTGTGGTCATTGGAAAAGGACCCACGATATCTAAATATACTCTTTTAAAGGGTTTTTCTGCTGTAGGTGTTATTACTAACGGCATTTTGGTTACTTTACCTCTTTTGATTTTTTGGCATTTAGGACATTTCTTAATATATTCATAAATGCCCGACAGCATTTTTTTCCAGTAATAATATTGTCTAATTCTTCTGTATGTTTTGGTTATTCCCGCGTGCCCTCCTAATGCCGAATCGTGGTATTCCTTTAATATCGTTCTAATTTCCTCTTTATCCTTCAGAATTATTTTGTTTGATGTCTCTGGTACTATATCCTCCTCCTTATCCTTTTTTTGTTCTTTAGATACTGACTTATTTAAATTAGTTATTTCCTTTCTTTCAATTTCGATTTTATGGTCCTTTTTTATTACTTCATCTCCGATTTCGTTTTTCCTTGCACTAGCTCGAGTAATAGCGAAAGTATTTTTTGTAGTTTTGTTGTTACCGATTTCCCCTTCATCTTCTGGAATTCGACTTAGTGCATCAGCGTTAGTGTTTAACTTACCTGACATCCAGGGTCTTTTGTAAATTGCTAGGACTCCTAACATTTCCTTGTCGATAGTAGCGTAATTACGTTCCGCTTTGTTCAGTACCCTGCTAGCATATGCTATAGGCAGGTTTTTACCTACTTCGCCTTGCGATAATACCGCTCCCAAAGCATGATTGCTAGCGTCAGTGGTTAATAAAAACGGTTTAGTAAAATCCGGATATTTCAGAATGGGTGGTGACGTCAGTAATTTCTTTATTTCTTCGAATGCTTTTTAATGTATGTCTGTCCATTGAAACTTTTTATTTTTTGTTGCCATTTGATATAGGGGTTCTCCTTTTTCCGCTAATAATTGCATACTTGCACGATAATAATTTACCAATCCCAAGAAGGATTGTAGCTCTTTAGTGATTTTTGGAATGGGGTGAGTTGCCACAAATTCCGTTTTTTCAGGATTTGGTAATATGCCATCTGTTGTAATCCTATAACCTAAATAAACGACTTCCTTTTTTAAAAATCTGCATTTTTCAGGCTGAAGTTTCAAATTATTTTCCCTTAGTCTATTAAAAACAGCTCGAAGTTTTTCGTCGTGATCCCGTAGTGTTCTTCCATATATTACAATATCGTCTAAATTGACGAAACATTTGAATCCTTGTAATCCAGTTAGTATATGATTCATTAAGCGCTGAAAGGTAGCAGGTGCCCCTGAGAGACCAAACGGCATCCTTTTAAACTCGTAATGTCCGAAAATTGTGCTAAACGCCGTTTTTTCTCGGTCCTCAGGATCAACTGCCACCTGGTGATAGCCACTTGCTAAATCCAACGTTGAGAAATATAGCGATCCCCCTAGTTGATCTATTATGTCAGCTATCCTTGGTAGGGGAAACGCGTCTCCCAATGTCACTTCGTTGATTTTTCTGAAATCTACTACCATCCTGTATCGTTTCTCTCCTTCAGGTCCAGCCTTTTTTGGCACTACTAATAGAGGGGAGTTCCAAGGGCTTCTGCTTGGTTGTATAATATCCTCCTCCAGTAAATTTTTTATTTCTTCATTAATTACCTTTTTATGACATTCTGCTAGCCGATATTGTCTACTATTGATGGGAACTTGTTCCGGGGTCGTCCGTATTTTATGTGTAATAACGTCTGTATGCGTTAACCTGTCGCCGGGCAAGTGAAATATGTCATTACATTCTTCACAAACTTTGTCGATTGTGTCCTGTTCCTCTAAGGTTAGCGTAGAATTCTTTTTCAGCAAATTTTTTAATAAATCTATTCTTTCGTGTTCTAAATTATTTCCTACTTCCTCCTCATGATAACCATTGAATGAGTGTTCCTCCTCGAATAACCTATAAACATCCGCAATTGGTGCGCATTTACGTTTCCCACGTGGTTTTTTAACTTTTTCTTTGACTTTTGGTGTGGTTTGGGGGTCATTTTTTAGGGGTTTTATTTTAAAATTTTGAATAGGGGTCAATTTTAAATTTACGTTTTCGATTACTACATTTTCCGTGTTTACGTTAACTACACAAACAGTTACAGTATTATTTTTACCTTTTACCAAACAATTTCCTAAAAACACGCCTGGTTTTATTTGTTGAGCTTCACAAAAGAATTCTCCCTCTTCCGTTGTAGGGAGACTGATTGCCTTTTCCATGCGTGCTGGTACTATAATTTTCGTTGATTTTATTATTCCATTAATTTCCATTTTTTCACATTTAACATTATTAGATTCAAATTTATATTTTTCCGTTGGTACTTCTTCAATTTTATCCTCCACTGCAATATCAATATTTAAATCAATTACTTCATTTTTTATAAAAAATTCTTCATTAATATTTTCATCATTTACCATTTTCTCTCCTTTTACGTCATAATTAACTTCATCATTTACTATTTTATCTCCTTCTATGTCATTATTATTATTTTTCTCCTTATTATCTTCATCATTGACTTCAATAACTTCTGCATTAACTACAATAATATCCTCCTCTCCTAATTTCTCCTCCTTTAATTCACTACTATTTTCATTTAATAACTCCTTAGTTTCTACTATAACTTCTTTATTCTCTTTTACTCCCATAACTTCATTATTTACCTTAAAACTCTCCTGTACTTTCTCATAAATTTCTCGTAATTGCTGTATCTTCACCGCGTTTAATTGATTTGAATCTTTAATACAATGCATATTTATTTTTTCATTTTGTTTTTGTGAAAATGGAATATAAAATTCCGAATTATTTGTTTTTGTTTTTGGAAATTGTAATTGTTTTTGGGGTCCTAAAATATTACAATTAGGGGACAAAAAATTGTTCCCTAAAATACCATCAACTGGTAACTTAATATCATTATCTGTAACTTGGAAATCGCATTTAAAATTTTGCCCTAATAAAAATTTACCCTCACAGGAACCTAAAGTGGAGCTCACATTGTTTATTGAACTTATTTGTACCTTATTATCTGTACATATTTGTGTTCCTTTTTTCAATGTTGAATTTTTTATTAAACTAACCTGAGCTCCTGTGTCTACTAATAACTTTACTTTGTCTGTTTTGGCTATATCTAAAGCTAATTGAACTATAGGCTCCTGTAAGGTGGTTGTTGTGCCCTCCGTATGGAATGAGCTGGGCTTTTTTAGTTCACTCCATTCTCGTTTCCCGAGACTAACGCCATTCTAGATTCGTAGGATTGACGTGCTTCACAATTTAATATTTTATGGCCTTCCCTTGCACACCATTCACAAGTGGTTTCCGTGTTGGTTACTGTTAAAACTCTTTGTGGGCTTGCGCCGTTATTCCCTGCACGTGGTTTTAAACAATTAGCGGACTCGTGTCCGTAAATTCCGCAATTGGCACAATGTTTTACTTCCTTATTTAAACTAAATTGCATTGTACAATCTCTACTTATGTGGCCTTGTTTACCACATTTGAAAAATTTTATAAGAGGATTTGAATTTGGTCCTCTGTTAGCAATATTTGTATTCCTAATATTATTATGATCATTATTATTACTATTATAATTAGATTGGTAGTTATTTCCGTTAAATAATAGATATTGTCTTAACTCTGCTGATCGCAGTCCTCCTAAAAACACTCTCTTTGCTGTGATCTCCATCTCGTTTATCAATGCTCGTCCCTCGTTGTTATATCTCTCATTTACCGTGTTCCGATACGCGGCCAATTTTTCGGATATTCGTTCTCCAAAAAGTTCTACAGTTTCCGTTTCATATTGGTACATTCCCATAATTTCCGAGGCTAAAGTAGCCATATCTTTACTTTCTATGAAACGGTTTCTTAAAATATCCTTGTATTGTGTAAAATTTTCGACGTTGGCATATCTAAAGAGAGCGTTGGCCGCACCTGTTAATTTACTGGTAATTAAAATCCGTAAAAGTATGCCTTTTTGCTCATCCCTCGTTAATTCGTATGATTGTTGAGCCAACTCCAGAAAATTGTTTAGTTCGTTTTCAATGTCCAACCCTACACCTGAAAATGTTGGAACGTGTACCAAAAATGTCTTAATAATTTTTTCAACCGGTAAGAGCGTTGGTTCCAAATGGTAAGAGTTGTCATTAGTGAAATTTTCCGCGTTGTACTCATGTTGTACGGGTAACTGACGTGGTGGTGGAGGCGGAATAGGGGTCGAATTTAACCCTGACGGTCCTGGCCTATTCATCGTTCTGTTACTAAAGAAATGGGGGTCATTTATTGGATTCATTTTGTCGAATTTTTTAATATTTAAACTTCTTCTTTCCGTTTTAGTAATAATCACTTTATTTTTCCTTGCTTTTTTAGGTCTTCTTATTGGACCAATTCTATTATATTTTACCCCGGATCTTAATGTTCTAAAGCTTTTTCTGTTTTCCGACACTCTGTCTTCCTGCACTTGGTGTAAAAAATCAGAAAAATTGTTTTTATTTAATACTTCTAAATTTGGTTCTTCTTCTATATTTTCGATGTTTGTTTTAGTTTTTTCGTCCGAATCTTCAAATTCTGGACTTGAATTTAGAAATGAAAAAGTAGAAATTCGTTTCGAAAATTTTAAAATAGATTGCGCTAAAGTTGGGGTTTTAGTTTCCTTATTAAAAAAAAATTACAACAACAACAATGTAAATATTAGTTTCCTTATTAAAAAAAAATTACAACAACAACAATGTAAATACGCCCTTTTTAGGGCTTTTTTTTAAAAAAAATCCCTTATGCTAACGCTTTTGTCCGTCTGTCCGTCCGTCTGTCCGTCCGTCTGTCCGTCCGTCTGTCCGTCCGTCTGTCCGTCCGGTGTAAACAATAAAAACCAGTTATTTCACATAGTTACTGTACACACAAGTTCATGACTGACCCACCAATAGAAAGCTTGATTTATTTAGAACCAGATGCAATTGATATAATTTCAAAATTGGGCCGGTAGGTGGCGCAATTAGCATTTTTCCAAAACATCTTTTTCAGAATAAAAATTACAATTTTATATAGTAAATGTGCACCAAAAATGAAGTTTGACCACTCGTTGGAAAGGTATTTAAGAGTAGAATATTATGCCAGTAACCGTATTTCAAATTTCTACCGCTAGAGGCGCTGAAAACTAAAATATATAAAATGTTAATTTTTAAAATGTGATTTGCAATAGTCAATAAGCCCCAAAAATTAGGTTTAATGTTGCAACTGAAAGGAAGTAAGTAGTAATATAAAACCACAGTAGTTATAATTTTAAATTCTACCGCTAGATGGCGAAACAAATAATTATATTGTTTTTTAAAAATGTTATTTAACTTGGTGAATCTTTACTAAAAATGAAGGAAAAGCAAGCGCTGGAAACCTAATATAAACTACAATAAATCAGACATCCTCATAATCAAATTTTTTGCCACTAGAGGGCAGTAAAATACATGTAAAAAGTTGTAATTTAATATAGTAAATGTTCACCAAAAATTAAGTGTGACTACTCGTTGGAAAGGTAGTTAAGAGTAGAATGCGATGCCGTTAACTATATTTCCAATTTCTACCGCTAGAGGCGCCGTATACTAAAATATGGTGCTTTCCAATTGTGAATAAGCTCCAAAATATAGGTTTAATGTCGCATCTGAAATTTAGTAAGTAGTAGTATAAAATCACAGTTATAATTTTAATTTCTGCGGATGCAACATATATTCCAAATATGCATTTAGAGTAGTTGAATTTAAAAAAAGCCCGTAATTATAAAACTACTGACCAGTAGTTCGGCTGCGCGGCATTTTTTATATTATGATTTAGGGGTCATAATTTTATTAAATTTCAGTAAAAGTGAAAAAACAATTTGTATACTTATTTTTTAGGGGTCGAATTTTTTATTCTGAAAAAAAATTTTAAGCTCGAAAAATTGTGTTTGTATTTTTCCTAAAAGTTATTTTTAATTTAAATTTTATGTTATTTAACGAAAATCATTCCAAATTAATAAAATTATTTAAAATAAAATACTCATTTTTTTTATTTTATTTTTATTCCTGAATATATGCAATAAAAAAATTTTTCGACATAAAAAAAATATATATTCCCTAACTCCTAAAATTATGCAATAAATTTTTTATTTAATACCAAAAAAAAATTTTAATAAATTTTCATAATATGAATGCTTTTACAAAAAAACGTGCTTTGTTCTAATGAAACTTACGTACGTCATTTAAAATATTAATATTAATATCAATTAAGTTGACAACAATATTTTATATAAAAATGATCAAACGTATTTTGAAAATATATATATATATATCCCTTTATATATATGTATATATAATTTTCGTCATTACGAACAAAAAAAAATTAAATTTTGATATAAAATGTAAATACATATAGTATAATTATATTTTAGGGGTCGAGAAAAAAAAAAGAAATCCAATTCAATATTGTTATAAAATTTTATTAATACATTTTTTTTTAAAATTTTATTATAAAGACCAATCCAAATTAAGACGATGAATATATATAATTTTTTTTTTTTAAAAACTTTATTATTATATGTACTTCTAAAAGTTCACTTTTTTTAAAAAAAATACCCAAAAATGTTTTATTTATCTTCTAAAGGTATGCAATGATTATAAAATATTTTTGTTAAGTAAGTTTGATTAAAAAAAATATTTTGATTGACTTTGTTTTGCAATGATAAATTGAAATTGCGGTTAATTACCTTTAAAAAATTTATTATAAATTTTAAAAACAAAAAATTACGAAATAATTTCTTTTCAACAAAGAAAATTCGCTAAATTTTAATTATAAGTATGTATGTATATACATTATTTTGTAATAAGAGGACAAAAAAAATTTTAAAGTTATATAGGGTGAAAAGAAAAATATTGGGTAACAAAGAAAATTTGTATCCCAATTTTTTATTATTACATAGAAAAAAACTTTATACCAGGTTACTCGATTTTATACAGCCCTGAGTTAACTTAATACAAACTGTGCATTTGTATTTTCTTTACACAGTTTTAGTATAAAATCAACGAACCCTAGTATATTTGTAATTAAATTCAACACATAATGCCTTTCATTGTTTTTATTACCTTATATATTTTTTATACACTACCAAGTATAAAATTTCAATGCTAATAATAATTTAGGCAACAGAGAAAAAAAAACTTTATATAATTGCTGAAAACGCACAATTATTATAATGCACCAAAAAAGAAATATGTATATACATATGTATATATGGTCGACTTATAGTAAAAAAAACTTATATAATTGCACCATATGTATTAATGTGTGCTTTGTTGATATGCATTTATTTATAATATTTATTATATTCGTATAAAAAAAATTAGGGTAACTATTGGGAAACGTTGGGAAATTTGTTTAACAAAAAACTTATATACAATTTATATATATCCATAAACTTTGTTTACAAGTTTTGTTGGATTTTACGAAAAAAATATGACCTTCTTTTTTTATATTTATATGCAGTATATAGGAATTTGATTTTTTGTATAACTTTTTTGAAAAAAAAAAAAAATTTTTTTTCGATAATTATTTAAGATTTAATTTGATACATTTTGAATCCGATTTTTTTTATTTTTTTTGATAATTAATTAAACAATCAATTTGAATTTTTAGAAATTTAATTTGAAAAAAAAATGTTTCTATGATTTGTTTTTCACTGCCTTCGTTGATACTGCTACTGTTGTTTGTTGATACTGCTACTGTTGTTTGTTGATACTGCTACTGTTGTTTGTTGATACTGCTACTGTTGTCTGCTCTGTTGTTATTTGATCTGATTTTTTTTATTTCACTTTTAGTATTTAAAATGTATATTTTTTTTAACAAAAAAAATTAATTTTTGTGTAGTTTTTTTATAAAAAATCGAAACGTTTTACCGCACACACGTTTTTTTTTGGATATGAAACGTAGTTCCTATCCTGTCCGCAGCGCCAATGCTATAAAAGTTACCTTTTATAATTGTTTTCTTCTCAAATAAAACACTTTTACTATTAATTTCTTCTTAATTGAAACACTTTATTATATTAATATTTTTATTTAAATATTGTATTTAATTATTTATTGTTTTTCATTTTACAAATAGTTTTTATTTAACATAATGTCTAATTTATTTTATATATTTTATTTAATTTCTTTTTTATTCTTAAATTAACTACTACTTTTATAATTATTTTTTAAAAACTTATATAAAAACTTTATTTACTTTAAATAATCAAAACTATTAATTTTAATAAAACTTTTACTACTTTAAATAATTTCATTGGTGTCTATGTTGTGAATTGAAGCACCCAGTACTTCAATTCACAACCAAAAAACAGCTAACTAAATTATTTTGAAATAATATAAAATTATTAATTAAATTTGCAAAATAATTATAAATTAAATTAGAACAAAATTTTGAAGAGTTGATTGGCTAACCAAAATATCGCATGCGATATTTTGGAAAACCAAAAAACTCTTCAACCAAATAAAATAGCTGTTTTTTGGTAGTAAAAATTAAGTTTAATTTGGGTGTCAAGAAGACACCAACTAAAAAGATTAAGTTTAATTTGGGTGTCAAGAAGACACCAACTAAAAAGATTAAGTTTAATTTGGGTGTCAAGAAGACACCAACTAAAAAGATTAAGTCTACTTTGGGGTGTCAAGTAGACACCAATGAAATTATTTAAAGTAGTAAAAGTTTTATTAAAATTAATAGTTTTGATTATTTAAAGTAAATAAAGTTTTTATATAAGTTTTTAAAAAATAATTATAAAAGTAGTAGTTAATTTAAGAATAAAAAAAGAAGTGAAATAAAATATATAAAATAAATTAGACATTATGTTAAATAAAAACTTAATAAATAAAAACTATTTGTAAAATGAAAAACAATAAATAATTAGATACAATATTTAAATAAAATATTAATATAATAAAGTGTTTTAATTAAAAAGAACATAATAGTAAAAGGTAATTTTACTACATTGGCGCTGCGGACAGGATAGGAACTACGTTTCCTATCCAAAAAAAACTTGTGTGCGGTAAAACGTTTCGATTTTTTATAAAAAAACTACACAAAAATTAATTTTTTTTGTTAAAAAAAATATACATTTTAAATACTAAAAGTGAAAAAAAAAAAAATCAGATCAAATAACAACAGAGCAGACAACAGTAGCAGTATCAACAAACAACAGTAGCAGTATCAACAAACAACAGTAACAGTATCAACAAACAATAGTAGCAGTATCAACAAACAATAGTAGCAGTATCAACGAAGGCAGTGAAAAACAAAAACAACACCAGAAGAATAAAATCAACAAATTTACTATGTAAGTCAAAAAATGTTAAGGAAAATTATTATATTTATTTATAAAAAAAGAAGGAAGTTTTTAAATTTCTAAAAATTCAAATTGATTGTTTAATTAATTATCAAAAAAAATCGGATTCAAAATGTATCAAATTAAATCTTAAATAATTATCAAAAAAATTTTTTTTTCAAAAAAGTTATACAAAAAATCAAATTCCTATATACTGCATATAAATAAAAGAAAAAAGGTCATATTCTTTTTCGTAAAATCCAACAAAACTTGTAAACAAAGTTTTATGGATATATATAAATTGTATATAATTTTTTTTGTTAAACAAATTTCCCAACCTTTCCCAATAGTTACCCTAATTTTTTTGATACGAATATAATAAATATTATAAATAAATGCATATCAACAAAGCACACATTAATACATATGGTGCAATTATATAAGTTTTTTTTACTATAAGTCGACCATATATACATATGTATATACATATTTCTTTTTTCGTTGCATTATAATAATTGTGCGTTTTCAGCAATTGTATAAAGTTTTTTTCTCTGTTGCCTAAATTTTTATTAGCATTGAAATTTTATACTTGGTAGTGTATAAAAAAATAAGGTAATAAAAACAATTAAAGGCAGTATGTGTTAAATTTAATTACAAAAATACTAGGGTTCGTTGATTTTATACTAAAACTGTGTAAAGAAAATACAAATGCACAGTTTGTATTAAGTTAACTCAGGGCTGTATAAAATCAAGTAACCTGGTATAAAGTTTTTTTCTATGTAATAATAAAAAATTGGGATACAAATTTTCTTTGTTACCCAATATTTTTCTTTTCACCCTATATAACTTTAAAAAAATTTTTTTTTGTCCTCTTATGACAAAATATATATATATATACATACTTATAATTAAAATTAGCAAATTTTCTTTGTTGAAAAGAAATAATTTCGTAATTTTTTGTTTTTAAAAATTTATAATAAATTTTTTTAAAGGTAATTACCCGCAATTTCAATTTATCATTGCAAAACAAAGTCAATCAAAATATTTTTTTTAATCAAACTTACTTAACAAAAATATTTTATAATCATTGCATACCTTTAGGAGATAAATAAAACATTTTTGGGTATTTTTTAAAAAAAAAGTGAACTTTTAGAAGTACCTATAATAATAAAAATTTTTAAAAAAAATTATATATATTCATCGTCTTAATTTGGATTGACACCCCAAAGTAGACTTAATTTTTACTACCAAAAAACAGCTATTTTATTTTGTTGAAGAGCTTTAGTTAGCCAATCAACTCTTCAAAATTTTGTTCTAATTTAATTTTTAATTATTTTGCAAATTTAATTAATAATTTTATATTATTTCAAAATAATTTAGTTAGCTGTTTTTTGGTTGTGAATTTAAGTACTGGGTGCTTCAATTCACAACATTATCTTAGTTTTATAAAATTTTTAAATAAAAATGTATAAAATATTAAACAAATTTTTTTTAGTTATTGCGTTTTTAAATCAGGTTCTCTTTTTCTTTTTTGTTGTTGTTTTTCTTTTTTTGCTGTTTTTTCTTTTTGTTAAATTTTTTCAAATGTTGCAATAAAAAATATACAATTAAAAATATATTTTTTATTTATTTTTTAAAAAAAGTTTTGTTATTCGATTTGTACAGCTTCTCGCGTATTTATTTTTTTTAGTCATAAGGCACCGAATTATAATTAGGTGAAAATTTTCGCTTTTTAGATACTGGAAAATATGTTTTACTTTCAGGTACAGTAATAACTTCGAATTCTTTTGTCCTACGGAAATTAATAGATAAAATTTTAACAGGTTCCTGAGTCTCTTCATTGATAATCATGTTTTTGATTGAATCAAAATTCACCAATTGCATATTTTTATGATTTAAACATATACAAGCCTTTAACCTTACAAGTTGTTTTAAATGCTTCGTTTGTAGAAAACACTTTGTATGCGTAATTTTTAGGTCCACCGCTTACAAACTCAGTTATGTAACTACCAGACCCATAATCACCTTCTAGCTCATCTGTCATGTCACCAACAAAATGGTTCATATTCATTTTCCTTACTTATATATATTATCGAGTCTGTATCATAATAAAGCACACGGTCATCTAGTTTTTCTAAATAAGTATACAGTTTCAATCTAGCTTGGGCTGTTGTGTAAGCGGCTATACTGACATTAGCCGTTAGTAAAGATGGAACATTCTCGTCAATATAATTCCAATTAACAATTATAGTATTTTCATGTATAGGTATTATATTATTTATCTTAATTGCTGCTTGTGTCAGAATTTCAAATAATTCAAAAGCTTCATTTAAAATTTTAGTTTTTGGTAAATTTTCTCGTTGACCAAATTTACCCCAAAATGAATTTAATATCAGTTTCGCTAAAGATCGTAGTCCACTATTTTTAACAATTTCAGAAAATTCTAGCTGAATGCCTTCATTTTCCAAAAAATCTTCAACATATTTTTCTTTTTCTTCATTGGTTAAACAATGTCCAGAAAACCTGAAAAAGATTGCTTCATTTTAATAAATTTATTCATCATTGCGGTAAAAAGACCGCCAATTTTTCTATTTGTATCATATTGTTCAATTTTATATTCCCAGATTTCAAAAATTTCTAAGATTTTATATTCCTCGTCTATAACCCAAGTTCCTATTAAAGCTTTTTCATCTTCATTATGTATGCATTCACCATCTATATATAGAAGGTCTGAACAAGTTCTGCATAAAGTAAACATTAATTTATTATTTTGTATTATGGGTAAAACTGGGTGATATAAGTTTGTAGGCGGCAAAATTTTACATTTCATAAAACCTTCGGTTTTTTGTAAATTTATATTCTTACATATATTGGTTCCAATATGTAGTTTTGGATGACCTATTGGAAACTTGCCATATTTACACACCCAGGGGTATAAGGAACATACATAAATATATTTAATTTTTTCATTTTCTTTGCATTTGTAATATGTTCTTGTATTTCCAGTTCTACCTCCATAAAATGCGTCTCTAGGATTTAACGGCATTTCATTTAATAAAAGGTTTATTCAAAAATTTTATGTCTTGATATATTTGTAGTTTTTTTTCGAAACATGCATTCCCACATTTCGCAAACTTCATATTCAGTAGATTTTAAGAGCTGACTTTTTAAAATAGTCGCTTCATACCTCATATTAAGGGTTTCAGCTGAATTTTTATGTAATGGGTCGTTACGGTTATACTTTAAGCAAGCAGGATGTCCATGATAGTAACAGCAATAAAATTCAAATATTTCCTTTGTTTCACTACAAAAACCGTCAATTTTTACACCGTTTATAACCGTTTCCATACCAGTTAGTGCATGTTGTATTTTTATATTTTTTTCTTTCTCCATACACAGTAACCATTGTAAAGCAATTTTTGATTGTCCATTACCTTCACGATAGTTATTTTTTGGTAGTATGCCTATTGATTGTAATTTTAAGACATTACGTCTAAAAACTAAATTACAAGTTAAAGCAATTGTACAGGATTCAGTTAACGGACAAACAGAACATTCTTCTAACAATAATTTCCTAAATTTGGTGCATGCCTCTGCTAAAATTTGTACATCGTTTTGACAATATGAAACTAATTCAGATTGTATATCAAAAGGCTGATCTTTTTTTACATCATACCACTTTAAAAATTCTTATATCATATCAATATATCAATATCAGGCAGGGCTCCTACATAATTGGTATTTTCCAAAGTATTAAATAAATGAGGAAAGAGCCCTTTTTTGTTACTGTTTGTAAATTAAAAGCGTTCGGTAGTTGTACTAAAGACATTGGAAAATAATTTATAGAATCAATAAATTTAATGTTTTTTAATGTCATCATTACTATTTTTGTACCCTGCATTATTAATTCAGGTTTTATATCTGTATTTAATAAAATGTAATTTAACACAAATTGATGGTCGAAAGCTTTCCCGTTATGAGCTACTACGATAATATGTTTAAATATTTTACTAGCCGCCTTCAAGTTTTGAATAAATTTACCTATTACATTTTCTTTGTAAATTTGTTCTCTAAATCCACATTTTTGACAAAAGTATAAAATGTCTATATTAATACAAACATCACATCGTTTTGCAATAACGCACAAATTTGGTTCGTGCAATTTCATCTCCAAGTGGACATTATTTTCAACAAATTTTTCCTGCCTTGTTTCTAGATCATAAAAAACAAATGGTAATTTTTTTTGTGGCGCTGACCGAGTATCTGGTTTTATATAACATTGGTGATCAGGTAGTACATGTAGCTGACAAATTTTACAAAAATATTCATAACAATTATGTTGTGTTATAGTTTTGAAATTTTTTAAACACTTTAAACACCGATTTATTGTACTACAATTACTTATATTATTTGAACTAGATGACTGGTGGTTGCTAAAGCACATTTCATTTTATTTAGTATTCTTCTAAATATTCCTGAAATTATTCCGTTATTTAGTATTCTTCTAAATATTCCTGAAATTTTTATACCAGCACCTTAAGACATGTTTATAGCAGATCCTGCTAATAAATTCATTGCGCGAATAGTCTGCACTTTATGTGTGTCTTTTCTGATTTTAATTTTATCAGGATCATTTTCTAACATAGCTATACTTACAACTAAGGCTCTTGGAAGACAGAGGTAATCTGTATTTTTTATCGTTATAATCCCTCTACGTTAAATACACTCTTCTTTAAAAGTGAAATAGTTAGATGGCTTTCCAAGTCCCTGTGGCATACGTACAGATGTTACAGCTAGACAAAACGTATCTGTGTTTAAACCTTCAGATTTGCTTTGAAAAACTTTTGTAATTAAATCCCATAAGTCTTCAGTTGTAACTGAACTTGCTGATCTAAAGCTCATCCAGTCAGGACCTCGATCTTCAAAGCTCTTTCCACAAAAGGCTATACCTATCTGATCTGTAGGTAAAATATTTTTAGTTGTGTCTTCTAATATTTCTTCAATAGCTGATTTGATTTGACATTGACATTGATGGTAAATTCTACTTTTTGTGCTCGTAAATTAAATTTTTTAACTAAAATATCGGATTTGTTTCTAATAGTAGACCGTAACATGGTTTTACTGTACTATGTTTTTAAAATACCTTTAACTTTTTAAAATTTATTTAAACTGCTAATTTCTAAAATATGTTCTGACTTATATACAATTTCAGAAATATATAAAAATTACTTTATAGCTTTTAATTATTATTAATAGCTGGTTCGACATTGAAAGGTTAGAATTGAATAAAACTACATATATAATAACTTCCTTTCAAAACCTAGTAATTATTTACAATTATAAAGATTATAACATACTTTAAATTATTAGCAAAATTTTAACATAAAATAAAAATAGTCTAATAAACATAAACTTAAATTTTAATACAACCTGCAATTATCAGAGTGCTCTTGAATCGTGATCTTGAACCTTTGTACAAAATTTAATTACCCTTTCAATTATCAAATATTAAAATATTAATATGCAACATTGTTGCATAAAGTTAATACTCTTTATTTTAAAACCTATAAAAGGGCTAGGTTTTAATAAAAAATTATCATAACTTCCTTTCAAAACTTAGTAATTATTTACAATTATGAAAGTTATAAATTATAAAAACATTTTAACATAAAATAAATACAACATAATAAACATAAACTTAAATTTTAATACAACATGCAATTATCGACGTGATCTTAAACCTTTGTACAAAATTTAATTACATTTACAATTATGCAAATATTGATTTGCAACATTGTTGTATAAAAATAAGACTCTTTATTTTAAATTTATTTTAAACTGTAATTATTATTAAAAGCTATAAAAGGGCTAGTTTTAATAAACGTTTTAAAACCTAGTAATTATTTACAATTATAAAAGTTATAACATATTTAAATTATAAGCATCATTTTAACATAAATAACTACAGCATAATAAAAATAACCTTTTATAAAACTACTTTACAACATTGTAACATAGGGTAAAAAATTTATAATTGTCATTTGTTTAAGAAGTAGAATAATTAATTGTTTATTTAACATAATATCGGAAGATATTTAATAATATGTAAATGATATAAAACAGGTTTGGTTTTAATAATACAAAATAGTTAATGCTGTATACAATTTATAAATACATAATATCAAGGAATTTATTTTTAAAAGTGTAATTATTTTTAACTTTTCATAATTATATATAGATTAATATTAAAAATCCTTTCAAATCCTATAAAATTATGCATTGATTATGTAAATTGTAACAGGTTTGTCGATTTACTATAAATTTTTTGCTATAAATACAGAAAACTTTATGTTAGAACTACCAGTTTATAAATAAAACTAGATAGTAGTAAATGGTAAGACATATTTTTAAATATTCGTAATATATATATAATATATATAATTTTAATATTTTACAGGATTTTTTAAATAATTTTGAAAACGTAGCAGCAGGTGTAGACGACGCAGTCTATTCTACATTAGACGATTTGGTTATTGGAAAAGTCTACAGGGTTATTGAATTTGCTTTTAAAATAACTCAATAAGGTAGAGGTGTAACAGCCATACTAGAGGATGCAGGATTTGGGAAAAAACTGATAATATTTCTACTAACAAGAGTAGCCTTAACCATGACAAATGATGACGAGCTACGTCTTATAAATGGCGAAAATTATTATCTATAATTTAGAGGCAGTGATACCAGCAAAAACAACATGGCTAAAAAATATAAATTCCCAAAAACACATGCTTTGAAGTATGTATATTGATTTACATACATATATATGTACAATATATTTTTTTATAAAATATTATACATGCTATAATACATAAATATATTTATTTGTTTTTTCTGTTATTAAATTTTATAAGTTAGTTTACCAAAATTACACTTTAAACATTCAGTGTATGAAAGTGTATTTATAAATATAAATTCAAAATGGTTGATCGTTCAATAGGTATAGTCGTCTACAACGACTTATAAAACAAAAATTATTTTTTCTGAGTACGATCCCCACCATAGGCAGATATTTTTTTTTTGTAAATTTTTTTATCAGAGGAAAGAGAGAACTGACCAGGTACTATCCTAGACAATTAGCAGAACCAAGTTTCCACATAGGTTCCACATATCCGTGACACCAACCTCCTATACATAATACAACAACCAATGTCGCACAATTATCTATGTGTTAAACTTGGCAACTGAAATAAAATATTGTATTGTAAACATTTATCAGGTTTTATTTCCTGGTTATGTAGAAATAAAAAATAACTCCTCTACCATTGCAAGTTGATTCAAAACCTGGGCGTTTTCGGAAATGCAGACTGCGCTGCAAGTTTTAGCTTAGAAATATAAGAACTTTTTGAGCAGAACTACAAAACTGCGCAACATATAAGATTTGCTTTTGCAGTCAAGAAAGTTCTAACATTTCTAAATTTCCTGTTTATTTTTCGTAATTTAAAATAATGGGGGTTATTTTATTCTACAAAAAAATTATGTACATATACCCATACATATTTTCATCTGGGATTTTCTCTGGAACCCCTGGATGGATTGGGCTGATATTTGGTAACTACACTCATTATAGTGCTCTATTGTCAACTATGCCAGTGCTTGATCGTTGGCCATTCATCATTTCATCCACCACTAATTTGAATATGTTTACCAAATATCAGCCAAATCCATCCAGGTGTTCCAGAGAAAATACCAGATGAAAATTGCCATTAATTGAAAGCAGTTGTCAAATTAAAACTGCGAAATTGCGTTAGAACTTTAAGCGCAGTTGATATTTTCGAACATGCTGCCTTTGCAGTAGCGACTTATCGAACAGACTGCTTTCGTAATTTTGCAGTTCTGAATTATCGAACAACTGCTTACTTAGAACTAAAGGCCCTGGTCCATTAGTCTTGTTAAAAGTTGTGATGAAGTCGTCACCACTTTTTTCTAGCAAAAAAGAAAAGAGATAACATGTAAAATTATACAGTACAGAGAGAGATAAAAATTCCCACTCTTTAACAAAATTTCGAAATATTTTTGACATTTCGAATTTTTTTTTATTTGAAAATAATTTTCAAATTGTACACACAACACAGAAAATTAAATTTTTTATATTTGTGATTTCTAGGTCTAGTTAGCATTAAATTAGACACAATTAATTTTTATATATAAAGTATGTACCTTTTTTAATTGAAATATTTTGAAAATTCATTATTATTATTAAAAATAAACTTTATTGAAAAAATATAAAATTTAAAAAAATAGATTGCCATCCAAAAAATGTAGAATTTTTTAAAAAAATTATGACAAATATTTTAAAGTATTGACACGCCAACTTTTATTAAAAAAAGTTGTTAATTATCAACTTTTTTTCGGATGCAACCATTTTTTTTCGAATACAACAACTTTTTTTCGAATACAACCACTTTTTTGTTGGATTCGACGACATTTTTGTTGGATTCGACGACATTTTTGTTGGATTCGACGACTTTTTTTTCGGATACAACCACTTTTTTTCGATAAAGAGTCGTTGTTCCCTGTCTATCGCACGCATGCTTTTTTGTATCTTGCATAACTTCTTCTAGAAAAAAGTGGTGACGACTTATAAAAGACTAATGGACCTGGACCTTAAATTAGAACTGCATTTCCGAAAACGCCCCCTACCATAGTACATATGTACTACATAATAGCCTTGCAACAAAAATATGTATTTTATTTCCAATTCTTACGTAAAATGAAAAAATTGAAATTTAACAAAAGTGAAAAACTATAAGGTCTGACAATTCCTCTTCTATTTTCCTGTTTATATAATGCGCTGCACGGGTATTCATTATTTTGCGAGTGTACTGTATTTTCATATTGAGCAAATTTTAATATTCTTATGTTGAAAAATATTTATTATAAAAATAAAAAATTTGCTGATAAGCCCACACAAGACAAAATATTTTTTTTGCAAAATGCATTTTCCTCGTAGTTGCTATGTACATATACATATACATAATAATATACATTTTTACTGTTCACTATATATACTTAACATTATGTACAAAGAAGAGAAGAAGAAAACAAAATTACACTTTCAAGTTATATTTATTCATGGGTATTGATATGCATTTATAATAATATGAAATACAAGACGGTCGATGGCTCAATAGGTAGAGTCGTCGACAACGAGTTATTTTTTCTGAGTTCGATTCCCACCATAGGCAGAGTTTTTTTTTTTTTTAATTTTTAAAATCCATATTGAATCATTAATGTACGCATTTAATCCACGATATTTAAAACAGGTAGATGGCTCAACCGGTAGAGTGCCCGATTTTGCAAAATATTGGTACGAGTTCAAATCCTGGCGCAGCCGCACAAAAAAAAATATTTAATATTTTAAAACTAGAATAATGTTGAAAAATTGTTAATAATAAAAATTTTTACAATGAAATATTAAAAAAAAATATATATATGTATATATAATGAAGAAAAACATAAAAAAGGAGGATTTGAATTATGTATAAATATTAAATAAAAAACTATATTATATTATAATAAAATAAAATTAGTGAATATTTAAAATTAAAAATATAAAATTATGAAAATAATAAAATTTAATTATAAATTATAAAATTAAAATTATAAATTACTACTGATCTTATAAATATTATATAAATTATTGGAAAAAGAAAAATTTATAAAATATATGTAAAAATTATATCAAATGTAAATAGAACAAGAAAAAAATGTTTTGTACGTATTATAAAGTTTTGAAATAAAGCATGTTCTTAAAATTTGGAAATTCAGTTGGGAAAACTTCAAAATACCATTAACTTAAAAAATATAGGTATTGTGTGACAACCTTCATGCATTTGTGTCGCATTAACAAACATCACATTATTAACAAACTTGATTAACAAACATCACATTATATTATTGTATAAATCAAAACAATAAAACAATAATAACACACATAAGTTATTATGTATAAAAATCATATGTTCAAATGAAAATAAACGAAAAGTAAATAAACAAAAGGTAAATAACCCAAATGTAAAAAAACTAAAGCTCATAACCTTTAGTAACAAATAATAAAGTATAATGCGCAATCAGCGTAATGGGCAATAGCGACATAAAGATATATGAATTTATTGTGACACAATTATACCTGTAATTAAAAGTATATTATTTATTATTAATTATTAGAACATTCTAATATTGCTGAGAAAGCAATATTAGAATATATAAACGCCGGAAAAATGGTATTTCGGGGAGTTCGAATATTGAATTCTGGTATTTCGTTAATTGCAATCGTAAAAATTACAAATGTATTTTATGGCCCTCTTCGATTAATAAATTAAACTAATGAACAAACCCATACGAGTAAATCACCCCTTATTTAAAATTGCCAATAACGCTTTAGTAGACCTTCCTGCTCCTATTAATATTTCTGCTTGATGAAATTTTGGATCTTTATTAGATCTATGTTTAGGTATTTCGGGGAGTTCGAATATTGAATTAAGTTAAGCCTATAGTAAAAGAAATAAATTAAGAACTTTAAAAGTAATAAAATAATATTTAGTGGTTTTATTTAAAGGAAAGTTTATTTTAAATTCTCAAGTATTAACGAAGTAATAGCAAGAAGATTAAACGACGACAATTAAATAAAAGGTGAATATAAATACAACGTTAAAGGGAAACACAACAATAATGAGCCGAGAGCAAATACTCCTTATATTTTGTAGACCTTCCTGCTCCTATTAATATTTCTGCTTGATGAAATTTTGGATCTTTATTAGATCTATGTTAAGGTATTTCGGGGAGTTCGAATATTGAATTAAGTTAAGCCTACAGTAAATGAAATAAATTAACAACCTTAAAAGTAATAAAATAATATTTAGTGGTTTTATTTAAAGGAAAGTTTATTTTAAATTCTCAAGTATTAACGAAGTAATAGCAAGAAGATTAAACGACGACGATCAGGCCACCAACAATTAAATAAAAGGTGAATATAAATACAACGTTAAAGGGAAACACAACAATAATGAGCCGAGAGCAAATACTCCTTATCGACTGTCACCATATAAAAAACATCAATTAAAAGAAAAATTACAAGGTATGCTGGAAGCTGATATAATAGAAGAATGTAATGAATGCACAGATAAGTGTATACCCTTAATAAAATATATCAGTATATGTACATATCGTGTATACCCACCTTAATAAAATATGAAAATTAAAAATAAGAATTATGTATTAAATGTACTTAATGCACAAAATAATTGTAATATGAGTATTTATATATTTTTATAGTAAAATTAAAGTAAAATAATTTTGGTCAAAAATGCTGACCAAATCTAAATAATAAGAATTATATAGTTTTAAAGGGAATAATATTTCTAAGGAATTTTAATTGTAAACAAATAATTAGGGTATATAAAGACACACTTTTATAATAAAAATTCACTTTTCAATCAGAAGTCAACCGAGTTTCATTTTATCATAAAGCAATACGCTTGTTTAAATATAAAACTCCTAAACTAACTTCTTCAACAAAGTCGGCAATCTTTCCTGTTGAATATTGATTTGGCATTGTTGCTACCGATTGATGAAGGTAGTATATAATATAAATAATAAATAACCCTATATAATATATGTACATTCTAAGCATAAACACTACATGGCGATCCTGCCCACAAAACATCAGAGGAAAATCCTAGAAGCCATAGGAGAGAATAGCCGCCAAATTCGTCCAAAACCAATTTCCATAGAGGAATATAAGAAAACATCCAGTTCTAACAAAATCACCAGAACCAACTACAACAACAGAAAAGAATAAGACAAGATGAGGAAAAGCCGTAAAACTAAGAAAGGAGATAGCTTATTTATACAGATTAGCCACAATCGCAACAACCAAACTAGAAGAGAAAAAATTTAGGCAACAAATCAAATATTTTAAAAAAACAACAAAAAAAAGAACAGATCTAAAAAATGCAACGAAAGCAAAAGTAAAAAAGCGGACGAAGAATTTTCAGAAGCACATTTGAAAAATATACAATCATATTAAATGCAACTATAAATTAATAAGATATCTTTGATAATAAAAAATTACTTATGTATAAAAAATGGCGTGCAGCCAGTAGTATAGATATGTATGTTCTGGCACAGTTTTTTCCATACAAAACTCCAAATAATCAAGTTTTTTGAAAATTTAAAATTGTCTCAGTTGAGCCTATACTTTTCAATATAAAATCTTCACAACATATACTTTTCAATATAAAATCTTCACAACACAACTTTTTTCCATTTTGCTTTGTCCCGATATCCACATATATTTTTTGCACAATTCACGCACATACTTTTTAGAATTCCCTTCGAAGGTATATAATCCGAATATAAATTTCACTTTCAATTTTAATAAAATAAAATTTACTATACCACAATAAATTCCCGCATAGTAACTTTTTTGTATTCTCTTTTGTGGTCTACCATATAAAACTTTTACACATTTGGTTTATTAAAAATTATTTCATTTCATATTCATATAACGAAAAACTTGTTTTAATTTGTATATTAAAAAATTATTTTCCTGATTTTGAACTTGCATTTAAACATTATGACATTGTAATTAATAATTATTTTACAGACATTTTTTTTCTGCGTTATATTTTCTACTGCTTTATACCTATTTACTTTTTTATAAATAATTTTCTGTTGTTTGATAAAAAGTAGAATAATGCGTATAACAATGTGAATTTTATAATAATTGGATTTATAGTTGAGATAATGGAAAAAATTCTTATAAAAGGAACTGAATTTTAAAGCAAAAATTAGTTTTAGATTTGGATTCTAACATTAAACAAAACAAATTATAGGAACGAGCAATCAGTTATAAGTTTAAGTAATAATTTTTTATAATTTTATAATATAATGAGTGTAGATCAAAAAATTGAAATTATTAGTAATTTTTTAAATGAATATAGCGAGTATATGGATTATACAAATTTGAAAAACTTTTGGAGGAACTAAAATATGCAAAACACAATGGGACTACAAAATCTAAATATGGTAACCACTTCACTAATTGCATTTGGTCACAAAATGAAGCTACATCAGGTCTAGATACTTGTTCTTACATTAAGCTTTAAATTTAGAGACGCAGTCGAAGTTATGGAAAACTTTAAAAACAAATTTGAAAATTTAATAAGCAGATTAAAAAATTTAAAAATATAGGAAATGTTGCCATTTTTACATCCATTTACTATGATTATTGCGGGCCCTTCTGGGTGCGGAAAAACTACTTTTATATGTAATTTAATAAAACAAAATAAAAACTTAATAAAACCGAATATAACAAAAATAATTTGGTGTAATCCTGAATCAGCTGCTGTACTTAAAAATATAAATTTTCCAAATATTGAATTTTATAACAATTTATGGTTGTTATACGGTTGTTATACCCACAGAATGGTTGTTATACCCACAGAAGTTTTCAATAAATTGAAAAAGTTGGACGATGATAAAAACTTAAATATTTTGGATCAGAACATGAAACAAGTGTTATACAATAAGAATCTTAATACTATTCAGAAATGGTACTTATATAGACAAAATTTAATGAAATACGGTAATCAGAAAAGAAGATATGAAAGAAAACGTGAAAGAAAACGGATATGAAAGAAAACGGAAAAAATACTGATTCAAAAAATGCACTCAAACCAAATTTAAACTGTTAAAAAATAAGGGAACACAATACGATTTGCAACCATTAGTAGAAAAACATTCAATAAATTTTGATAATATAGATGATGACGTTTTTAATTTTGATCCAGTAAAGGAGCAACAACAGCAACAACAATATAAGCAACAAATAGACGATCCTGATATGGTCGTTGATGATTTTGAAACGGATGAAGAGGAAGCTGCGCAAAAACTAGCTTTAGAAGAGACATTACCAGATGAACGTTTAAATAGAAGGTTATCTTCAATGTAAGAATGTTTGATACAAATAAAGGTGGTGTTATTACAGTAGCACTTCCTGAAAAATCTCCTATAAATACGAGACACTACTGATCAATAGTTTTATAATTATGGGCTTTTTTTAAATGCAACTACTCTAAATACATATTTGGAGTATATGTTGCACCCTCTAGCCGCAGAAATTAAAATTATAACTGATTTAATACTACTACTTACTAAATTTCAGATGCGACGTTAAGCCTATTTTTGGAGCTTATTCACAATTGGAAAACAAATTTTGAAAACTCTTTTTCCATATTTTAGTATTCTGCGCCTCTAGCGGTACAGTTAACGGCATCGCATTCCACTCTTAACTACCTTTCCAACGAGTAGTTACTGCCCTCTAGTGGCAAAAAATCAGATAATGAGAATCTCTGATTTATTTTAGTTTATATTAAATTTCCTGCGCTTGCTTTCCCTTCATTTTTGGTAAAGCTTCACCAAGTTAATTAACAATTTTAAAAAACAATATAATTATATGTGGTAGAATTATAATTATATGTATATAACAATATAATTATATGTGGTAGCCCTCTAGTGGTAGAATTTAAAATTATTACAACTGTGGTTTTATATTACAACTTACTACCATTCAGATGTAACATTAAACCTGATTTTTGGGACTTATTGACTATTGAAAATCACATTTTAAAAATTAAGATTTTATATATTTTAGTATTCAGCGCCTCTAGCGGTAGAATTTTGATATACGGTTAGTGGCATCGTATTCTACTCTTAAGTACCTTTCGAACGAGTTGTCAAACATCTTTTTGGTGCACATTTACTATATAAAATTACATTTTTATTCGAAAAAATATGTTTTGCAAAAATGCAAAAAGCGCCGCCTACTGGCCAAAATTATAGAAATTACAGCTGATTCTTAATAAATCAAGCTTTCCATCGGTGGGTCTATCATATACCTGAGTGTACTTTAACCATATGAAATAACTGGTTTTTATTGTTTACATCGGACGGATAGACGGACAAAAGCGTTAGTATAAGGAATTTTTTTTTAAAAAAAGCCCTAATAAAATATTTTATATATGAAGCTAAATTACTTATGTTAAATTACTTATGTATAAAAATATAATATTTTATATATGAAGCTTTGAAAAACTATAAATAAATAATATGTATACAATCATATAAATTCAATATTTTAAAATATAACTTATATTTTAAAATATATTTCACTGTACTTAATTTTTTTGATGAGTTGGTAATGTTTGTTTACTATTTAACTTAAATACTTTAATACTTAATACTCCATAATTAACATTTTACTCTTTATTATTATAAAACCAAAAAAAATCCACTTAATTCCAATTTTGTTTTATATTTTCGTCTACACTAACAAATAAATAAATTCTCAAATTTAAGCCACATAGTGGGTGGACAAAATTTTAAACCTGAAGAAGTTATTATAAATAATAGTGCTGGTAGTGCATCAAATTTCATGCAAAAGATGAATTTAAATTTTCAAATTTACAACTTATTGTAATAATGTTAATTTTGATTATTGCTATTAATATAGCATATAATTATATTAAAAATTTATTAACAAAAAAAATAGCACAATTAGTTACTAGAACTAATGTTTAATTTAAAAATAAAATTTTGAATAATTGTTCAATAAAATTTATAAAAAATATGTTATTATATATAAAAAAACTTTTTTTTAAAATTGTTATTTTATATAATGAACAAATAAAATCCAATGAAGAGATTGAAAGAAATTACAAATTTAAGTGAAGATTTAAAAGGTATTTTATTAATTTTTAAGAAAAATCCGAATAGAAATTTTTCTGCGGAATATATTTTAAATAAGCAAACTGAAGTTAAAAATATATATAGACAGTATTCTAGTATATATCATTCAATTTTAGAAGTAGTTGATAAAAATTTATTAGCAAGTTATAAAGAAAAATTCTTTGAGGTTTATAACGAGTTACAATTAGTCTTATATAATTATTCACAAAACATCTTGGATAATTCAAATATCTCCGAAGGGGAAGAGGATAGAGAAGAAAAAACTTAAACACGAAATCATATAGAAAACGAAATGGCGACATTTGATATAGCTGTTACGCACAAATTAATCCCAGAATTTGAGGGTGATACAAAGAAATAAGATAATTTTTTAAATCTAATTGATTACATACATGAAACTCTAAAAGACGACAATGAAAAAAAAAAATTAATAGAATCTGTAATAAGACAAAAATTTCAGATAAAGTTAGAACAAAAATAAGCTCACAACAGACACCCACTACACTGATACAACTAAAAGCTAATTTTAAAAGTATATTTAAAACAAATAGCACACCGCTGAGAATACAATCTGAATTAGCTAAAATCAGACAAGTTAATAATGTAACAAATTTTGCAAACAAAATTGAAAATTTAACTTCAGAACTCAATGCACTACAAATATTAGAGCAGGGAGAAGAAAATAAAGAAATAATAAGAAAGTTTAATTACCAAATAGCATTAAATATTTTTAGAAATAGTCTAAATGTCTAAAACCAATAAAATTAACTATTTTTGCAGCCAGACCAAAAACCTTACAAGACGCTATACAATTGGCAACAACAATAGAACAGCCAAATGATTCAGCACGTATTTACCAATATAATACAAGAAGTCAACAGCGATATAATTCAAACAAAAATTATATTCAAAGAAACAATTTCAATGATAGGAGCCATTGGCAAAATAGGGGTAATGTAATAACAGATATAATAATAACAACTTCACTAATAGAAATAATAATAATAGCTACAGAAATAATAATAATAGGTATAACCAACGAATTAGATATATATGGAAGGAGCATAAATGTTCCCTCTCTTTTTAACCCAATCGAATTTTAATAATATTGAAAAATTGATTATGAAGCCACGATTTCGATAGTTCTCTTTCTTTTCACCACCGAACTGTCAAATTAATAATATGAAAAATATTATAATAGCTGATTTTAGATTTACAGGGCTGGCTTATTTTTTTAATTTTAGGAGTCTCAATATAAATTAAAAATATTAACTAGCTAAACAAAATTACTATATTTTACTTTCCATTTGTATAATTATCGTTGCGCGACCTAAAATATTCCTTAGGATGATCTTTACATGTATTTTTCAAAAAAAATAAATTTTATCTCCTTAATAACTGCTGCCCGAATTAAAAACAACCTAGTTCGGCTCTTTGCGATTTATTAATTTTGACAGTTCGGTGGTGAAAAGAAAGAGACTACTATATCCAGGCTGGCTTAAATTTTTATTACTTATGCTCCTTCCATATATTTCTAATTCGTTGGGTATAACAATAGCAATAGAAATAACCATTTTAATAGCAGAAATAATAATTCTAATAATAATAGAAACAATAATACTAATACCAATCGGTATCAAAATCAAAGTCGTGTACATGGTATTCACCAATCGGGAAACGCGCAAACAGTCCCCGACGTCCAACCATCGAGGGACTTAAATTTAAGAATTGTCAACAATCAATAAAAATCTATAATTTAAACAACAAACATTTAACAAATTATATAACAATTTGTACTTATATTATTAAAGGAATAAAAACATTTTTAATAGATACTGGCGCTGATATATCCATCCTAAAATTAAGTGAAATATATCCTGATATTCAACCAACCGAAAATAAATGTAAGATAACAGGAATTACAGAATCAGAAACACATTCTATAGGTACTGCAATAGCAAACATAAATTTTGAGAAAGAAAATATAGAACAGGAATTTCACATAGTAAATAGTGAGTTTCCAATTTTGTCAGATGGAATATTAGGTAGAGATTTTTTAGCAAAAAATGCAAAATCGATTATGAAACTTTTTCGATTAGTATATATATAAATAATTCTGAAATAGTTTTACCAATGATAACCAGATTACCGAATTTGGAAATAAAAATACCAGCGAGAACATAATAGTTGCAAGCACTTAACTTAGAAGTTAAAGTAGATAGTGTAATCACAAATCAAGAAATACAAAACGGAGTATTTTTAGCGAATACTATTATACCTGCAAAAGGTGTAGCTCACATAAAAATTTAAAATACTTTAGAACATGAAGTAATTCTAAAAAATATCACACCAAAAGTTGAACCATTACAGAATTATCATATTATAAATTCAAGAAAGTTAAATAATTTAGAAACTAAAGAAAGGTATAATAAACTGTTAATAAAATTAGAAATAGGCAATTTAGACGAAAAAGCAAGAGGATTAATTCTGGAAATATGTAAAGAATTTTCAGATATTTTTTTATTTACCAGGAGATGTTTTAACAACAAATAATTTTTACAAACAAAAAATTTCCGTACTAGATGAGAATCCAATTTATATAAAAAATTATAGGCTTCCACAAGCACAAACAGAGGAAATAAATAAACAAATAAATAAATTAATTTATGACGACATAATAGAACCATCAATTAGTCCTCAAAATTCACCATTATTAATAGTACCAAAGAAAAATTATGATACAGATACTAAAAAATGGAGATTAGTTGTAGATTTTCGAGTATCATTTGGATTAAAACGATTACCATTTGGATTAAAAATATCCACAAATAGTTTTCAAAGAATGCTATCAATTGCACTTGCGGCTTGCGGGGGTAGATGAAGAAGCTTTTCTTTATGTAGATGACATAATAATATTTGGATGTAGTTTGAAACACCATAATAGAAATTTAATAAAAAATTTGAGCAGATTAAGAAAATATAGTTGAACCATAAAAGTTGAACCATTACAGAATTATCATATTATAAATTCAAGAAAGTTAAATAATTTAGAAACTAAAGAAAGGTATAATAAACTGTTAATAAAATCAGAAATAGACAATTTAGACGAAAAAGCAAGAGGATTAAGTCTGGAAATATGCAACGATAATTATACAAATTCTGGAAATATGTCAATATTTTCAATATTAACAAGAATGAGATTAGATTTATGTGACTATGAATTTGACATAATATACAAAGAAGGTAAAATGAACACAAGCGCTGACGCATTATCACGAATAAATATAGACTCCGACTATTTAAAAGCCATGTTTCCAACAGCTGATGTAAAAGTATGAACCTGAGCAATGGTAAAAAATAACCAAAATAACACACAAATAAGAACTGAAAAAGCTGATGAAATAAAGCCTGATCAGCTTTATATATGGAACTGAACATCAATATCAGAAATATAGAAATTAAAAAATTTTATATTTAAAAATAATAAAAAGCGCTATAGAAATAATGGAATAAATGAAAATTATGGAAAATATAAGACTAAATGTTATATAAGCGTGCCCAAAATAAATATAAATGAAAAAGAAGTAATGTTAAAGCTTACAATAAGCTCTCACAATAAATACAATTTTTTAAATATTGCTGACATGATTTTTATATGGTATATATTAACCATACATGTATATTATTTATTATAATATAAAACAATCATAATTATATATAAAATAATTACAATTATATATTTACCGCCAATTTTATCATCCGACACCCCACACAACGATAGATGTAATTATCATCTCTTATCATTGTTCTTATTCTCTTATTGACAATTTATTGATAAAAGGTCTAAGCACACATTTTATATTTAATCATTAAAAAGTAATTTCTCGGTGCGAATAGTTGATTATAGTTAAATTACAATTTTGGTAGCGGAAAAATACAAGTCACTTCGATTAAATAAATTTTATATATTTTATATAAAATTAATTAAAATCATAATTTCAAAATTGTGGAAAATAATAAAAATCATAATTAAAAATTGTGGTGCATTCTAGATAAATCATTTGTAGTAATTTTAATATTTAAAATAATTGCCATTTTATATACATTTAAAATAATATCTGTGCGATATTATAAAATTAACAATATCATTTAGTTTAGTGTTTTTATTAGTTTTTATTTTAAATTATAAAAGTAACGTAGAGTCATATATATTAAGAAAAATCAATAAAGTTATACGAATTATAACGTGAACAAATCCGACTTTTATTTGAATCTTGGAGACTAGGATCCTGACCATCAAACGCATCCACTTGAGTTGTCATCAGGGCAGCTACCCGCACAGCTTTTGGTCCTTCGAACCGGATAGGTTTGATCAGGAAAGGAATCTAGAGGAAAAAAGGATTCATCAGATACAGGTTGGTCGTTTCAATTTTTTATTTGTGGTATACATAAATTTAAATAATTTACATTATATTGGTAAATTGAAATTATAGTTATACCCCTGAAAATTATAAATATCATATTGGATAAATTATTCTTAAATTTAAATTATATGGTGAATAAATCATATAGAAAAAGTTAAATCATTATATATATAAATTCTTAAAATTTATATCATATTCATATTTCATATATCCATAACTTTTATATAAAATATAAAAGTTAAATATTAAACGGGAATTTGCATTTAATATTTTAGTTAAAATATTTAGTATCCAAGGCGGAATTTACCGTACATTTTCTTTTATTTCGATTTCAATATAATTGTAATATAAAATATAATAATAATTCTCGTGCATATACACATATTAATTTATATAAAATTTAATACACATATACACAACTTAATACGAGCCAAATATTTTATTTGCTCATTGTGGAATTTTTTGGGTATTTTTTTTTTTTTTTTTTTGTATATTTTTATACACATACAAGCCAAATATTTTTTTTGTTTGCTATATTCTATATATAAATTTGGTGTACTTTTATACAAATACGAGCCAAATATATTTTAATTTGCCGTATATAAAATTTCTATATTTTTACACGCATACGAGCCAAATATTGTATTTGCTCTATATAAAATTTAAATTTTTGCGCGCATACGAGTCAAATATATTTTTATTTGCTCTAAATAAATTCTGCTGTATTTTATATACACATATTTATTATATTTTAAATAATTATATTGTGAATAATTATAATATTGCGAATAATTGTATTATATTGTGAATAAATAAAGTAAATTTTTTTAAAAAATATTCAAGTACATTAATTTACAACTAAAATACAATTTTTAAAAATTATTAAAGTACAATTACAAATAAATGCAATTATTCCAAACTTTTTCATAACATTTTTTTTTTGTTTGGATAACGCGCCCACGTTGTAAAAGCCCTAATAAAATATTTTATATATGAAGCTAAATTACTTATGTTAAATTACTTATGTATAAAAATATAATATTTTATATATGAAGCTTTGAAAAACTATAAATAAATAATATGTATACAATCATATAAATTCAATATTTTAAAATATAACTTATATTTTAAAATATATTTCACTGTACTTAAGTTTTTTGATGAGTTGGTAATGTTTGTTTACTATTTAACTTAAATACTTTAATACTTAATACTCCATAATTAACATTTTACTCTTTATTATTATAAAACCAAAAAAAATCCACTTAATTCCAATTTTGTTTTATATTTTCGTCTACACTAACAAATAAATAAATTCTCAAATTTAAGCCACATAGTGGGTGGACAAAATTTTAAACCTGAAGAAGTTATTATAAATAATAGTGCTGGTAGTGCATCAAATTTCATGCAAAAGATGAATTTAAATTTTCAAATTTACAACTTATTGTAATAATGTTAATTTTGATTATTGCTATTAATATAGCATATAATTATATTAAAAATTTATTAACAAAAAAAATAGCACAATTAGTTACTAGAACTAATGTTTAATTTAAAAATAAAATTTTGAATAATTGTTCAATAAAATTTATAAAAAATATGTCATTATATATAAAAAAACTTTTTTTTAAAATTGTTATTTTATATAATGAACAAATAAAATCCAATGAAGAGATTGAAAGAAATTACAAATTTAAGTGAAGATTTAAAAGGTATTTTATTAATTTTTAAGAAAAATCCGAATAGAAATTTTTCTGCGGAATATATTTTAAATAAGCAAACTGAAGTTAAAAATATATATAGACAGTATTCTAGTATATATCATTCAATTTTAGAAGTAGTTGATAAAAATTTATTAGCAAGTTATAAAGAAAAATTCTTTGAGGTTTATAACGAGTTACAATTAGTCTTATATAATTATTCACAAAACATCTTGGATAATTCAAATATCTCCGAAGGGGAAGAGGATAGAGAAGAAAAAACTTAAACACGAAATCATATAGAAAACGAAATGGCGACATTTGATATAGCTGTTACGCACAAATTAATCCCAGAATTTGAGGGTGATACAAAGAAATAAGATAATTTTTTAAATCTAATTGATTACATACATGAAACTCTAAAAGACGACAATGAAAAAAAAAAATTAATAGAATCTGTAATAAGACAAAAATTTCAGATAAAGTTAGAACAAAAATAAGCTCACAACAGACACCCACTACACTGATACAACTAAAAGCTAATTTTAAAAGTATATTTAAAACAAATATCACACCGCTGAGAATACAATCTGAATTAGCTAAAATCAGACAAGTTAATAATGTAACAAATTTTGCAAACAAAATTGAAAATTTAACTTCAGAACTCAATGCACTACAAATATTAGAGCAGGGAGAAGAAAATAAAGAAATAATAAGAAAGTTTAATTACCAAATAGCATTAAATATTTTTAGAAATAGTCTAAATGTCTAAAACCAATAAAATTAACTATTTTTGCAGCCAGACCAAAAACCTTACAAGACGCTATACAATTGGCAACAACAATAGAACAGCCAAATGATTCAGCACGTATTTACCAATATAATACAAGAAGTCAACAGCGATATAATTCAAACAAAAATTATATTCAAAGAAACAATTTCAATGATAGGAGCCATTGGCAAAATAGGGGTAATGTAATAACAGATATAATAATAACAACTTCACTAATAGAAATAATAATAATAGCTACAGAAATAATAATAATAGGTATAACCAACGAATTAGAAATATATGGAAGGAGCATAAATGTTCCCTCTCTTTTTAACACATTCGAATTTTAATAATATTGAAAAATTTTATTATGAAGCCACGATTTCGATAGTTCTCTTTCTTTTCACCACCGAACTGTCAAATTAATAATATGAAAAATATTATAATAGCTGATTTTAGATTTACAGGGCTGGCTTATTTTTTTAATTTTAGGAGTCTCAATATAAATTAAAAATATTAACTAGCTAAACAAAATTACTATATTTTACTTTCCATTTGTATAATTATCGTTGCGCGACCTAAAATATTCCTTAGGATGATCTTTACATGTATTTTTCAAAAAAAATAAATTTTATCTCCTTAATAACTGCTGCCCGAATTAAAAACAACCTAGTTCGGCTCTTTGCGATTTATTAATTTTGACAGTTCGGTGGTGAAAAGAAAGAGACTACTATATCCAGGCTGGCTTAAATTTTTATTACTTATGCTCCTTCCATATATTTCTAATTCGTTGGGTATAACAATAGCAATAGAAATAACCATTTTAATAGCAGAAATAATAATTCTAATAATAATAGAAACAATAATACTAATACCAATCGGTATCAAAATCAAAGTCGTGTACATGGTATTCACCAATCGGGAAACGCGCAAACAGTCCCCGACGTCCAACCATCGAGGGACTTAAATTTAAGAATTGTCAACAATCAATAAAAATCTATAATTTAAACAACAAACATTTAACAAATTATATAACAATTTGTACTTATATTATTAAAGGAATAAAAACATTTTTAATAGATACTGGCGCTGATATATCCATCCTAAAATTAAGTGAAATATATCCTGATATTCAACCAACCGAAAATAAATGTAAGATAACAGGAATTACAGAATCAGAAACACATTCTATAGGTACTGCAATAGCAAACATAAATTTTGAGAAAGAAAATATAGAACAGGAATTTCACATAGTAAATAGTGAGTTTCCAATTTTGTCAGATGGAATATTAGGTAGAGATTTTTTAGCAAAAAATGCAAAATCGATTATGAAACTTTTTCGATTAGTATATATATAAATAATTCTGAAATAGTTTTACCAATGATAACCAGATTACCGAATTTGGAAATAAAAATACCAGCGAGAACATAATAGTTGCAAGCACTTAACTTAGAAGTTAAAGTAGATAGTGTAATCACAAATCAAGAAATACAAAACGGAGTATTTTTAGCGAATACTATTATACCTGCAAAAGGTGTAGCTCACATAAAAATTTAAAATACTTTAGAACATGAAGTAATTCTAAAAAATATCACACCAAAAGTTGAACCATTACAGAATTATCATATTATAAATTCAAGAAAGTTAAATAATTTAGAAACTAAAGAAAGGTATAATAAACTGTTAATAAAATTAGAAATAGGCAATTTAGACGAAAAAGCAAGAGGATTAATTCTGGAAATATGTAAAGAATTTTCAGATATTTTTTTATTTACCAGGAGATGTTTTAACAACAAATAATTTTTACAAACAAAAAATTTCCGTACTAGATGAGAATCCAATTTATATAAAAAATTATAGGCTTCCACAAGCACAAACAGAGGAAATAAATAAACAAATAAATAAATTAATTTATGACGACATAATAGAACCATCAATTAGTCCTCAAAATTCACCATTATTAATAGTACCAAAGAAAAATTATGATACAGATACTAAAAAATGGAGATTAGTTGTAGATTTTCGAGTATCATTTGGATTAAAACGATTACCATTTGGATTAAAAATATCCACAAATAGTTTTCAAAGAATGCTATCAATTGCACTTGCGGCTTGCGGGGGTAGATGAAGAAGCTTTTCTTTATGTAGATGACATAATAATATTTGGATGTAGTTTGAAACACCATAATAGAAATTTAATAAAAAATTTGAGCAGATTAAGAAAATATAGTTGAACCATAAAAGTTGAACCATTACAGAATTATCATATTATAAATTCAAGAAAGTTAAATAATTTAGAAACTAAAGAAAGGTATAATAAACTGTTAATAAAATCAGAAATAGACAATTTAGACGAAAAAGCAAGAGGATTAAGTCTGGAAATATGCAACGATAATTATACAAATTCTGGAAATATGTCAATATTTTCAATATTAACAAGAATGAGATTAGATTTATGTGACTATGAATTTGACATAATATACAAAGAAGGTAAAATGAACACAAACGCTGACGCATTATCACGAATAAATATAGACTCCGACTATTTAAAAGCCATGTTTCCAACAGCTGATGTAAAAGTATGAACCTGAGCAATGGTAAAAAATAACCAAAATAACACACAAATAAGAACTGAAAAAGCTGATGAAATAAAGCCTGATCAGCTTTATATATGGAACTGAACATCAATATCAGAAATATAGAAATTAAAAAATTTTATATTTAAAAATAATAAAAAGCGCTATAGAAATAATGGAATAAATGAAAATTATGGAAAATATAAGACTAAATGTTATATAAGCGTGCCCAAAATAAATATAAATGAAAAAGAAGTAATGTTAAAGCTTACAATAAGCTCTCACAATAAATACAATTTTTTAAATATTGCTGACATGATTTTTATATGGTATATATTAACCATACATGTATATTATTTATTATAATATAAAACAATCATAATTATATATAAAATAATTACAATTATATATTTACCGCCAATTTTATCATCCGACACCCCACACAACGATAGATGTAATTATCATCTCTTATCATTGTTCTTATTCTCTTATTGACAATTTATTGATAAAAGGTCTAAGCACACATTTTATATTTAATCATTAAAAAGTAATTTCTCGGTGCGAATAGTTGATTATAGTTAAATTACAATTTTGGTAGCGGAAAAATACAAGTCACTTCGATTAAATAAATTTTATATATTTTATATAAAATTAATTAAAATCATAATTTCAAAATTGTGGAAAATAATAAAAATCATAATTAAAAATTGTGGTGCATTCTAGATAAATCATTTGTAGTAATTTCAATATTTAAAATAATTGCCATTTTATATACATTTAAAATAATATCTGTGCGATATTATAAAATTAACAATATCATTTAGTTTAGTGTTTTTATTAGTTTTTATTTTAAATTATAAAAGTAACGTAGAGTCATATATATTAAGAAAAATCAATAAAGTTATACGAATTATAACGTGAACAAATCCGACTTTTATTTGAATCTTGGAGACTAGGATCCTGACCATCAAACGCATCCACTTGAGTTGTCATCAGGGCAGCTACCCGCACAGCTTTTGGTCCTTCGAACCGGATAGGTTTGATCAGGAAAGGAATCTAGAGGAAAAAAGGATTCATCAGATACAGGTTGGTCGTTTCAATTTTTTATTTGTGGTATACATAAATTTAAATAATTTACATTATATTGGTAAATTGAAATTATAGTTATACCCCTGAAAATTATAAATATCATATTGGATAAATTATTCTTAAATTTAAATTATATGGTGAATAAATCATATAGAAAAAGTTAAATCATTATATATATAAATTCTTAAAATTTATATCATATTCATATTTCATATATCCATAACTTTTATATAAAATATAAAAGTTAAATATTAAACGGGAATTTGCATTTAATATTTTAGTTAAAATATTTAGTATCCAAGGCGGAATTTACCGTACATTTTCTTTTATTTCGATTTCAATATAATTGTAATATAAAATATAATAATAATTCTCGTGCATATACACATATTAATTTATATAAAATTTAATACACATATACACAACTTAATACGAGCCAAATATTTTATTTGCTCATTGTGGAATTTTTTGGGTATTTTTTTTTTTTTTTTTTTGTATATTTTTATACACATACAAGCCAAATATTTTTTTTGTTTGCTATATTCTATATATAAATTTGGTGTACTTTTATACAAATACGAGCCAAATATATTTTAATTTGCCGTATATAAAATTTCTATATTTTTACACGCATACGAGCCAAATATTGTATTTGCTCTATATAAAATTTAAATTTTTGCGCGCATACGAGTCAAATATATTTTTATTTGCTCTAAATAAATTCTGCTGTATTTTATATACACATATTTATTATATTTTAAATAATTATATTGTGAATAATTATAATATTGCGAATAATTGTATTATATTGTGAATAAATAAAGTAAATTTTTTTAAAAAATATTCAAGTACATTAATTTACAACTAAAATACAATTTTTAAAAATTATTAAAGTACAATTACAAATAAATGCAATTATTCCAAACTTTTTCATAACATTTTTTTTTTGTTTGGATAACGCGCCCACGTTGTAAAAGCCCTAATAAAATATTTTATATATGAAGCTAAATTACTTATGTTAAATTACTTATGTATAAAAATATAATATTTTATATATGAAGCTTTGAAAAACTATAAATAAATAATATGTATACAATCATATAAATTCAATATTTTAAAATATAACTTATATTTTAAAATATATTTCACTGTACTTAAGTTTTTTGATGAGTTGGTAATGTTTGTTTACTATTTAACTTAAATACTTTAATACTTAATACTCCATAATTAACATTTTACTCTTTATTATTATAAAACCAAAAAAAATCCACTTAATTCCAATTTTGTTTTATATTTTCGTCTACACTAACAAATAAATAAATTCTCAAATTTAAGCCACATAGTGGGTGGACAAAATTTTAAACCTGAAGAAGTTATTATAAATAATAGTGCTGGTAGTGCATCAAATTTCATGCAAAAGATGAATTTAAATTTTCAAATTTACAACTTATTGTAATAATGTTAATTTTGATTATTGCTATTAATATAGCATATAATTATATTAAAAATTTATTAACAAAAAAAATAGCACAATTAGTTACTAGAACTAATGTTTAATTTAAAAATAAAATTTTGAATAATTGTTCAATAAAATTTATAAAAAATATGTCATTATATATAAAAAAACTTTTTTTTAAAATTGTTATTTTATATAATGAACAAATAAAATCCAATGAAGAGATTGAAAGAAATTACAAATTTAAGTGAAGATTTAAAAGGTATTTTATTAATTTTTAAGAAAAATCCGAATAGAAATTTTTCTGCGGAATATATTTTAAATAAGCAAACTGAAGTTAAAAATATATATAGACAGTATTCTAGTATATATCATTCAATTTTAGAAGTAGTTGATAAAAATTTATTAGCAAGTTATAAAGAAAAATTCTTTGAGGTTTATAACGAGTTACAATTAGTCTTATATAATTATTCACAAAACATCTTGGATAATTCAAATATCTCCGAAGGGGAAGAGGATAGAGAAGAAAAAACTTAAACACGAAATCATATAGAAAACGAAATGGCGACATTTGATATAGCTGTTACGCACAAATTAATCCCAGAATTTGAGGGTGATACAAAGAAATAAGATAATTTTTTAAATCTAATTGATTACATACATGAAACTCTAAAATACGACAATGAAAAAAAAAAATTAATAGAATCTGTAATAAGACAAAAATTTCAGATAAAGTTAGAACAAAAATAAGCTCACAACAGACACCCACTACACTGATACAACTAAAAGCTAATTTTAAAAGTATATTTAAAACAAATATCACACCGCTGAGAATACAATCTGAATTAGCTAAAATCAGACAAGTTAATAATGTAACAAATTTTGCAAACAAAATTGAAAATTTAACTTCAGAACTCAATGCACTACAAATATTAGAGCAGGGAGAAGAAAATAAAGAAATAATAAGAAAGTTTAATTACCAAATAGCATTAAATATTTTTAGAAATAGTCTAAATGTCTAAAACCAATAAAATTAACTATTTTTGCAGCCAGACCAAAAACCTTACAAGACGCTATACAATTGGCAACAACAATAGAACAGCCAAATGATTCAGCACGTATTTACCAATATAATACAAGAAGTCAACAGCGATATAATTCAAACAAAAATTATATTCAAAGAAACAATTTCAATGATAGGAGCCATTGGCAAAATAGGGGTAATGTAATAACAGATATAATAATAACAACTTCACTAATAGAAATAATAATAATAGCTACAGAAATAATAATAATAGGTATAACCAACGAATTAGAAATATATGGAAGGAGCATAAATGTTCCCTCTCTTTTTAACACATTCGAATTTTAATAATATTGAAAAATTTTATTATGAAGCCACGATTTCGATAGTTCTCTTTCTTTTCACCACCGAACTGTCAAATTAATAATAGCTGATTTTAGATTTACAGGGCTGGCTTATTTTTTTAATTTTAGGAGTCTCAATATAAATTAAAAATATTAACTAGCTAAACAAAATTACTATATTTTACTTTCCATTTGTATAATTATCGTTGCGCGACCTAAAATATTCCTTAGGATGATCTTTACATGTATTTTTCAAAAAAAATAAATTTTATCTCCTTAATAACTGCTGCCCGAATTAAAAACAACCTAGTTCGGCTCTTTGCGATTTATTAATTTTGACAGTTCGGTGGTGAAAAGAAAGAGACTACTATATCCAGGCTGGCTTAAATTTTTATTACTTATGCTCCTTCCATATATTTCTAATTCGTTGGGTATAACAATAGCTATAGAAATAACCATTTTAATAGCAGAAATAATAATTCTAATAATAATAGAAACAATAATACTAATACCAATCGGTATCAAAATCAAAGTCGTGTACATGGTATTCACCAATCGGGAAACGCGCAAACAGTCCCCGACGTCCAACCATCGAGGGACTTAAATTTAAGAATTGTCAACAATCAATAAAAATCTATAATTTAAACAACAAACATTTAACAAATTATATAACAATTTGTACTTATATTATTAAAGGAATAAAAACATTTTTAATAGATACTGGCGCTGATATATCCATCCTAAAATTAAGTGAAATATATCCTGATATTCAACCAACCGAAAATAAATGTAAGATAACAGGAATTACAGAATCAGAAACACATTCTATAGGTACTGCAATAGCAAACATAAATTTTGAGAAAGAAAATATAGAACAGGAATTTCACATAGTAAATAGTGAGTTTCCAATTTTGTCAGATGGAATATTAGGTAGAGATTTTTTAGCAAAAAATGCAAAATCGATTATGAAACTTTTTCGATTAGTATATATATAAATAATTCTGAAATAGTTTTACCAATGATAACCAGATTACCGAATTTGGAAATAAAAATACCAGCGAGAACATAATAGTTGCAAGCACTTAACTTAGAAGTTAAAGTAGATAGTGTAATCACAAATCAAGAAATACAAAACGGAGTATTTTTAGCGAATACTATTATACCTGCAAAAGGTGTAGCTCACATAAAAATTTAAAATACTTTAGAACATGAAATAATTCTAAAAAATATCACACCAAAAGTTGAACCATTACAGAATTATCATATTATAAATTCAAGAAAGTTAAATAATTTAGAAACTAAAGAAAGGTATAATAAACTGTTAATAAAATTAGAAATAGGCAATTTAGACGAAAAAGCAAGAGGATTAATTCTGGAAATATGTAAAGAATTTTCAGATATTTTTTTATTTACCAGGAGATGTTTTAACAACAAATAATTTTTACAAACAAAAAATTTCCGTACTAGATGAGAATCCAATTTATATAAAAAATTATAGGCTTCCACAAGCACAAACAGAGGAAATAAATAAACAAATAAATAAATTAATTTATGACGACATAATAGAACCATCAATTAGTCCTCAAAATTCACCATTATTAATAGTACCAAAGAAAAATTATGATACAGATACTAAAAAATGGAGATTAGTTGTAGATTTTCGAGTATCATTTGGATTAAAACGATTACCATTTGGATTAAAAATATCCACAAATAGTTTTCAAAGAATGCTATCAATTGCACTTGCGGCTTGCGGGGGTAGATGAAGAAGCTTTTCTTTATGTAGATGACATAATAATATTTGGATGTAGTTTGAAACACCTCAAAATCTGCTCAAATTTCTTAATCTGCTCAAATTTCTTAATTTTTAATAAAAAATTTGAGCAGATTAAGAAAATATAGTTGAACCATAAAAGTTGAACCATTACAGAATTATCATATTATAAATTCAAGAAAGTTAAATAATTTAGAAACTAAAGAAAGGTATAATAAACTGTTAATAAAATCAGAAATAGACAATTTAGACGAAAAAGCAAGAGGATTAAGTCTGGAAATATGCAACGATAATTATACAAATTCTGGAAATATGTCAATATTTTCAATATTAACAAGAATGAGATTAGATTTATGTGACTATGAATTTGACATAATATACAAAGAAGGTAAAATGAACACAAGCGCTGACGCATTATCACGAATAAATATAGACTCCGACTATTTAAAAGCCATGTTTCCAACAGCTGATGTAAAAGTATGAACCTGAGCAATGGTAAAAAATAACCAAAATAACACACAAATAAGAACTGAAAAAGCAGATGAAATAAAGCCTGATCAGCTTTATATATGGAACTGCACATCAATATCAGAAATAAAGAAATTAAAAAATTTTATATTTAAAAATAATAAAAAGCGCTATAGAAATAATGGAATAAATGAAAATTATGGAAAATATAAGACTAAATGTTATATAAGCGTGCCCAAAATAAATATAAATGAAAAAGAAGTAATGTTAAAGCTTACAATAAGCTCTCACAATAAATACAATTTTTTTAAATATTGCTGACATGATTTTTATATGGTATATATTAACCATACATGTATATTATTTATTATAATATAAAGCATTCATAATTATATATAAAATAATTACAATTATATATTTACCGCCAATTTTATCATCCGACACCCCACACAACGATAGATGTAATTATCATCTCTTATCATTGTTCTTATTCTCTTATTGACAATTTATTGATAAAAGGTCTAAGCACACATTTTATATTTAATCATTAAAAAGTAATTTCTCGGTGCGAATAGTTGATTATAGTTAAATTACAATTTTGGTAGCGGAAAAATACAAGTCACTTCGATTAAATAAATTTTATATATTTTATATAAAATTAATTAAAATCATAATTTCAAAATTGTGGAAAATAATAAAAATCATAATTAAAAGTTGTGGTGCATTCTAGATAAATCATTTGTAGTAATTTCAATATTTAAAATAATTGCCATTTTATATACATTTAAAATAATATCTGTGCGATATTATAAAATTAACAATATCATTTAGTTTAGTGTTTTTATTAGTTTTTATTTTAAATTATAAAAGTAACGTAGAGTCATATATATTAAGAAAAATCAATAAAGTTATACGAATTATAACGTGAACAAATCCGACTTTTATTTGAATCTTGGAGACTAGGATCCTGACCATCAAACGCATCCACTTGAGTTGTCATCAGGGCAGCTACCCGCACAGCTTTTGGTCCTTCGAACCGGATAGGTTTGATCAGGAAAGGAATCTAGAGGAAAAAAGGATTCATCAGATACAGGTTGGTCGTTTCAATTTTTTATTTGTGGTATACATAAATTTAAATAATTTACATTATATTGGTAAATTGAAATTATAGTTATACCCCTGAAAATTATAAATATCATATTGGATAAATTATTCTTAAATTTAAATTATATGGTGAATAAATCATATAGAAAAAGTTAAATCATTATATATATAAATTCTTAAAATTTATATCATATTCATATTTCATATATTCATAACTTTTATATAAAATATAAAAGTTAAATATTAAACGGGAATTTGCATTTAATATTTTAGTTAAAATATTTAGTATCCAAGGCGGAATTTACCGTACATTTTCTTTTATTTCGATTTCAATATAATTGTAATATAAAATATAATAATAATTCTCGTGCATATACACATATTAATTTATATAAAATTTAATACACATATACACAACTTAATACGAGCCAAATATTTTATTTGCTCATTGTGGAATTTTTTGGGTATTTTTTTTTTTTTTTTTTGTATATTTTTATACACATACAAGCCAAATATTTTTTTTGTTTGCTATATTCTATATATAAATTTGGTGTACTTTTATACAAATACGAGCCAAATATATTTTAATTTGCCGTATATAAAATTTCTATATTTTTACACGCATACGAGCCAAATATTGTATTTGCTCTATATAAAATTTAAATTTTTGCGCGCATACGAGTCAAATATATTTTTATTTGCTCTAAATAAATTCTGCTGTATTTTATATACACATATTTATTATATTTTAAATAATTATATTGTGAATAATTATAATATTGCGAATAATTGTATTATATTGTGAATAAATAAAGTAAATTTTTTTAAAAAATATTCAAGTACATTAATTTACAACTAAAGTACAATTTTTAAAAATTATTAAAGTACAATTACAAATAAATGCAATTATTCCAAACTTTTTCATAACATTTTTTTTTTGTTTACGATTGTGATTGGAATTGTGGGCTACCGTAAATTAACCAATTCCGACCGGTTGCCAATTTATCGAATAATTTTTAATTATTTGATTTAATATTTTCATACTTTATATTTAATTTATCCGACGTATTAATATTTAAACAATCAGTGGTGGTGCAATTTGTTCAATTAGTACCTTCAATCAGTGGTGGTGCAATTTGTTCAATTAGTACCTTCAATTAGTGGTGGTGCAATTTATTCAATTCATACCGTCAATTAGTGGTGGTGCAATTTATTTAATTCGTGCATTTAGTCAGTGGCGGTTCAATTCGTATATTAAGTCAGTGGCGGCTCAATAATAATAATTTTTTTTTGGGGTTCAACTAATTCAAACGCTGCTATTACAGTAGTTCATATATTTTATTGTTGAACAATAATCAGTTTTCTATTATATAATGAATACTCGGTCCGAAGACGCTTTGGATAAAGACATCGATCGCTTTTCAACTATCAAAGAAAGCTATTTTAACAAATCTAAAGAGAAGCTCACTCAAGGTTGGCTGAAAACTATCAAAGCAGAATTAGAAGCTCGATGGCAAACTTTAGAAATCGAAATAGATAACGCGCCCACGTTGTTCGCAGATGACGAGGATACATTAAAAGAATATCGGGTTGCGTTCTCTAAAAACCAAAATATTTATTTCGATATCATCGGTGAAATTCTGGATTATTTAGACGCTTTCGCTACAACCAATAAAATTCCGCAACAACAAAATTCCGAACAAAATTCAGCTGAATGTGCACATGTCAGTACACCCAAGGTTCGGCTACCTCCACTTTCAATTGAGAAGTTCTCTGGGGAATATAACAAATGGCGATCTTTCCTAGATCTTTTTTCGTCCATTATTAAACATAATGCTTCTTTGACCCCAGTAGAGAAACTATATTATCTATCTAGTTCTTGCGAAGGTCGGCCAAAGGACATTGTTCGCAAATACCCCTTAGAATCGTCTAGCTTCGACTCAGCGTGGAAGGCGCTTATCGCCGAATACGAAAATCCACGTGTTCTGGTCACTGCCCAACTCAAACAACTATTCGCGTGTCAGATTGTAAAATCAGAATCTGCACAAGCTTTACGAGAATTACAAAATACTTTTAATGATAGCATAAATTCGTTAAAAAATTTAGAAATCGATACCACGCACTGGGATCCAATCCTAGTATTTATGGCAACACAGCGTCTACCAACGCTCTCTCATACTTTATGGGAATCAACAATAGATTTTACTTCCAGTTTTCCGACATGGGAAAAATTAAATTCGTTTCTCACTCAGAGATTTCGTACACTTGAGGCGATTGACACGAAGCGCACCGACTCGCAAGTAAATAATGTCAATCCCAGAGAAAAGCATGTGACGTCTGTCAAATCATATCAATCCTCTTCGCAAAATGTTTGCTCAATTTGTTCAAAATCATCACACTCAATCATGTTATGTGATATGTTCAAATCCTGGTCTCCAACCAGCCGATATGATTATGTCAAACAAAATAAATTGTGCATCAATTGTTTAGGTTCGCACAAATTTCAACAATGTTCATCGAAAGGGGTGTGTCGTTATTGCTCACGCAAACACCATTCCCTATTACATTTTCAAACCGCAAGCCAGTCCGCTGTGCAACAAACATACGCGACTGCAAAAATGAATCAAAATCCGAGAAAACCTCGGCCACATATAAATAAAAAATTAGAACCTTCAGGTCCGACTCAAGCCACTAGTTCGCCAAACAGTTCAGCAGACATTTCGACTGTATCTTGTTTCACGCGACAAAGCAGCAAAGTTTTATTAGCCACGGCATTAGTACATATCGTGCATAATGGAAAAATTCAAGTTGCTAGAGCTTTGATCGATCAAGGTTCAGAAACGTCTTTTATGACTCAATCTCTCGCGCAAATGTTAAAAATAAAACTTGCGCCATGTTCAGCGTCGATTTCAGGCGTAGGAATAATGCATTCCCTTCGCGCATCGAAATACGCATCAATCACGCTTCAATCACAATATTCGCCTTCGATATCAATTACAGTAAAGGCACTTGTTCTAAAAAGATTGGTACATTCGTTACCATCTCATACCATTCCAACTAATCTCATTCCTCAATTTTCTAGGCTTCAATTGGCTGATCCAAATTATTTTAAGCCAGAATCAATTGATTTATTATTAGGAGCTGATGTGTATTCACAAATAATACGATCAGGCTTTTATTCTAACGCAGGTTTCGTCGGGAAAGAAACTATTTTTGGGTATATCTTTTCTGGTTCTTGGAACGAACCGAACAAATCCTCTAATTTAATATCAACCACTTTCGCATGTAATCTTGCCCTAGAAAAAACCATTCAGCGTTTTTGGGAAATAGAAGAACCTCCTACGGTTTCCGATCAAAATGTCGACGCACAATATTGCGAAGAACATTTCGAAACCACTCATTATCGCCGGTCAGATGGGCACTTTGTCGTCGAATTGCCATTCGTACAGGAATACCCTGACAAGAAATTTTTAGCACCGTCGTGCTCTGTCGCACTGTCGCGCCTTCAATCATTAAAGCGTTCATTTGCTCGCAACTCTAACCTCAAACAATCTTATGACTCTGTAATCGCAGAATATGTTGCACTAAATCATATTACGACAGTCACCAGCGGAAATATTTGATGCTAATCAATCCAACGAAACAATCTGTAATAGTTTCTACCTTCCTCATCATGGGGTGGTTAAAGAGCACAGTCTCACAACAAAACTTCGTGCCGTTTTTGATGCATCATGCAAATCGTCGAATGGGGTATCTCTAAATGATGTTTTATATGCAGGACCACCTCTGCAAAGTCAAATATTAGACATTCTAAATAATATTCGAATTTATCCATTGCTATTCAATTGTGATATCAAAATGATGTATAGACAAATATTAATATCCGATAAACATACGAATTTTCAACGAATTCTATATTTAGATGAACACGGTAACCCACTCGATTATAAATTATTAACCGTTACTTTCGGGATCTCAAGCAGTCCATATCTAGCAATGCGATGCCTACGCCAACTCGCGTTAACTGAAAAGGAAAAATATCCTTTGGCATCGGACATTCTCTTATCATTAACATTTTTTCGACATTTTTTGGAGGTTTCTACGATCACAAAATGTCATCGACATTTTTTGGAGGTTTCTACGATCACAAAACTGCCCTTGCCGCACGAGAGCAGACTACGTCACTATTATCGACAGCAGGATTCGAATTACATAAATGGGTCGCGAATAACTCTGCCCTTCTAAAAGGGATTCCATCAGATTATCAATCCGCTCAAATGTCAGACAGTTCATCGTCGCTGTTAAAAACTTTAGGAATTCTTTTCGATCAGCAATTAGATCAATTCACATTTGCTACGCCAGAACTAAAAATTAGTTACCCACTTACAAAACGTAAAGTATTTTCAAGCATATCAAAAATCTTTGATCCAGCAGGATGGTTATCACCTGTTTTCATTACCGCAAAAATCTTAATGCAAGACATTTGGTCTGATAATGTTGGCTGGGATGAACCTATTTCGTCTTTACGAACCTCTACATGGGAAACGTTTATTGCCTCATTAGAAGACTTACCTCAAAAAGGCATTCCTCGATGGTTCAACACCGAACCCACCGCCAGACTCGAAATTCATGGGTTCTGCGATGCCAGCATTAAAGCGTACGGGGCATGTGTATATCTCAAGGTAATCAAGGATAAAGACGTTTTTTCATACTTAATGCTGTCGAAAACTAAAGTTGCACCGCTTAAAACTGAATCCCTACCTAGACTCGAACTATGCGGGGCCTTACTATTATCTAAATTGTTAAACTATATACAAAAATCTTGGCAATTACGCGTATCCAGTTATTATGCTTGGTGTGACAGCACCATAGTCCTTGCATGGCTAGCAAAACCTTCGTACGTCTGGAAAACTTTTGTATCAAACCGCGTCACAAAAATCTTACGTAATTGTCCCGAAGCAGTGTGGTCTCACGTAATTTCTAAGCAAAATCCTGCAGATCTTGCTTCGAGGGGGGCGTCTCCTCAAGATTTAATAGAGGACAAATCGCGACAAACAAAACGAAGTCAAGACCTTATGCGACAAACAAAACGAAGTCAAGACCTTATGCATCACATGATATTTCGTTTGAAGAGTTCGAAAAGATAAAATTATTGATAATTCGGCTCGTCCAAAAATTATATTACTCCGAGGAAGTATCTATTATTAAAAAATAATAATAGCATACCGTCTACGAGTAAATTAAAAGCTTTAAATCCAATGTTAGATGAATCAGAAATTTTGCGCGTCAACGGACGTCTATCAAATCTTACAATCCCAAGCGTGGATAAATTTCCGATAATTATACCAAATCAATCACATTTAGCTATATTAATTGCCAACTCTTTTCATTCTCAATATCTCCATGCGTCTCAGAGACTTATGGAATCTTTAATTCGCCGATCATATTGGATTCCGCGATTATCACAACTCGTTAAGCGCACCATACACTTATACAAAATTTGCTACGTGGAAAAACGAAAAATATTGTATCAGATTATGGCTCCTCTACCAATAGACCGAATAACTCCGAGCACGGTGTTCGCGAATGTTGGGTTAGATTTCGGCGGTACAATCTCCCTCAAGTTGTATGAAGGACGATGTAACAAAACTACGAAAGGTTATATCTGTTTATTCGTGTGTTTTGCGACTAAAGCTATCCATTTGGAAGCTGTCAGTAGCCTTTCTACTAGATCCTTTTTAGACGCCTTTGAACGATTTGTTGCACGGCGTGGTCTATGTCAAAGGATTTACTGTGACAATGGTACAAACTTCGTAGGGGCAAAAAACATATTAAAAAATGCTACAGAAGAAGCAAGACAAGTCTACGCTGCTAGACGCATTAATTTTATTTTAAATTGTCCTGCAGCGCCTCATATGGCAGGTTTAGCCGAAGCTGGTATCAAATCAGTTAAATACCATTTGAGGCGAACTTTATCTAAGGTAAATTTGTGCTACGAACAACTCGCTACGGTGTTATGTCGAATTGAAGCATGCCTAAACTCTCGACCTCTATGCGCTTTAAATGAGGATCCACAGAATTTAGAACCCTTAACACCTGGACATTTTATACGTGGGGACGCACTACTTGCACCCCCCGACTCTGCTATGAATGTTTCCGAATCGTCTAAACCCTTTAAATTATTAAGGAATTTAGAACAATTAGAAATACTTTTTTGGAATCGTTGGAATACCGAGTATCTTCATACTCTACAACAACGCTATAAATGGCAAACCCCAGAAAATGACATCAAAATTAATGATTTGGTGGTATTAATAGATAAAAATTCTCCACCGCAATCCTGGGTAACCGGACGAATTGTACAAGTCTTTCCCAGCAGGCGTGATGGTCATATTAGAATTGTACTATTAAAAACAAAATTCGGAACTTTCAAAAGACCTATTTCGTCGTTGGTATTATTACCAAATTCAGATCAATAATCCTAAAATATTTATCATAATACAATTTAAATTTACTCCTAATATATTTTTATTTCAGCTCATAATTCATATCATTATATTTTTCATTTCTAATCGCTCTTTGTGAGCTTTATGAGTCTGCTTATTTATTTTTAGAATATGGTGCCGTTGTGAATACACAAATTAATTACCATGTATCATCATTGGTTGTAATGTACTGGTAACATCAACAAATAAGTTAACGTCATCATTAGAATATTGAAGTTAGAGTGCAACTTAAGATCATCAATTTTCATCAATCGGTTAAAAATATTCTAACCGTTTAATAGCAGCTAATAGATCAACAAAGCTAACCGTTCAACAAAGTTAGCTGTTCAAAAGTTTAATCGTTCTGCAAAGTTAGATGTTCAACAAAACTAGCTGTTCAACAAAGCATCTTCACATATTTACAACATAACCAACATCATCAGGAGTGAATTAAACAATGTTAATGTAGTTAGAACGACAAGGTCGATCCAAGTCACCTCCTATGCGAGTTTGAATTTACTTGGATCCACGTTGCTCGTTAAGTTACCTTTTTGATAGATTGTTCTTAATTTTTATATAAAAATTTAATTATTTTTCATTTTGATATGTAATCTATCAGGGGGGTAATATCTTTATTTTTTAAGTTTAAATAATTTTTATTTAACTTTAATTATTTTTAATTTTGAATAACACAAAATATTTTTTCATTCTTTTTTGAAATCATACACTACCATTTCATTTGGTATATTAGTTTTTGCAGTGTATGATATGTAATTACAATTTTTTCAAATTATAAATTACTCTATTAATCGACGTGACACAAATTTTCCTACTTTCTTTGTAATTTCTATTGCAATTCAACTTATTCGCTTCTTACATTTTATTGTCTACGTCATGAAGTTGTCAATGTTTGAGAAGTCAATGACAAAAAGGGAAAATACATCTCTGTGTGATTGGGTACTTGAAATCGCTGTTTGAAACCACTAGTGTTTCAAGGCGGGCGATGTTGTTAAAGCTTACAATAAGCTCTCACAATATATACAATTTTTTAAATATTGCTGACATGATTTTTATATGGTATATATTAACCATACATGTACATATATTATTTATTATAATATAAAACAATCATAATTATATATAAAATAATTACAATTATATATTTACCGCCAATTTTATCATCCGACACCCCACACAACGATAGATGTAATTATCATCTCTTATCATTGTTCTTATTCTCTTATTGACAATTTATTGATAAAAGGTCTAAGCACACATTTAATATTTAATCATTAAAAAGTAATTTCTCGGTGCGAATAGTTGATTATAGTTAAATTATAATTTTGGTAGCGGAAAAATACAAGTCACTTCGATTAAATAAATTTTATATATTTTATATAAAATTAATTAAAATCATAATTTCAAAATTGTGGAAAATAATAAAAATCATAATTAAAAGTTGTGGTGCATTCTAGATAAATCATTTGTAGTAATTTCAATATTTAAAATAATTGCCATTTTATATACATTTCAAATAATATCTGTGCGATATTATAAAATTAACAATATCATTTAGTTTAGTGTTTTTATTAGTTTTTATTTTAAATTATAAAAGTAACGTAGAGTCATATATATTAAGAAAAATCAATAAAGTTATACGAATTATAACGTGAACAAATCCGACTTTTATTTGAATCTTGGAGACTAGGATCCTGACCATCAAACGCATCCACTTGAGTTGTCATCAGGGCAGCTACCCGCACAAGTAATTATAGAAATTAGTGATAATTCATATCAATACTTAGGTATGATTTTGGAGAAGCTAATATCTGAGATGAATAAAATTAATATTAAAAAATAATGATGAAATATTTGACCATATTAATGATTTTAAAGATATCTTTAACAAATTAGTGAAAAATAGACAAGAAAATTTAGAAATAATAATATATGATGCTCCCATTAATATATAGAAAGTGACTTCACAAGAAATAAAATAATAAAAGAATTCCATGATACACCACATTCAGGAGGGCATACAGGAGTAAGAAGAACTATAAATAAAAAAAAGCAGCGTTATGTTTGGAAAAATTTAAATAAAATGTTAAAATGATGTATAAATAATTGCGAATTATGTGCAAAAAATAAACAAACAAAACATACAAAAGAGAAATTAGCAATAACACCAACTGCTACAAGCAGTTTTAAAATAATTTTATAGATACAGTAGGACCATTACAGTAGTGTGAATTAACAAAATATATAGAAGCTATCCCGATAGAAAATAAAGATGCAAAAACAATTGCGAGAGCACTAGTAGAACAATTCATATTAAAATATGGAAGTTTTAAAACATTAAAAACAGATCTAGGAACAGAATTTGTTAATGAAATATTTAAAAACATTTGTTCATTCTTCAATATTAACCATATTACATCAACACCTTATCACCATGAAAGTCTTGGATCAATAGAAAGGAATCACAGAGTACTGAATGAATACTTATTATCTTTTGTAGAAGATTTTAATTGGGATAAATGGATACCATATTATGTATTCAGTTATAACACAACACCGCACACTGATACAAAAGTATCACCATATGAACTTGTTTTTGGTAAGCTCGCAGGACTACCATCAGATGACAAATTAACAAATAATACACCAATTTATAATGTAGATAATTATGCTGAAGAACTAAGATTTCTTTTACAACAAGCTCATAAAAAAGCCATAACTCATTGAAATAGCCAAAAAGAAAAGGAAATAATTGTTTGATAAAACTACGAATACATGAAAAATATCAATAGGAGATTTTGTGTAGTTAAAAGTAGGTACTCGTAAGAAATTAGAGTCACCTTATAAAGGGTCATATGAAGTTGTAGAATTAAAAGGTGTACACACCAAAATAAAAATAGGTAATGAAATAAAAGAAATTCATAACAATAGGTTAGTAATAAACAAAGAAAATTAATTTTATAAATTTTAAGATTTACCCACCTTAATAAAATATGAAAATTAAATGATAAGAATTATGCATTAAATGTAATGCACAAAATAATTGTAATATGAGTAGATTAGTAAAATTAAAGTCAAATAATGTTGGTCAAAAATGCTGACCAAATCTAAATAATAAGAATTATATAGTTTTAAAGGGAATAATATTACTAAGGAATTTAAATTGTAAACAAATAATTAGGGTATATAAAGACACTTTTATAATAAAAATTCACTTTTCAATCAGAAGTCAACCGAGTTTCATTTTATCATAAAGCAATACGCTTGTTTAAATATAAAACTCCTAAACTAACTTCTTCAACAAAGTCGGCAATCTTTCCTGTTGAATATTGATTTGGCATTGTTGCTACCGATGGATGAAGTTAGTATATAATAAGATAAATAATAAATAACCCAATATAATATATGTACATTCTAAGCATAAACACTACAAGAATGCAGAGGCGCGTTATGGTATAGTGGTGCCCTTGGCAATATATATTTATGATGCCCCATATTTTTTAAAAATTGTAACTTGTTCTAAGGCTGTGTGCCAAAGGGTTTAAATTTGTAGTTTAAAATTAAATTATGACTGATGAAATTAAATTATGACACTAGCGTGGTGAATATAGAAAGTCAAAATTTAACGACCTTCCAGACCTCGTTAAATTTGACACTTCAGATTAAATTTTGATTTATTTAATATTCATATATCAGATTTTTTATTTACGAGCCCTATCTCATATGTATTGATACATTCCAATATTCTATGATTTTTGTTTTACACTAGAATTATTAATAAAAATAAATTTATTTTTTTACACGAAATTAAAGAAATAATAATAATAATAAAGGATTAAAAAAAATGTTATATAAATTATAAAGTATTGTAATGGATCAATACATATTAGATAGGGCTCGTACATATTTATAAATTTATTTTTAAAAAAATTTAAAAATTTTTTTTAATTTTTTTTAAAAAATTAGAGAGGAAAAAAAAAGAAAATTTTCATCCATCTTTTTTTAAAATTTAAACCAATTGGCACAGCAAACTGGATAGTAAATATTAAAAAAAATCACCAGCAAAAAAAAATTAATTTTTTGTGTCAAAATTTAAAATTTAAACTCTGGCACACAGCCTTAGTATAATTTCAAACATGAAACAATTAATAGGAATAGCTAAATAAAAAATAAAATATTGATTTGCTAAAAAATTACTGCCGGCAAATGAACACTGAACATTACAAATTAAACAAAAACAAAAAACAATTAAATCAATATTGGCATTTAATGCATATCAAATAAAATACCTTTTACACCATGAGATCTATGTTGCGTGGATATCGCGTAGTATGTACGTGAAAAAATTTGATTGCATGTAAATTGCATGTAAATTGTGCCGCGATGTAATTTTCATAAAATAAAATGAAAAAAAAATATAAATAAAAAAAAGTTTTTTAAAAATACTTTCCCTTAAAGAAATATTCAACTAAAAAGTAATAAACAAGCAAATAATACCACATCAATGTACTTTCCCGTTAAGGTTGAGCCACTGTCAGCAATAGTAAGGGTAAGTAGACCTCCTTATAAATGGCATTAATTCTGATAAGGTCTACTTTCCCTTACTATTGCTGACAGTGGCTCAAACTTAACGGAAAAGTACATTGATGTGGTATTATTTGCTTGTTTATTACTTTTTAGTTGAATATTTCTTTAAGGGAAAGTATTTTTAAAAAACTTTTTTTTATTTATATTTTTTATTTTACACTTTTTAGTCGGTCAAATATGTATTCATTTGATCGACTAAAAATATTTAAATACTTTGACACCGATGTTTTGGGCCTTCCATGGCCCCACGGTGCCCCACATGTTTTTTTTTTGTATAATTGGCTCCACATTACCCAGGGTACTGCTCGGACTACTCTTCAAGACCTTTCATTTAATACCTCACATGATTTTTTTACGATTTTCGGCCCCAGTTGACCCACGCTGACCCATGGACTACCCCAAGATATGTACTCTTCAAGAACTTTAATTTGATACCACTTTGATTAATGGGCCCAACATGACCCAATTTGGGGGCCCGTATAACCGAGTGTGCCCCACGGACTACCCTCATGGAGATGCACTCTTCAAAACATTTCTTTTGATTCCCCACATGATTTTTTGTATGATGGGGCACCACATTACCCCGTTATGGGCACGAGATTACTCAAGGCGCCCCCGGACTACCGCCCAATTAAATGTATTGTTGAAGACCTTTCATTTGGTACCCCACATGATTTTTGTTGATGGAGCCCAACATTTTCCCCGTTTTAGCCCCTACATTACACACGGCGTCCCATTGAGCTATACACTTCAAAACCTTTCATTTGATACCCCACATGATTTTTTGTATTATGGAGCCCAATATTGCACCGTTTGGAGCCTGACATGATGCACGGCGCCCCCGGACTACCGCCCAATTACATGTACTCGTCAAGACCTTTCATTTGATACCCCACATGATTTTTGGTATTATGGAGCCCAACATTGCCCCCGGTTTGAGCCCAACATGACCCACGGGGCCCCCAGACTACCGCTCAATGAGATGTACTCGTCAAGACCTTTCATTTGATACCCCACAAGATTTTTTGTATTATAGGGCCCAACATTGCCCCAATTTTGAGCCCGACATGAACCACGGCACCCCCGAACTACCGTTCAATGAGCCCGGACTACCGCTCAATGAGATATACTCAAGACCTTTCATTTGATACCCCACATGATTTTTTGTATTATGGGGCCCACATTGCCCCCGTTTTGGACCTGACATGACCCACGGCGACACCGGATTATCACCCAATGTGATGTACTCGCCAAGACCTTTCATTTGATACCCCACATGTTTTTTTGTATTATAGGGCTTAACATTGCCCCCGTTTTGAGCTCGGCATGATCAATGGCGCCCCCAGGACTACCGCTCAATGAGATGTACTCGTCAAGACCTTTCATTTGATACCCCACATAATTTTTTGTATTTTGTGGCACCACATTGCCCCGATTTGGGCCCGACGTGACCCACGGCGCCCCCAGACTACCGCTCAATAAGATGTACTCATCAAGACCTTTAATTTGATACCCCACATGATTTTTTGTATTATAGGGCCCAACATTGCCCCTGTTTTGAGCCCGACATGAGCCACGGCGATCCCGGACTACCGCTCAATGAGATATACTCCTCAAGACCTTTCATTTGATACCCCACATGATTTTTTGTATTATGGGGCCCACATTGCCCCGTTTTGAGCCCGACATGACCAACGGCGCCCCCAGGACTACCGGTCAATGAGATGTACTCGTCAAGACCTTTCATTTGATAGCCCACATGTTTTTTTGTATTATAGGGCCCAACATTGCCCCCGTTTTGAGCCCGACATGACCAACGGCGCCCCCAGGACTACCGCTAAATGAGATGTACTCGTCAAGACCTTTCATTTGATACCCCACATGATTTTTTGTATTATGGGGCCCCACATTGCCCCCGTTTTGGGCCTGACATGACCCACGGAGCCCCCCGGACTACCGCTCAATGAGATATACTCCTCAAGACCTTTCATTTGATACCCCACATAGTTTTTTGGTACATTCAAAAATTAAACGGCCCTCCGCGCCCCCTTCCCCCTCATCAAAAAGGCTCCAAATTTATATGTTACCAAGCCTTTGATGGCACGAGCTCAACTTCCAAATTGGAGCTCAATCGGTCAAGCCGTTTAAGAGTTATGGCCAGGTGAGGAGATATATATATATATATATATATATATATATATATATATATATAAATATACCTATATACTGGAAGTGTGAATTCATAAAAGGGAAATAATAAAATAAGAAAAGGAGCGAAATTTTCAGGACGGCGATATAATATCAAAAAAATATAGTTATATTTATATATTATAATTATAATACATATATTTAAAATCTCAATAAATATCTTTCTTGCCCACAACTTCTTCTTTTTTTCTGGCGTCTCAGGCTTTTTTAAATTAATTATTGCAATTGTTGGGGCACTCAATTGCATTACTATGGCACAATTATACTATTAAGAAGCATTACTGTGTTTTTGTCTTTCAGCAAATGGACCAAATAATAACCATATTTGAGTTTAACCGTTAAACTGTTAACGTATTTTAATAACAAAAACTGATAAGGTGGGTCCAATGGACCGATATGAAATAATGAAGAATTTTGCTTTAGAAAATATTTTTATTTTAATATTATTTAAGATAATTTTGCTAAAGATAAATTAAAAAAATTAAAAACGAAATTATTAAAATAGTTCTACTATTATAACAAAAATATATCTTTAAGTTAAATTAACAAAATATGAAAAAGGGTCCACTGGACCCCAATTATCAGTTTAAGGGTTAAATATCATATTTTTTGACAAATTCAAGCAACTTTTGTTGCATAGTCATAGTGCAAGTAGCAAAACTCAAAATTTGGCAAAATTATCATATAAATTTCATACAATATTTTTGACATATATAAATATAATGCATGTGAATCTCATTGTGTAAACGGTTGTGTAAAAACATAAATTTTTGTTGTCTCATTGTTGTGTAAAAACATAAATTTTGACACACAATTAACCCTTTGAAAAAATCCGAGAACACAAAGAAAACGCAATTTTAAGAATTTGATTTTTTTGAAATTTTAAGCAAAAAATTAATTTCTTTTTAAAAATTTAAAGAAAAAAATATGTTTGTGGTGCCCCCAAAAATGTGGTGCCCTAGGCAATTGCCTAATTTGCCTATGGTGTAATACGCCGCTGCAAGAATGTAAATCACATTGGGCTGCTCCAGTAATAATGGTTCGTAAGAAGGATTGAACTATTCGAGTTTGCATTGATTACAGACAGCTAAATTCAATTACAGTTCCTGATCGGTATTCTTTACTGAGGAGTGTAGCGACACCCTATAACTTTCGGTGCAAAAGCTCGCTCTCTAGTTATGGTATGTATAGAAATTAAAAATGATCAGATGTGAAATGTTAAAATCTGATTCGCTATCATCGTAAATTAATAAATTTTATCGTATGATAATTGATAAATTGAATAGAAGCTACTTTAGAAAGCTAATTATTATAAGTAACAAAATAAATTAGAATTAAGTAATTAAGTTAGTTCGATTGTAACTAGGTGACCATCAACACATAAACTAATAAAATTAAATATATAATTTACATAAGTATATGGAGTGTTTTAATTGCCTTTAACTAATTCAGTTTTTTTTTATATTAAAAAATAAGTGATAAAAAACCTACAAGCACTTATATTGGTGACCCCGACAATACAATAAATCATTTATAGATTGCAATTTAAAAAAAAAAAAAAAACTATTTCTATTAAAACTATAAGTATTAGTTATCAAAAAAAAACTAACTACATATATTAAAACTATGATTTTGTTCAGTTCGACAAATTAATTAAAATTATATTACATATAATTATATTAAAATTATATATATTATAGTGTGTGCATCACGAAATTTAGTATTTTTGGTTATAAAAAAAAAAAAAAAATCGAGCTCAGTAATAAAACAAAAGAAATATCTAACACGTGTTATTATTCTAGAATTTTATATGAAGTTATATAAAAATTCAATTATCATGCTGAAAAATCTTACAAATCTATAAATTTATATAGTTTTATTCAAATATATATATATATAACTACAGTCAACCAAATTGGCTAAAATAATTAAGATAGTCTTAATAATCACAATTCACCACAATCAAATGGAATGGTATCCAGAGCATTCATCGGGAGACCGCCTGAAAAAAAATGTCATCTAGAACATTCAGCTGAATTGCATCAAGAGCACAAATGATTTCATCATCATCAATGTATGTTTTATAGCTATATAAATTTGATCTATAGAACTCTGAAATTTCGATTAAATTGTACGGTACTACAAAAAAAAAAAAAAAAACCTTAATTATATAAATTCATATTTTTAATTCAGTAGTAAAGACTGGTTTTACCGAAAAAATTTAATTTAATACAAATATTATAAATCTTTATTAAAAGTACAAAATCTGTATTAAAATTGCAAAACTCGTTATTAAAATATTAGTTTTTAATAATTTCATGAGTTTGTTTTTGATAATTAAAATTCTGAATTTAACAGTAAAATTGAATGAATAAGTTTATTACAATAAAGCTAAAATTTATTTAGTATCTATATTTTTGTAATATTAAGATCAAAATTCTATATATAAAAATAAAGTTCTCTTCCAACAAAATAATCTGAATTCAATTAAATAACAAGGAAAAGAACATTAAATATAAAATTTTTTTTATAATAGTCTTATTAAATTTCAAATATTATATATTTTTTTTTTATACATAAAATAGTTTCGTTATATTATATATATGGAGTTCGAACTAAAAAAAATATCAAATTCATAATTAAAAATATCGAAACGAGCAAAATACTAAATTAATAAAAAGTATCGATTCAGTCAGTAAAAAGTATCGATCCAATTCATATGTTGGCAATGCTAAACGGACAATTAATCAAAATTGCATACGTTTAGGCAAAGTCAAAAGTAATAATTATTTATTTTGAATTTAATTTGGTGGTTGCTCATTTCATTATTTTATTATATCCTAATAATAATAATTGTACTAATATTATAAGGAGATTTAAAAATAATATATAAAAATAATATATAAATATAATAAAAAAAAAAAAAAAAAAACTATTACTGTAGAAATATTTTAGAAATGAATAAAAATTTTAGCAATGAATTTTTTGTACAAAAAGTACAAAAAATTCATTGCTAAAATTTTTATTCATACCACAACTAAATTTTGAGTGATATTCTGAATTAATATTTTTATTTTTAAACTGCTTATATTCAAATTGCGGTAACACAATTAAAACTGAAACTAATAACATAAATTTACTACAAATAATAAAATATATTATATGTACCTGAAAATTAAAATTTAATAGTAATTTTATTTTGGTCATATAAAATACATATATACATAATCATATAACGATTTTATTTTTGGTCATACATATACATATATAAATAATCATCTTTAAATATATACACAAAATGCCAGATACAAAAAATAATTCTGGTTCTACTAATAATGAATCAATCTTGAAAAATAAAGATGATAAAAATGAAGATGGTAAAATAAAAAATAGTAACCATGAAGTAGGTGGTGTGCAACAAATTAGATTGCCACCATATTTTCCAAACTCATTAAGTACGTGGTTCATACAAATTGAATCATAGTTGCATTAAGTAGGGTAAAAAACGATGTGACAAAATATAATTTCTTAATTTCGGCTTTACCTCAAGATGTCGCGGAATCCTTACTAGATGTGTTAGAAAATCCACCTGACGTTGATTTATATGATAATTTAAAGGTAACCATTCTCAGCCGGTATTCTTTAAGTATAGAACGACGAATAAAAAAGCTCATTTCTGATGAAGAGATGGGTGATAGTAGACCGAACGATTTTTATAGGCGATTAAAAGTAGTAGCAGGCACTTCTGGTACAGTAGGTGATGAATTAATTAAAAACCTTTGGCTTTCACGTTTACCAAATTTAATTAACATTTCACTGATTTCTCAACCTGATGCTAATCTGACCAAACTCCTAGAAACTGCTGATAAAATATATGATTCAATACAATCATCTTCGAGCATATCTGCTGTTTCAAAATCGGCTACAAACTCTTCATCACTTAATGAAATATCAGCGTTACAAAAAGAAATTTCGGAACTCAAAAGAATGTTTAATTCCTTCAGATTTGATAGAAATAGATCAAGATCACGATCACGATCTCGAACTAAACCACGTGAACAATCGTCAAACATACATCGCAATTGTTGGTATCACCACAAGTTTGGCGTAAACGCGAAAAAATGTATCTCACCATGTAATTTTAAAAATAGCGACTCAACGTCCGATTCTAATAATTCAAAAAACTAGAAAAATCTCCTGTTTTAGCGGCAAACAGCGAGACTTCTAAAATTAATAGCCGCCTTTTCATTAAAGATACAAAAAATAAATTAAATTTTTTAATAGATACAGGTGCAGATCTATCATGTATTCCTGTGGATAAGTCTCGAATTCCTAATAACAACTCAAATTTCTGTTTAGCTGCCGCAAATGGTACAAAAATACAGACTTTTGGCAATAAATTATTAGAACTAGAATTAGGTTTACGTCGTACATTTAAACATGAATTTGTGGTGGCAGAAGTAAATAGGCCAATATTAGGAGCAGATTTTTTAGCAAAATTTGGTCTTTCGGTAGATCTGAAACGAAAACGTCTAGTTGATACTATAACATCAATTTCAATTAATGCTTGTTCGGCTAGGTCAGCTGATACACCTACTCCTGTTAGTTTTTTAATTGATGATAAGTTTGGGCAGTTGTTAAAAACATTTCCTTCAATAACAGCTCCTCCGGATTTTAATAAAACAACAAAACATTCTGTTGTTCACCACATTGTAACCAAAGGTCAGCTTCCTTTTTCCAAGCCACGCCGCCTGGATCCCAAAAGGCATAAAGCGGCAAAGCTGGAATTTGATCACATGATAGAACTAGGTATTTGTTGTCCCTCATCTTCGCCAGTTTTGTCACCTTTACATTTGGTAACAAAGAAAGACAGTGATGACTGGCGCCCTTGCGGCGATTACAGACGTCTTAATGTAGCCACTGTACCGGACAGATTTCCAATTCCTCATATTCAGGACTTTACGATGAGTTTAGCTGATTGTGCTATATTTTCTAAAGTTGATCTGTTCAGGGCATATCCAAATCCCTATTGCTCCTGAGGATATTTATAAAACGGCATTCACCACACCATTCGGATTGTTCGAATTTCCTCGTATGGGATTCGGACTTCGTAATGCTTGTCAAACCTTCCAAAGGTTTATGAACGAGGTGACTGCGGGATTAGAGTCTATTTTCGTGTACATAGATGACATTTTAATTGCAAGTCGTACTGAAGAAGAACATCTTCAGCACTTAGAAATGCTTTTTGAGCGTCTAGCTAAATTTGGACTAACAATAAAACCTTCAAAATGTCAATTTGGTGTTGAAAAACTAAAATTTTTGGGTTATGACATTTCTAAAGATGGTATTTTACCATCAGACGATAAAGTTAAAGCTATCGCAACATTTCCAAAACCTACATCAATAAAACAAATTCAAAGATTTGTAGGTATGGTCAATTATTACCACAGGTTTTTACCAAATTTAGCTGATTATTAACGCCAATTTATTTACATCTTACGAACCTACAAAAATTACCGAAAACAAAATCAAATTTTTCGTGGCCAGTTGATTGTGATATACTCTTTAACAAAATCAAAGTAGCTCTCTCAGATGCAACGTTATTAACCTTTCCAATAGAAGGTGCTCCTCTAAATATAACTACCGATGCTTCAAATGTGGCAGTAGGTGCTGTTTTACAACAACATCATAATGGGTGCTGGCAACCATTAGCATTTTTTTCACGCAAAATGTCTCCAGCTGAAATCCAGTATTCAGCTTTTGACCGCGAGATGTTAGCCATGTATTTGGCGATTAAGCATTTTAAATATTACGTAGAAGGACGTTCTTTTGTGGTGTTCACAGACCATAAGCCGCTCACGCGATCCATAGAATCAAAGACAGAACGCAGTCCAAGGCAAACGCGTCACCTTGAATATATAGCTCAATTTACTTGTGATGTATTCCATATAAGTGGCAAAAGTAACGTAGTGGCTGATTTTTTGTCACGTCCCATTGAAACTGTATCGGTTAGTTCAGGTCTTGATTACAAAAAGTTTATAGATGAACAAAACATTGATACATCTATACAAAAATTCATTCAAGAAAAATCAAATACAAATAACATTAAATTTGAATATATTAATTTACCTATGCTAGATGATAAAATATTATGCGAAGTAAGCACAGGTAAAAACCGACCTTTTGTACCCGTCTCTCTTAGAAAAATGGTATTTGATAAACTGCACAGTTTATCTCATCCGGGCATCAGAGCGTCACGAAAACTAATTACAGATAGATACTTTTGGCCAAGCATAAACAAAGATATTAATATTTGGGCAAAAACGTGCTGTTCCTGTGAAAAATCTAAAGTAAATAGACATATCCGTACGGAATTTCAAAAGTTTATTGTTCCACGTGGTCGTTTTGAACATATTCATTTAGATTTGGTTGGTCCGCTCCCACCGTCCGGAGGATTTCAATATATTCTCACTATAGTCGATCGTTTTTCTAGATGTCCAGAGGCATATCCTTTACGAGACATTTCAATATGTACCGTAGCGAAAACTTTCATTTCTCAGTATATGTCAAGATTTGGTGTACCTTTTATTCTAACTACAGATCGCGGTTCACAGTTTACATCTCGTTTCTGAAATAACAAATTTAATTGGTATACATCATATTCGTACTACAGCTAATGGTCTTGTGGAACGCTTTCATAGACACTTAAAATCTTCTTTAATGGCGCGGTGTAATACTTCCAATTGGTGCGAAGACCTACCATTTATTTTTGTGGGAATACGAGTTGCATATAAAGAAGATCTCCACTGTTCTGTGGCAGAAATGTTATATGGTCAGTCGTTAAGAGTTCCGGGAGAAATTTTTACAAATAATCCCATCAAGGAAACTGATTCATCCACATTAGTAGAGAAACTCAGAAAGTTCATGCAAAACCTTCAAACAACAGAACCAAAAATTAGAAAACAAAATGATATCTTTGTGCCTAGTTCTTTAGAAAATTGTACCCACGTTTTTGTCAGAGTAGATAGTGTTAAAAAGCCACTTCAACAACCTTACGACGGACCATTCAAAATTATTCGGAAATTCAGAAAACATTTTGTTCTTGATGTTAATGGTAAAAACAATTCAGTATCGATAGACCGTTTAAAACCTGCTTTTGGAATTCTTAGTACGGAAAATAACAAAAATCCAAAAAAAGTTACATTTAAGTAGAAATATTTCATAAAATGTGTACAAATAAAGTACATATATCAACAAACAATTTGATACACAATATATATATTTTTTTTTTCTCTTTATGTAATAGTTATTCACAACTTTTTCAATATAATTGTTATTCACAACATAATTTTTTTTTACTGAATTAAATCAACATAAATTCTCCAAAATTGTCATAAAAAATTATCTTTAAGGATGGTTTATATATGTATATGTTTGAGTATATAAAGTAAATATGTGAACTAAGTTAGGTATATGTTGATTTTAAAGATATTTTTCGTCTAGGAACTTTAATATGGCGTTCCTACTGGAAAGGGGGTGATGTAGCAACACCCTATAACTTTCGGTACAAAAGCTCGCTCTCTAGTTATGGTATGAATAGAAATTAAAAATGATCAGATGTGAAATGTTAAAATCTGATTCGCTATCATTGTAAATTAATAAATTTTATCGTATGATAATTGATAAATTGAATAGAAGCTACTTTAGAAAGCTAATTATTATAAGTAATAAAATAAATTAGAATTAAGTAATTAAGTTAGTTCGATTGTAACTAGGTGACCATCAACACATAAACTAATAAAATTAAATATATAATTTACATAAGTATATGGAGTGTTTTAATTGCCTTTCACTAATTCAGTTTTTTTTTATATTAAAAAATAAGTGATAAAAAATCTACAAGCACTTATAGGAGTGATGGCTTGTTACTACATGCTGCAAAAAGTACGTCAACTTTAGACTTAAAATCAGGCTACTGACAAGTTAAAATAAATGATGAAGACAAGAACGAAACTGCATTTATTACACCATTTGGCATGTACAGATTTATTAGAATACCATTCATTTTAAGAAACGCTCCCGCTACATTTCAGCGATAATCGATAGATTTAAGTCTGGACTCTGTGAAATACTAATTATAGCTTATTTAGAACAAAGAAGAACAGGATTCATTTGAGGCTTTGAAAAAACTTTTATTTACATCACCTATATTATAACAAGTTCAGGAAGACAAACTTTTTATTTTGAAAACCGATGCCAGTAACTATGCCATCGGTGCTGTATTAATCCAGGGGGAGAAGGAGGATGAGCATCCAATAGAATATGCAAGTCGCATGTTATAAAATGCTGATAGGAATTATTCAAAAACCGAGCGCGAAGCTCTTGCTATCGTGTGCTCTTTCAGTAGTGAGTAAACCTTCTATGTAAAGTAAACTAGTAGATGGTAATATAATTATATTTTGGTGTTGGATTGCAATTCGTATAATATCGCTTTTGTTGAATGAATTCAAAAATGGACGATAACTATGCCGTTGCGAATTGGTAATACTTTCATAAAAAACAGATTCTTGAAAACTATTCATAATTTTGCTCATTGTTTTATTTGTTTTTATTTAATTTTAATCCAATTGACCTTAAAAACTGTTGATTTTGGCGTGTTAATTCTTTTAAGGTCCTTAGACGTCTATATGTGTTCAGTGTCTGATTCTGATTGAAATTCACACCTATATTACTTAAGTATTTATTATTAGGTTGATATTCCTGATTATATATTATCATGTTTGAGGTTTCAAATGCAAGCTTGCAGTAATATTTTAACCTCTAAAATTCAATAAATGTCCCTCTTGATCGGTTAATTTTAAAACTAAGGATGTTAATCGTTCAACGTTTATTGGTAAATAGATAACATTCAATGGGACTTCTATAATTTTATAGCCTGGACTTACTTTAATGGAAAATTCGTGTATTATATGAGCTTGTTGATTATTTATATACGTTCCACCAATAATATTACACTCAATACGTATAGTATTCACCCTATTTATATCAACATAAATGTCTGATATATGCAATTGTTTTTTTTGTAATAATCTTTTACTAAAACCTAAAAGCTTACAAATACTTAGTTCTTTAGTGAAATCAATATCTCCTACATCAGTATAAATTTCACATTTTAAAGTATTGCTATTTGCTTTCAATTCAAAGGTTTTTCGATCTGTTTGATCTGATTCACCATTATCATTAATACCCAACTCCTCACGAATGTACTGCTCTATATCACCAATTTTATAAGATCCAACAGGTATCGTGATGACTTTGTTACCAATATGAAATTTATTATTATCAATATCCACATTTGGTATTGAATTATATGTCTGAAAATCTACTAATCCACATACGTAATTCCCCTTTAAATCAATAGATGGAAAATACTGTGAAGTAAGTGTAGAACTATTACCGTTGCGAGTTAATGTTAATGACATGATGTATTGATAACAATTGATTAAATTTTTGATAGATTGTTCCATTTATTCTATTTTTTAAATTTCATACAATTTTACAATAATTATTTTCTAATAAAAATTTTAAACATAAATGTCCACATATATATGTGTTAAATTCTTGTTCTTTATTATAGTTATAGAATAATTTATCAGCATTTAAGTAATTCACAACTTCAATTGTAGGTTTTAAATGTCCAAAACTATCAAAATAATGAGCAAATTTATTGTGTTTGTAATATGCTACCCAATGTGTCCCCGGTCCATTAGAATTATCCAAGTTTATTATACCACATTCATACTTCCATATTTTTTAAGGTAAATTATCACGCATAAAGACACCTCGAAAATGTTGTAAATGTTTCCCAAACTTGAGTAAATCTATATTTGTTAGTGGTTGATTAGGTAGCAGTTTTAAAAGTTTATGAATGATATTGAGGTTTTAAATATAGTACCAATTCTTTTTTATATTGTTTAATTATAATCCTCCACCATTTTTATCATATATTGCAATAGCCTCCATTTTTTTATTATGTCGCTGACTTTCCTCTAGCTCCTTTTTTGCATTACTAGCATCATTAACTGCTTTCGCTATGCCTGCAGCTCCACCTGAAAGAGCACCAACAGCGGAAAGGCCAGCGAATAATGGTACTAAAAAAGTAAGAACTCCTCCCAATTTTGGTATTGGTAATACCCTTGGATACTTGATCTTTTTACGATTTTTACCGTTCAAAGTTTTTATAGCAGTTCTAAGAGCTACTTTTATGGAATCTTTTTGATTTATTGGGTTAGAAGTTTTAACTGCGATTTTGGCAGATTGTACTGCATCTGTAAATGAATTTTTATTATTAGTTTTTGATTTCTTTTTTCTCATATTAGAACCCATTCCAAGTTTTACTTTTGCTTTCATTGCATTTATAACAAGAAGAGCATTAGCTCGTTCACCCCAAGTAGAATTTTTGTCAATTACTCTTTCCCAAGCCTTTTCTGTCAATCTTTTATCCGCAATATGTCTATGATTTATGTCTTTACTATGAGAGTATGCTATATCATGTTCTTTGCAAGCTTCATCCAAATGATTTACGCCTTTCTCCCCTCGGTTTAATCTTTCTTTAAGCTTTGTATCCAGGTAAATGTAATTCAAAAGGTAATTTAATTATTAGCGAGTTTAAGACACCACATACTACTTTAATATCTTTTCTACAATTGTCAGAGTTATAATTAATCATAACTTTTATATATGTAGAGCCACTTTGTAACGAACACCTTAACAACTATTTTACAACTGAATAGTTTTCGAAACTTATAAAAAATAATAATATATTTATATATAATTTAATCGCATTTTGATTTGCAAATAGTCAAAAGAATGAAGTTTGTGAAGCAACATGCAAATATTAAAATTAAAAATTTTGATCAAACTGTAGGTTGTGGTGTTGAAAAAACAAAACATGGTGCCTTGTTACCGAATAATATACGAGGTTTAATAGTCGGACCATCAAATTGTGGTAAAACAAATATAATGTTGAGCATGTTATTAGATTCAAATGGTTTGCGTTTTGAAAAATATATTCAAAATCATTACACATATGTATATTCAAAATCATTACATCAACCAAAATATAAATATTTGAAAAATATTAATGGAATGGGTTATTATGAATTTTCAAATAATTGTGAAATTATGGAACCATCTGAAGCTAAAAAGAATTCAGTTTTTATTTTTGATGATGTTGCATGTGAAAGACAAATTAATATACGATTATACTTTTGTATGGGACGTCATAATGATATTGATAGTTTTTATTTATGCCAATCTTATACGCATATACCTAAACATTTGATACGTGATAATGCAAATTTCATAATATTATTCAAGCAAGATGATTTAAATGTAAGACATATTTACAATGATCATGTAAACTCAGATATGTCATTTATTCAATTCAAAAATGTCTGTAGTGAGTTTTGGAGAGATCAGTATGGATTTCTACTTATTGATAAAAACAGGCCCTGCAATAAAGGTGGATATCGAATTTTTTTTTAGCATTTTTAGTGATTGAATAACAAATTAAATTGATAAGAAATCTGATCAAAACCTGATCTGTATCAGTCAATAACCGATGTGATCAGTCAATAACCGATGTGATCAGTATCAGTAAAATGATCTGATCAGTCGATAACCGATGTGATCAGTATCAGTATTATCCTGGTAAAGATATAAAAGCAATCAATATTGCTTAACTTTAATCAGTATTGATTTAGAGTTGAGTAAATCATAATACAAAATGAATGAAAAAGTCTTAAAAGAGTTGATAAAAACTCGTAAAGCTTTGAAGCGTAAGTATACAACTATAAAAACCAGAGAAAAACTGCCAAAGAAACTGAATTGGAAACTACTTTCAAGCCCATTGTAAAACCTCTAAAAGAGTTAATAAAAGCATCTCGATATGATAAAATATCTAACGAAATAATAAAACCAGGAATTAAACAAGAAGAATATGATTATATAAAACCTGAAAAAAAAATTAAGTTTCCAAAGCTTTACAACGTCAACACCAAATTCAACACTCAAATTTGATACTACAGATAATTATGAAACACCTAGAAAAAATAGTGCTGTTAATATTTCATCATCATCATCACAATTATGGACACCACCACCAATCAAAAAGACTGAACTAGATAAAACATATGGCCCTCACTTCGATATTGTCAACAATTTAAGCAAATTGGGTAAATCTGTTTTTAACATTGACGCGAATAACATTTACATTGATAATTATAAGGCTTTTAAAATTACAAATGGTTTATAAGAACTGATATTTCACAAAAGTCCTCAACACTATGCTGACGATGATTTGACAAATTACAAAATAATATTAATTATAACAAATGCTCATTTAAAAGACCCGAATGACTCATATTCACAAATTAATGGTAATAAAGGGCTAAAATATATAAACATTATTCGAAAACTGATGACACATAAGTATAATACTCGGAAAAAAAAGGTGGAAGCCTATCGAAAACATTGAATATTGCATTTTCATCAAAACCTATGGAGTATGTTCATTGGGATGATCCGAATGAACTTGTTTAAAGCTCTTGATGGCATCTCAAGAGGCTGGAAATAATATTAATAATAATGAAATTCTTTCAATAATTGAAGAGCTTAAGGAGGCAGACCTAATTGAAGACTAATAAAAAAGATAAGTAATATTATACATTTACACTCAGACAAAACATGAGTAAAAGGCAGGTTGTTGAAGAGCTGCATAAACCTATTAGAAAAAACTTTAAAAGACGAAAAGTTATAATCAAAGGTTTTGTGATCTTTGGCAAGCTGATCTTGTAGAAATGGGTGCATATGCTAAACAAAATTCTAATTATAAATATTTATTAACTGTAATTGATACATTTTCAAAATATGGGTGGGCTATACCCATAAAAAATAAAACTGGTGAAAAGGTTGCTGAGTCGTTTAAATCGATTTTCAAAAATTCAAATAGATATCCTAAAAATTTACAAACTGATGATGGTAAAGAGTTTTTTAACAAAACCTTCCTCAATTTGATGTTGAAATACAACATTAATCATTATTCAACATTTAGCTCATTGAAAGCCTCAATTGTTGAACGTTTTAATCGTACCATAAAGGAAAAAATTTACAAGTAAAAGAAAACCCTGCGAAATCACCAAAAATGATGAAAGAAATTTATTATCTACAGTTTATAATCACATTAAAATTGCACCATTTGCTAAATTTAAAGTTGGTGAGTCAGTTCGAGTGCGCACGTTTAAAAATGTTTTTGAAAAGGGTTACACACCCAACTGGACAACGGAAGTTTTCAAAATAACTAAAAGACAACTGACAAATCCAGTAACTTACTTATTAGAAGATTACCAAGCAAACCCTATTAGAGGAGGATTTTACGAGTATGAATTACAAAAATCTAAATATCCAGATCTAATTTAGTTGAAAAAATCATCAAAACTAAAGGTGACAAAGTTTTTGTGAAGTGGCTCGGATTTCCTTCTAACCAAAATTCATGGATAAACAAAAAAGACGTATTATTGTGAAATACATTGCATTGGATTTGGATTGGATTGCAAGAGGGGAATCCGTTCAGGACTCGCGCAGTTAGACCAAAAGTAGGTCCATTTACCCCTCGTGTGGTTACCCTCATGTCACGCCCGCTGGAGCGGTTGTGAGCCATCCACTCCCTTTTGCGAATTTAATGGTTTGTTGCCAACTTAGAACCCCTGCATCACACAGTTCGTTCAAGAAGAAGGCACCAAAGCATTTATTCCGAAGATGCATGAGTTGGGGACAGTGGCACAGAAAGTGTTCAACAGTCTCCCTTTCGTCATCGCATCCTCTACAGACATTACTGTCTGACCGGCAGATTTTGAAAGCGTGACCGCGGAGCATAGAGTGACCCGTTAGGATCGCAGTAGCCAGCTGTACCGAGCTTTTTTCCGTCGCAGATACCTTCTGGTTGCGCTCTCGCTCGGAGCGCCCCAGAGTAGTTTTGTTGTACGACCGATGTCATTGGCTAGCCAGACTTGGCGATACAAAAAAGTTCAAATATAATTTCGACCTGTGCGGACGTGTTTTTAATTCGCTCCCAAAAAATAAAAAATAAAACCGATAAAAATATATTAACATAAATATTCACAAATTATTAAATTTACATTGAGTGCATTGACTTATTTTATTTACTTTCAGTAGAAATTACTTATAGTGCCTAGGGAATAAAAAGAAAATTTATTTATTTAATATCTTTTTGCTGACCTTGCAATTGACATTAATTAATTTTTATTCTGCTTTAACCCAGTTTATTTACCTTCGTTCTTTTTTTCTATAAAATAATAAACAAAATTAAACTTTTTTTTTTGCCAACTAATTTTTTTTTTGTTGTTGTTGTTGTTCTTTTTCATATACTTCTATATAAACATTATATACTTTAATTTCTGATTTAATTTGTATTATATGTCATAATTTCAATTAAAAAATAATTTATTAAATATTAACTGCGAGTTCAAATAAAAAAAAACAATATTATTATACCATATAATTAGTGTACTAATTATATATATATAAACAGAGTGCATTTACCTTATATTTTTTGTTAAATTGAACATAATTTAAAATTAAACTTTTATATAATATAATAAATATACATAATATCATTTATAATGGAATATAAACGTAGTATGGAACATTGTACTGCCTATGACAACAAATCTAAAATAGTTCAATGTAAAGCTTTCTGCAATAGAAGATTTCATGGGCCGTGTATTGGTGCACCCAGGGATTGGTATCATCCAATACTCGAAACTCACTTTATTTGTGATGATTGTCAAAACACGGAACTTTTATTCAGACAATTGTATGACAACATAGTCAACATGATTAAAAAACTTAATAATGATAAAGATAATATTATCCGGAAGCAACAGTCCCTTTCTACGATAAATACTGACAACTTTAACGTTATGGCTAAATCATTTGACAATCTTATTATCAATGTGTCTGATATATCTAAACAAATTCAATCTAAGGACCAATCTACAAAGTCCATTATAAACGATATCAACAATGCTCTGCCTGGCGTACATGGTAATTTATCTGAATACATTCTAAAATCCATCGATGACCAAATCTGCAAGAAATTACTTCTTCCTATTATTGAACTTCATAAATGTTACGCCACACTCGCATCTAGTAATGAAGATTTGTGCTCTAAAATCGATAATCTTCAGCTTTGCTCATCTATACCTAACAACTTCGAACAGCAAATGGTAGCCTCTGAACTAGATTTGTTGACAAATACAATTAACAATCTTCAATATATTAGTCCACCATCTTTAAGCACTGCAGTTACTACACCATCAGTAGAGACAAGTGATGTTGGATGCTCTCCAATAACTAATCGTGACGCATGTTTCTCTCCCTCTAAATTAAAGCGTATTGCCCTTACACCAGAATTGTTAACAATTGATCTTGAATCTAGACCGTCATCTCCAGAAGTTATCAGCATACCAGAATCTGAAATAGCTCAACAATCTCCAATCTTCAAATTTGGTGTCCAGTGGTCCAAAACTGAGTGGAGTTACAGGCTGAATAAATTAAGTAATAATAGTAAAATAACAATAATAGTAATAATAATAATAATAATAATAATAATAATAATAATAATAATAGTAAAAAGAATAATAATAATAATAGTAAAAAAACTAAAAATAATAATAATATTAATATTAATAATAATAAAAAACAGGACCGCAGTAATAATATTCAGCTTTTTAAGGAGATAAGTATTTTCCATGTTTTAGTAAGTGGTTCTCATCCAGTAAAATGCCAGCTCACAGACTACCTAAAGGATGTACTTCATATAACAACTTTTACGTGCTCCAAATTGAAGCCACGATCCAAGAAGTACAAAGGGGATCAATCAGCTATCTCGCTGAAATTACAGATTCCTAGTCAATATGCATGGTTACTCAAAGAAGCAAACAGCAGTGTTTTCAAAACTGGTAATTTACTTTTTAAGCAATGGATTGATTATAAAAATACTAAAAATAAAATAAAAAATAATAATAGCACTAACAATAATATTAAGTTTAATACTAGCCATGGTAATATTAATGATAATCATATTACCAATAGTAATGACAATAACAATAATATGAATAACATTATAGATTATGGTAATTTTACATCTAAGTATCCTAATTTTGTACAAGGTCATACCTTAAATCCTACTCCCTACCACATTTCTGTCCCCGACAAATCAACTATTGCCAATTCCAGCTCTAGTCTTGATCCTATTGCAAGGAATCATCCCCCCGTAGTTCAATTCCATGAGACATATTCGCCTACAGACAACAATGCTCAAAAAATAAACAATAACAATAGTAGAAAATCTTTCAAAAAAATTATCTCAACAAATCTAAGAAAAATTTCCAGCTTTGTACAGGGTCCTACTTTAAATCCCCTTATCCCAGTCCGTGCCATCCCTCATACATATACAGGTACATCTGACTACCTACTGACCTTGACACTTTTCGAAAACTATACTATTGTTTCCATTAAAATTTCGGTATCTCCTCCGAACAAGTCTCTAGTGATCTCTCTTCATACGCTTCTCACTTAAACTCTAAAAGAATTTCATATCTTAAAAAATCTCGCGAAGACAATGATAGGTTTTTTCGTCCCTTACCAAAGAGATCCTCATTCTGGTAAACCTAAATTATCAAGTTCTCTTCGTTTTTTTTACCACAACTGCGGTGGTATGCGAGGAAAATTACAAAAATTTTTCATAGACTTAAATTCTTGCCATTTTGACCTTCTAGCTATTACCGAAACATGGTTAAATGACTCTTTTATTAATGCTGAAATTGCTTCTAGTGAATGGACAATCTACAGAAATGACCGTGAATACAAATCTACAGGTCTGTCAAGGGGCGGCGGTGTATTATTTGCAGTACGTAATACCTTGTCTCATGTGAGCATTTCAACTCCTACTTCGAAATATTTCGAACACATTTTTATCAAACTAATTCTTGATAATAAAACTATTCTTGTTGGGGTAGTTTATATCCCTCCTAATTCAGACGAAGTTGTATATAACGAATTCTTTGAATCTTTCTGTACTATATACTCAACTATGAATGAGGTGGATGATGTTTTTATATTTGGTGACTTTAACCGTCCTAATTTATCTTTCATGGTTGACAAAGAAGACAACCATCTCAATCCTATAAATTTTAACAATGATATCGATTTTCAAATAATTGAAAATTTTTATGGTAATGATATTCATCAAATAATTCATAGTCCTAACAATAATGGAAGTTGGCTTGACCTCATCTTTTGTAATGCTTATGACGAAGTGGTTGTTGAGCCAGCTAGTGATGCTGAGAATTTATTTTCAAACACACTTCACCATACAGCAGTTGTAGTTGAGCTCAAATCCACTGAAATTTTCTCCAATAAATCTTACAATAATAAAATTGTATATGATTTTAAAAACTCTGATTTTGATGGTTTAAACACTGCATTCTCTTACATTAAATGGTCTGAAATACTCTCATCCAACGATCTAGATTCTAATGTTTCAATTTTCTATTCTACTATTTTACAAATTATTGACACTTACGTCCCTAAAATAATCCAAAAGAATAAGTTGACTGAACCATGGCTAAATAGGGATCTCAGATCCTTACACAATAGAAGAAATAAACTATATAAAAAAATTAAACAAGGTGCTAATCCTGATCCTTTTTTGATTCAGGAGTATAATGATCTTGCCACAGAATTTTCAACTCTAGCTCGCACGTCATATGAATCTTACATCAATAATCTAGGACAGAATATTTTAACTGATCCTAAAATATTTTTCGAATTCGTGAATCTCAAAAGAAAATGCTCCGGTTACCCCGCCACAATGTTCAAGGGGGACAAATCTTCTAGAAGTACACGTGTTATTTGCGACCTATTTGCTGACCGTTTCTCCGAATGTTACAGACCAGAATCCGATTCACACTCTAACATCAACTCTACAACCACCAATCAGAACCCTCTTTTAAGCTCACTCAGTATCTCAATTGACGAAATTTTTAATGAATTGACCAATATCGACACAAAAAAGGGTCCTGGTCCTGACTTAATACCTCCGGCTTTTCTTTGTAACTGCGCTGGAGAGCTATCTAAACCATTAAGTCTAATTTTCAATAAATCTCTATCTATAGGTTCATTCCCGTCAGCATGGAAATCATCTTATCTAATTCCAATATATAAAAATGGTGACAAATCCAATATAGACAACTACAGAGGTATTGCCATACTATCAAGCATACCGAAAATATTTGAGAAAATCATTACTGACAAAATATCACCAATAATTAACCCTCTTCTAAATGAACAACAACACGGTTTCAGAAAAGGTAGGTCTACCACCACCAACCTTTTGGTTTTTACATCAAACCTGTTATGTAACATGGAACAGGGGCATCAGATAGACGCTGTCTATACTGATTTTAGTAAAGCTTTCGACCGGGTTGACCATAAAGTCATAGAGGGTAAATTGAGGAAAATTGGCTTTGATTTGTCACTATTGACTTGGATTATGTCATATCTCAGTGGAAGAAGTCAAGTTGTAAAATTTCAAGGACTACTTTCCAGGCATATACATGTTTCTTCAGGTGTACCTCAAGGCAGCCACTTAGGCCCTCTCTTATTTAATATCTTAATTCACGACTTATCCCAGCTATTACACGATATCCCCCATCTACTCTATTCTGATGATCTAAAAATATTTCAAATTATAACTAACATTTCCGATTATCAATTCTTTGCATCTAAACTTAAAATATTAGAAGAGTGGTGCACTTCAGTCAAAATGGATCTTAATGTTAGTAAATGCCATATCATTAGCTTTTCTAGAAAAAAATCTGTAATACTACATAACTATCAATTAAATGACACAACACTTCACCGTGTAAACCATATCAATGACCTTGGAGTCATATTAGACTCTAAACTGAATTTTAATCTTCATTACGATTCCATTATTTCTAGAGGCAACAATATGCTCGGCTTTATCAAGAGGAGAGCCAAAGAGTTCGGTAACGTGTGGGTTACAAAAACTTTGTACTGTGCCTTTGTTCGTCCAATTCTGGAATATGCATGCCCTATTTGGGAACCATGTTATCAATTACATAGGGACAGAATTGAATCAACTCAAAAAAAATTTCTTCTTTTTGGCCTTCGTGCTCTTTTTAACCCAAACGACTTCACAAACCTTCCGTCTTATACATCTAGACTAAAATTATTAAATCTTAATTCAATAGCTTCACGTCGTGACCTTTTAACCTCTTGCTTTACTTTCGATGTCTTAAATAATAATATTGACGTTTCTTTCTTATCTGAAAGAATAAAGTTCAACAATGACGTGAGACAAACTAGAAATACACAATTGTTAAAGGTCTCCACACATCGCACCGACTATGGTAGAAACGAGCCCATAACTAGATGTTGCACGGTATTGAACAAATTCAGCTCACACTTCTCACTATCTATTTCAAAAAGTGTCTTTAAGAAAAGAATACTTGGCACCCTACAATAAGCTATCCCACACATCCTTACAATATAACTTAGCTTATAAGTATTACGCTATATTTTTATTGTTATCAATCTTATAGTCTATATTTATTGTATAATTATATCTAAGTTGCACATTACTTACATTAAGGTTCTTATTTTTATAATTACATTTAAGTCAAATATTTTTATATTGTATATTATTAATTGTATACCTTGTTTGGTTGAATAAATAAATCATCTGCCCACTGTTTCAGGTTCGCTTTGAGGGTTTGCAGGGCCACCCCGACCGAGGTTGTAATGACCTCTAATTGCGAGCCTTCACTAGCCAACTCATCTGCTTTTACGTTACCCGGGATATTGCTATGCCCAGGTACCCATTTCAAGGTAATTCTGTTATACCGGGCCAGGTTGTTGAGACTGAGCTTACAGTCTCGAACCAACTTGGACTTGGTTGTGTAACAGGTTACCGCTTTTATAGCGGCCTGAATATCTGAGCAGATTGTCAGGTCTCTATACGTGATATCCTTTTCGATTAGGAAATTGCTGATATCTTTTATTGCTACCACCTCCGTTTGGAAAACCGTGGCATGGTCGTCTAGTCGCAGGGAGTGTTCTAGATTGAGCTCTTGGCAGAAAATGCCAGCGCCCGCACGATCGCCCATTTTTGAGCCGTCCGTGTAGACCGCTAACTGGTGTGTGCAGGGAGTTGCCACCCCAGAATTCCAGTCTTCTCTAGAAGGGATAACAGTAGTAACGTGGCTAACCAGAAAAGGTTCTTTTTGGAAGTCACAGGGTTTTTCGACATTTGGAACGATGGATTTCACAAATCCCAGGATAGTCTCATGCGGGACGGTTGATCCGGTATGTCACCATACCCGGTTTAAGTGAAATCTCATCGCGGATCCCGCAGAAACTCCCAATCGGGTGTATAGCCGTTATGGTTTCCAGAGCTGCCGTCGAAGCAGTTTTCATTGCTCCCGTAATGGCGAGGCAACGAGACCGTTGGACTTTTTCCAGTATTTTATGATTGGAGTGTTTCTCCATCGCCTTCCACCAGACGAGAGAACCATAAGAGAGAATGGGCCTAATGACACTGGTGTATAGCCCGCGAATCATTTCTGGCTGGATTCCCCATTTCTTTCCCATCGCGCCCCGACACATGCCGAAAAACCCGATGGGCTTTCAAAGCTCGTTCTTCTAGGTGCGATCTCCAATTTAGTTTTTTATCTAAGATGACGCCCAGATATTTGACACTGTTCTTCAATGTCAATCTGGTGTGTTATGTGTAAAATTACACATAACTATAATTTAAGAAAAATCTCGATATAAAACATAAAAATATTGGTAATAAATATTTTATATACAAAGTATAAAATATTATATTAACAATATCGGTTTATAAAAAATATTTATTCAAATAAAAAAAGTTTAAAATTGTATAATTTCAGTAATAAATAATTATTACACAATAATTGTTTATTATACAATATTTAGAATATCGGTCAAAATAAAATTAAATCAAAATAAAATTAAATTAATTATATCGGTCAAAAATAAAAAATGCTTGGTCGACATTTTTGTCGAATAAGCCAAATTAAATTTAAATTAAAATATTCAATGACGAAAATATTTAGTATAATTAATAATATATCGTATTTGTAATTTACGCAAATTTGTTTATTTACAAACAAATTTGTGTATAAAAGTAATGGATTTTAATTGGAAATTAGTCATTATTATTCTGACTAAAACTGAAGGATTTTAATTTGAAAGGACTCAACTTGGGAAACTTTTGTTGTACGACCGAGTTTAAAAGGTAATTTCATCGAAAATTATGTTATAACATAACGCAGCCGGTAAACAAGAAAGTACGATTTTCTTGTAAAAAGAATCTACGCCAGTAGATTCCAAAAAATAATATATAATAGAATACCATTTATAAACACTCTGAGTAGCTTTTCAAGCATAAAGGGTTAAGCAAAGAGCATTTTAATAATGCACCGCTTTTGTTTTATAGATGGAAAAAGAAATTAGAGAAAATAAAAAAGCAGGACCTAAACCCATAACAATATAAGAATATCGTAGAAGGCAAAAGTTAGAGACACCAACTAAAACCCAACAACAATTTAAAGTATGCTTCAAAACAACAGCAGAAAACTAATAAAAGAAGGGTCTGCATTATTGACTCTAATAATAATAGAAAAAACAATAATAATAATAATAATGGAAGGACGGAAAATAGCTGTATTACGTTGCTACGAGGATTAATTAATAAATAAATATGTAAAATAAATTTATAATAATAGAAGTAATAATAAATTTTTTTTAAATTAATTAAAATTATAATACGAGGATTAAATTTATAATAAAAAAGTAATAATAAAAAAAATTTTAATTGTAATGATAAATTTTTTAAAATTTTTTTTTTTATATATATATATATGTATATGACAGATAGCAAAATTTTTTAAATTAAATTATGATATATTTTCATTTCACTTGCAATTCTTCAATTTCTTAGGCTCCGCTAAATTTTTTGAAATAATTTTATAGATACAGTAGGATCATTACAGTAGTGTAAATTAACAAAATATATAGAAGCTATCCCGATAGAAAATAAAGATGCAAAAACAATTGCGAGAGCACTAGTAGAACAATTCATATTACAATATGGAAGTTTTAAAACATTAAAAACAGATCTAGGAACAGAATTTGTTAATGAATTATTTAAAAACATTTGTTCATTCTTCAATATTAACCATATTACATCAACACCTTATCACCATGAAAGTCTTGGATCAATAGAAAGGAATCACAGAGTACTGAATGAATACTTATTATCTTTTTTATAAGATTTTAATTGGGACAAATGGATACCATATTATGTATTCAGTTATAACACAACACCGCACACTGATACAAAAGTATCACCATATGAACTTGTTTTTGGTAAGCTCCCAAGACTACCATCAGATGACAAATTAACAAATAATACACCAATTTATAATGTAGATAATTATGCTGAAGAACTAAGATTTCTTTTACAACAAGCTCATAAAAAAGCCATTAACTCTCATTGAAATAATTGTTTGATAAAACTACGAATACGTGAAAAATATCAATAGGAGATTTTGTATAGTTAAAAGTAGGTACTCGTAAGAAATTAGAGTCACCTTATAAAGGGCCATATGAAGTTGTAGAATTAAAAGGTATAAACAACAAAATAAAAATAGGTAATGAAATAAAAGAAATTCATAACAATAGGTTAGTAATAAACAAAGAAAATTAATTTTATAAATTTTAAGATATATTTTAATTATATAAGAAATTACTGTACATCAATTGCATAACAAAAATTATTAATGATAACAAAAAAAAAATTTTTTTAAGGGATTAAGGATGTATATATGCACACAGATAAGTGTATACTCAACCTTAATCAAATATATCAGTATACACATCGTGTATACTCACCTTAATAAAATATGAAAATTAAATGATAAGAATTATGCATTAAATGTAATGCACAAAATAATTGTAATATGAGTAGATTAGTAAAATTAAAGTAAAATAATGGTGGTCAAAAACGCTGACCAAATCTAAATAATAAGAATTATATAGTTTTAAAGGGAATAATATTTCTAAGGAATTTAAATTGTATACAAATAATTAGGGTATGTAAAGACACACTTTTATAAAAAAAATTCACTTTTCAATCAGAAGTCAACCGAGTTTATTGTATCATAAAGCAATACGCTTGTTTAAATATAAAACTCCTAAACTAACTTCTTCAACAAAGTCGGCAATCTTTTCTGTTGAATATTGATTTGGCATTGTTGCTACCGATGGATGAAGTTAGTATATAATAAGATAAATAATAAATAACCCTATATAATATATGTACATTCTAAGCATAAACACTACAAGAATGTAAATCACATTGGGCTGCTCCAGTAATAATGGTTCGTATAAGAAGGATTGAATTATTCGAGTTTGCATTGATTACAGACAGCAAAATTCAATTACAGTTCCTGATCGGTATTCTTTACTGAGGAGTGATGGCTTGTTACTACATGCTGCAAAAAGTACGTCAACTTTAGACTTGAAATCAGGCTACTGACAAGTTAAAATAAATGATGAAGACAAGAACGAAACTGCATTTATTACACCATTTGGCATGTACAGATTTATTAGAATACCCCTCAGTTTAAGAAACGCTCCCGCTACATTTCAGCGATTAATCGATAGATTTAAGTCTGGACTCTGTGAAATAATAATTATAGCTTATTTAGATGACATCATTATATGTTCAAATACTTTTGAAGAACATTTAGAAGATGTACGTAGTGTTTCAAAGACTTAAGCAATTTGGAATAAAAGTCAATAGAAATAAAAGCAAATTTTGTTGTACATCAGTAAAATATCTCGGCCATATTTTAACTTGTAAAGGTATAAAAGTCGATCCCGAAAAGACTTCAGCAATAAGTGAGCGACCTGCTACACGAAACCCAAAGCAAGTGTTGCCTTTCCTTCAGACATGTTCTTGGTATCGCAGATTTATTGAAAATGTTGCTAAAATATCAAAACCTCTAAGCAATTTGACGAAGAAAAACACTGGTTGGCAATGGAACAAAGAAGAACAGGATTCATTTGAGGCTTTGAAAAAACTTTTATTTACATCACCTATATTATAACAAGTTCAGGAAGACAAACTTTTTATTTTGAAAACCGATGCTAGTAACTATGCCATCGGTGCTGTATTAATCCAGGGGGAGAAGGAGGATGAACATCTGGTAATATATTTATATTTTGGTGTTGGATTGCAATTCGTATAATATCGCTTTTGTTGAACGAATTCAAAAATGGACGATAACTATGCCGTTGCGAATTGGTAATACTTTCATCAAAAGCAGATTCTTGAAAACTATTCATAATTTTGCTCATTGTTTTATTTGTTTTTACTTAATTTTAATCCAATTGACCTTAAAAACTGTTGATTTTGGCGTATTAATTCTTTTAAGGTCCTTAGATGTCTATATGTGTTCAGTGTCTGATTCTGATTGAAATTCAGACCTATATTACTTAAGTATTTATTATTAGGTTGATATTCCTGATTATATATTATCATGTTTGAGATTTCAAATGCAATCTTGCAGTAATATTTTAACCTCTAAAATTCAATAAATGTCCCTCTTGATCGGTAAATTTTAAAATTAAGGATGTTAATCGTTTAACGTTTATTGGTAAATAGATAACATTATTGTGTGTGTAATATGCTACCCAATGTTTCCCCGGTCCATTAGAATAATCCAAGTTTATTATACCACATTCATACTTCCATATTTTTTAAGGTAAATTATCACGCATAAAGACACCTCGAAAATGTTGTAAATGTTTCCCAAACTTGAGTAAATCTATATTTGTTAGTTGTTGATTAGGTAGCAGTTTTAAAAGTTTTTTGAATGATATTGAGGTTTTAAATATAGAACCAATTCTTTTTTATATGGTTTTAAGTATAATCCTCCACCATTTTTATCATATATTGCAATAGCCTCCATTTTTTTATTATGTCGCTGACTTTCCTCTAGCTCCTTTTTTGCATTACTAGCATCATTAACTGCTTTCGATATGCCTGCAGCTCCACCTGAAAGAGCACCAACAGCGGAAAGGCCAGCGAATAATGGTACTAAAAAAGGAAGAACTCCTCCCAATTTTGGTATTGGTAAAACCCTTGGATACTTGATCTTTTTACGATTTTTACCGTTCAAAGTTTTTCTAGCAGCTCTAAGAGCTACTTTTATGGAATCTTTTTGATTTATTGGGTTAGAAGTTTTAACTGCGATTTTGGCAGATTATACTGCATCTTTAAATGAATTTTTATTATTAGTTTTAGATTTCTTTTTTCTCATATTGGAACCCATTCCAAGTTTTACTTTTGCTTTCATTGCATTTGTAACAAGAAGAGCATTAGCTCGTTCACCCCAAGTACAATTTTTGTCAATTACTCTTTCCCAAGCCTCTTCTGTCAATCTTTTATCCGCAATATGTCTATGATTTATGTCTTTACTTTGAGAGTATGCTATATCATGTTCTTTGTAAGCTTCATCCAAATGATTTACGCCTTTCTCCCTTCGGTTTAATCTTTCTTTAAGCTTTGTATCCAGGTAAATGTAATTCAAAAGGTAATTTATTTATTAGCGAGTTTAAGAAACCACCTCCTACTTTAATATCTTTTCTGCAATTGTCAGAGTTATAATTAATTATAACTTTTGTATATGTAGAGCCACTTTGTAACGAACACCTTAACAACTATTTTACAATTGAATAGTTTTCGAAACTTATAAAAATAATAATATATTTATATATAATTTAATCGCATTTTGATTTGCAAATAGTCAAAAGAATGAAGTTTGTGAAGCAACATGCAAATAGTAAAATTAAAAATTTTGATCCAACTGTAGGTTGTGGTGTTGAAAAAACAAAACATGGTGCCTTGTTACCGAATAATATACGAGGTTTAATAGTCGGACCATCAAATTGTGGTAAAACAAATATAATGTTGAGCATGTTATTAGATTCAAATTGTTTGCGTTTTGAAAAATATATTCAAAATCATTACACATATATTCAAAATCATTACATCAACCAAAATATAAATATTTGAAAAATATTAATGGAATGGGTTATTATGAATTTTCAAATAATTGTGAAATTATGGAACCATCTGAATCTAAAATGAATTCAGTTTTTATTTTTGATGATGTTGCATGTGAAAGACAAATTTATATACGATTATACTTTTGTATGGGACGTCATAATGATATTGATAGTTTTTATTTATGCCAATCTTATACGCATATACCTAAGCATTTGATACGTGATAATGCAAATTTCATAATATTATTCAAGCAAGATAATTTAAATTTAAGACATATTTACAATGATCATGTAAACTCTGATATGTCATTTAATCAATTCAAAAATGTCTGTAGTGAGTGTTGGAGAGATCAGTATGGATTTCTACTTATTGATAAAAACAGGCCCTGTAATAAAGGTGGATATCGAAATTTTTTTTAGCATTTTTAGTGATTGAATAACAAAATAAACTGATAAGAAATCTGATCAAAACCTGATCTGTATCAGTCAATAACCGATGTGATCAGTCAATAACCGATGTGATCAGTATCAGTAAAATGATCTGATCAGTCAATAACCGATGTGATCAGTATCAGTATTAACCTGGTAAAGATATAAAATCAATCAATATTGCTTAACTTTAATCAGTATTGATTTAGAGTTGAGTAAATCATAATACAAAATGAATGAAAAAGTCTTAAAAGAGTTGATAAAAACTCGTAAAGCTTTGAAGCGAAAATATACAACCATACCAACCAGAAAAAAACTGCCAAGGGAACTGAATTGGAAACTACTTTCAAGCCCATTGTAAAACCTCTAAAAGAGTTAATAAAAGCATCTCGACATGATAAAATATCTAACGAAATAATAAAACCAGAAATTAAACAAGAAGAATATGATTATATAAAACCTGAAAAAAAATTAAGTTTCCAAAGCTTTACAACAGCAACACCAAATTCAACACTCAAATTTGATACTACAGATAATTATGAAACACATAGAAAAAATAGTGCTGTTAATATTTCATCATCATCATCACAATTATGGGCACCACCACCAATCAAAAAGACTGAACTAGATAAAACATATGGCCCTCACTTTGATAGTGTCAACCATTTAAGCAAATTGGGTTAATCTGTTTTTAAAATTGACGCGAATAACATTTACATTGATAATTATAAACCTTTAAAATTACAAATGGTTACAAATGGTTTATACGAACTGATATTTCACAAAAGTCCTCAACACTATGCTGACGATGATTTGACAAATTACAAAAAAATATTAATTATAACAAATGCTCATTTAAAAGACCCGAATGACTCATATTCACAAATTAATGGTAATAAAGGGCTAAAATATATAAACATTATTCGAAAACTGATGACACATAAGTATAATACTCGGAAAGAAAAGGTGGAAGCCTATCGAAAACAAAAAGATTGCCATTGAATATTGCATTTTCATCAAAACCTATGAAGTATGTTCATTGGAATGATCCGAATGAACTTTTTGATATATTAAAGCTCTTGATGGCATCTCAAGAGGCTGGAAATAATATTCATAATAATGAAATTCTTTCAATAATTGAAGATCTTAAGGAGGCAGACCTAATTGAACACTAATCAAAAAGATGAGTAATATTATACAATTACACTCAGACAAAACATGAGTAAAAGGCAGGTTGTTGAAGAGCTGCATAAACCTATTAGAAAAAACTTTAAAAGACGAAAAGTTATAATCAAAGGTTTTGTGATCTTTGGCAAGCTGATCTTGTAGAAATGGGTGCATATGCTAAACAAAATTCTAATTATAAATATTTATTAACTGTAATTGATACATTTTAAAAATATGGGTGGGCTATACCCATAAAAAATAAAACTGGTGAAAAGGTTACTGAGTCGTTTAAATCGATTTTCAAAAATTCAAATAGATATCCTAAAAATTTACAAACTGATGATGGTAAAGAGTTTTTTAACAAAACCTTCCTCAGTTTGATGTTGAAATACAACATTAATCATTATTCAACATTTAGCTCATTGAAAGCCTCAATTGTTGAACGTTTTAATCGTACAATAAAGGAAAAAATGTGGAAAGAATTCAGTTTTAATGGTATCTATAAATGGATTAACATCATTCAGAAACTTATTAATGATTATAATCATTCAACGCACAGAACAACTAAAAGAAAACCCTGCGAAATAAACAAAAATGATGAAAGAAATTTATTATCTACAGTTTATAATCACATTAAAATTGCACCATCTGCAGTTCGAGTTTAAACATGTTTTTGAAAAGGGTTACACACCCAACTGGACAACGGAAGTTTTCAAAATAACTAAAAGACAACTGACAAATCTAGTAACTTACTTATTAGAAGATTACCAAGGCAACCCTATTAGAGGAGGATTTTACGAGTATGAATTACAAAAATCTAAATATCCAGATCTAATTTAGTTGAAAAAATCATCAAAACTAAAGGTGATAAAGTTTTTGTGAAGTGGCTCGGATTTCCTTCCAACCAAAATTCATGGATAAACAAAAAAGACGTATTATTGTGAAATACATTGGATTGGATTTGGATTGGATTGCAAGAGGGGAATCCGTTCAGGACTCGCGCAGTTAGACCAAAAGTAGGTCCATTGTACCCCTCGTGTGGTTACCCTCATGTCACGCCCGCTGGAGCGGTTGTGAGCCATCCACTCCCTTTTGCAAATTTAATGGTTTGTTGCCAACTTCGAACCCCTGCATCACACAGTTCGTTCAAGAAGAAGGCACCAAAGCATTTATTCCGAAGATGCATGAGTTGGGGACAGTGGCACAGAAAGTGTTCAACAGTCTCCCTTTCGTCATCGCATCCTCTACAGACATTACTGTCTGACCGGCGGATTTTGAAAGCGTGGTCGCGGAGCATAGAGTGACCCGTTAGGATCGCAGTAGCCAGCTGTACCGAGCTTTTTTTCCGTCGCAGATACCTTCTGGTTGCGCTCTCGCTCGGAGCGCCCCAGAGTAGTTTTGTTGTACGACCGATGTCATTGGCTAGCCAGACTTGGCGATACAAATCATCTGCCCACTGTTTCAGGTTCGCTTTGAGGGCTTGCAGGGCCACCCCTACCGAGGTTGTAATGACCTCTAATTGCGAGCCTTCTCTAGCCAACTCATCTGCTTTTACGTTACCCGGGATATTGCTATGGCCAGGTACCCATTTCAAGGTAATTCTGTTATACCAGGCCAGGTTATTGAGACTGAACTTGCAGTCTCGAACCAACTTGGACTCAAATAAAAAAGTTTAAAATTGTATAATTTCAGTAATAAATAATTATTACACAATAATTGTTTATTATACAATATTTAGAATATCGGTCAAAATAAAATTAAATCAAAAAAAATGAATTTTTATTATTAGTTTTAGATTTCTTTTTTCTCATATTGGAACCCATTCCAAGTTTTACTTTTGCTTTCATTGCATTTGTAACAAGAAGAGCATTAGCTCGTTCACCCCAAGTAGAATTTTTGTCAATTACTCTTTCCCAAGCCTCTTCTGTCAATCTTTTATCCGCAATATGTCTATGATTTATGTCTTTACTATGAGAGTATGCTATATCATGTTCTTTGTAAGCTTCATCCAAATGATTTACGCATTTCTCCCTTCGGTTTAATCTTTCTTTAAGCTTTGTATCCAGGTAAATGTAATTCAAAAGGTAATTTATTTATTAGCGAGTTTAAGAAACCACCTCCTACTTTAATATCTTTTCTGCAATTGTCAGAGTTATAATTAATTATAACTTTTGTATATGTAGAGCCACTTTGTAACGAACACCTTAACAACTATTTTACAATTGAATAGTTTTCGAAACTTATAAAAATAATAATATATTTATATATAATTTAATCGCATTTTGATTTGCAAATAGTCAAAAGAATGAAGTTTGTGAAGCAACATGCAAATAGTAAAATTAAAAATTTTGATCCAACTGTAGGTTGTGGTGTTGAAAAAACAAAACATGGTGCCTTGTTACCGAATAATATACGAGGTTTAATAGTCGGACCATCAAATTGTGGTAAAACAAATATAATGTTGAGCATGTTATTAGATTCAAATGGTTTGCGTTTTGAAAAATATATTCAAAATCATTACACATATATTCAAAATCATTACATCAACCAAAATATAAATATTTGAAAAATATTAATGGAATGGGTTATTATGAATTTTCAAATAATTGTGAAATTATGGAACCATCTGAATCTAAAATGAATTCAGTTTTTATTTTTGATGATGTTGCATGTGAAAGACAAATTTATATACGATTATACTTTTGTATGGGACGTCATAATGATATTGATAGTTTTTATTTATGCCAATCTTATACGCATATACCTAAGCATTTGATACGTGATAATGCAAATTTCATAATATTATTCAAGCAAGATAATTTAAATTTAAGACATATTTACAATGATCATGTAAACTCTGATATGTCATTTAATCAATTCAAAAATGTCTGTAGTGAGTGTTGGAGAGATCAGTATGGATTTCTACTTATTGATAAAAACAGGCCCTGTAATAAAGGTGGATATCGAAATTTTTTTTAGCATTTTTAGTGATTGAATAACAAAATAAACTGATAAGAAATCTGATCAAAACCTGATCTGTATCAGTCAATAACCGATGTGATCAGTCAATAACCGATGTGATCAGTATCAGTAACATGATCTGATCAGTCAATAACCGATGTGATCAGTATCAGTATTAACCTGGTAAAGATATAAAATCAATCAATATTGCTTAACTTTAATCAGTATTGATTTAGAGTTGAGTAAATCATAATACAAAAGGAATGAAAAAGTCTTAAAAGAGTTAATAAAAACTCGTAAAGCTTTGAAGCGAAAATATACAACCATACCAACCAGAAAAAAACTGCCAAAGGAACTGAATTGGAAACTACTTTCAAGCCCATTGTAAAACCTCTAAAAGAGTTAATAAAAGCATCTCGACATGATAAAATATCTAACGAAATAATAAAACCAGAAATTAAACAAGAAGAATATGATTATATAAAACCTGAAAAAAAATTAAGTTTCCAAAGCTTTACAACAGCAACACCAAATTCAACACTCAAATTTGATACTACAGATAATTATGAAACACATAGAAAAAATAGTGGTGTTAATATTTCATCATCATCATCACAATTATGGACACCACCACCAATCAAAAAGACTGAACTAGATAAAACATATGGCCCTCACTTTGATAGTGTCAACATTTTAAGCAAATTGGGTTAATCTGTTTTTAAAATTGACGCGAATAACATTTACATTGATAATTATAAACCTTTAAAATTACAAATGGTTACAAATGGTTTATACGAACTGATATTTCACAAAAGTCCTCAACACTATGCTGACGATGATTTGACAAATTACAAAAAAATATTAATTATAACAAATGCTCATTTAAAAGACCCGAATGACTCATATTCACAAATTAATGGTAATAAAGGGCTAAAATATATAAACATTATTCGAAAACTGATGACACATAAGTATAATACTCGGAAAGAAAAGGTGGAAGCCTATCGAAAACAAAAAGATTGCCATTGAATATTGCATTTTCATCAAAACCTATGAAGTATGTTCATTGGAATGATCCGAATGAACTTTTTGATAGATTAAAGCTCTTGATGGCATCTCAAGAGGCTGGAAATAATATTCATAATAATGAAATTCTTTCAATAATTGAAGATCTTAAGGAGGCAGACCTAATTGAACACTAATCAAAAAGATGAGTAATATTATACAATTACACTCAGACAAAACATGAGTAAAAGGCAGGTTGTTGAAGAGCTGCATAAACCTATTAGAAAAAACTTTAAAAGACGAAAAGTTATAATCAAAGGTTTTGTGATCTTTGGCAAGCTGATCTTGTAGAAATGGGTGCATATGCTAAACAAAATTCTAATTATAAATATTTATTAACTGTAATTGATACATTTTAAAAATATGGGTGGGCTATACCCATAAAAAATAAAACTGGTGAAAAGGTTACTGAGTCGTTTAAATCGATTTTCAAAAATTCAAATAGATATCCTAAAAATTTACAAACTGATGATGGTAAAGAGTTTTTTAACAAAACCTTCCTCAGTTTGATGTTGAAATACAACATTAATCATTATTCAACATTTAGCTCATTGAAAGCCTCAATTGTTGAACGTTTTAATCGTACAATAAAGGAAAAAATGTGGAAAGAATTCAGTTTTAATGGTATCTATAAATGGATTAACATCATTCAGAAACTTATTAATGATTATAATCATTCAACGCACAGAACAACTAAAAGAAAACCCTGCGAAATAAACAAAAATGATGAAAGAAATTTATTATCTACAGTTTATAATCACATTAAAATTGCACCATCTGCAGTTCGAGTTTAAACATGTTTTTGAAAAGGGTTACACACCCAACTGGACAACGGAAGTTTTCAAAATAACTAAAAGACAACTGACAAATCTAGTAACTTACTTATTAGAAGATTACCAAGGCAACCCTATTAGAGGAGGATTTTACGAGTATGAATTACAAAAATCTAAATATCCAGATCTAATTTAGTTGAAAAAATCATCAAAACTAAAGGTGATAAAGTTTTTGTGAAGTGGCTCGGATTTCCTTCCAACCAAAATTCATGGATAAACAAAAAAGACGTATTATTGTGAAATACATTGGATTGGATTTGGATTGGATTGCAAGAGGGGAATCCGTTCAGGACTCGCGCAGTTAGACCAAAAGTAGGTCCATTGTACCCCTCGTGTGGTTACCCTCATGTCACGCCCGCTGGAGCGGTTGTGAGCCATCCACTCCCTTTTGCAAATTTAATGGTTTGTTGCCAACTTCGAACCCCTGCATCACACAGTTCGTTCAAGAAGAAGGCACCAAAGCATTTATTCCGAAGATGCATGAGTTGGGGACAGTGGCACAGAAAGTGTTCAACAGTCTCCCTTTCGTCATCGCATCCTCTACAGACATTACTGTCTGACCGGCGGATTTTGAAAGCGTGGTCGCGGAGCATAGAGTGACCCGTTAGGATCGCAGTAGCCAGCTGTACCGAGCTTTTTTTCCGTCGCAGATACCTTCTGGTTGCGCTCTCGCTCGGAGCGCCCCAGAGTAGTTTTGTTGTACGACCGATGTCATTGGCTAGCCAGACTTGGCGATACAAATCATCTGCCCACTGTTTCAGGTTCGCTTTGAGGGCTTGCAGGGCCACCCCTACCGAGGTTGTAATGACCTCTAATTGCGAGCCTTCTCTAGCCAACTCATCTGCTTTTACGTTACCCGGGATATTGCTATGGCCAGGTACCCATTTCAAGGTAATTCTGTTATACCAGGCCAGGTTGTTGAGACTGAACTTGCAGTCTCGAACCAACTTGGACTTGGTCGTGTAACAGGTTACCGCTTTTATAGCGGCCTGACTATCTGAGCAGATTGTCAGGTCTCTATCCGTGATATCCTTTTCTATTAGGAAATTTCTTTTATTGCTACCACTTCCGTTTGGAAAACCGTGGCATGGTCGTCTAGTCGGAGGGATTGTTCTAGATTGAGCTCTTGGCAGAAAATGCCAGCGCCCGCACGATCGCCCATTTTTGTTAACTGGTGTGTGCAGGGAGTTGCCACCCCAGTATTCCAGTTTTCTCTAGAAGGGATAACAGTATTAACGTGGCTAACCAGAAAAAATTCTTTTTGGAAGTCACAGGGTTTTTCGACATTTGGAACGATGGATTTCCCAAATCCCAGCATAGTCTCATGCGGGACGGTTGATCCGGTATGTGACCATACCCGGTTTAAGTGAAATCTCAGCGCGGATCCCGCAGAAACTCCCAATCGGGTGTATAGCCGTTATGGTTTCCAGAGCTGCCGTCGAAGCAGTTTTCATTGCACCCGTAATGGCGAGGCAACGAGACTGTTGGACTTTTCCAGTATTTTATAATTGGAGTGTTTCTCCATTGCCTTTCACCAGACGAGAGAACCATAAGAGAGAATAGGCCTAATGACACTGGTGTATAGCCAGCGAATCATTTCTGGCTGGATTCCCCATTTCTTTCCCATCGCGCCCCGACACATGCCGAAAACCCGATGGGCTTTCAAAGCTCGTTCTTCTAGGTGCGATCTCCAATTTAGTTTTTTATCTAAGATGACGCCCAGATATTTGACACTCTTCTTCAAAGTCAATCTGGTGTGTTATGTGTAAAATTACACATAACTAAAATTTAAGAAAAATCTCGATATAAAACATAAAAATATTGGTAATAAATATTTTATATACAAAGTATAAAATATTATATTAACAATATCGGTTTATAAAAAATATTTATTCAAATAAAAAAGTTTAAAATTGTATAATTTCAGTAATAAATAATTATTACACAATAATTGTTTATTATACAATATTTAGAATATCGGTCAAAATAAAATTAAATCAAAATAAAATTAAATTAATTATATCGGTCAAAAATAAAAAACTGCTTAGTCGACATTTTTGTCGAATAAGCTAAATTAAAATATTCAATGACGAAAATTTTTAGTATAATTAATAATATATCGTATTTGTAATTTACGCAAATTTGTTTATTTATACCCGGGACACACAGGACCGAAAACTCAGTTTTCGTGTTTTCAAAGTTCAAAAATGGAAATTCATAAGGTTTAGTACAGTTTTCAGGAATAAATTGAAAACACGATATCTACAAATTTTTAAGGTTTTCACGAAAATATATTTTAGCGCCATCTATTACAAAATAGAAGATATGTATTGTTGAAGTAGGCATAGCTAAGTTTCCATACAAAAGTAGCCATTTTTGTAAAAAATCAAAAAAAAATAATTAAATCAAAATTTAACATTAAAAACAAATAATTACTATTTTTAATTTTTTGGTTTTTACGTAGAGTTGTTTAAATAAATAATTTTCATAATTTGACAAACGAAATCGCGCTCCATTTTTGGTGTGTCACTATAAAAGTTTTTAGATGTAGTTTTCGCGAAAACTTAGGTTTTCAATTTTTACTCTGGTACCTCTGGATGGATTGGACTGATATTTGGTAACTACACTCATTATAGTGCTCTATAGTTAACTATGCCAGTGCTCCTCCATTATTTCCCACAATGTCTGAGAAATCATGTTTTCATCATATAACCATCTTCCAAGTAGAGCTAATGGAGGAGCACTGGCATAGTTAACTATAGAGCACTATAATGAGTGTAGTTACCAAATATCAGTCCAATCCATCCAGAGGTACCAGAGTAAATCCCAGATGAAAATATGACTATTCGTCATTTCATCCAGACTACTAATTTGAATGTGTTTACCAAATATCAGCCCAAGTTAACTGCTTAATTGAAAATAAAGCACACATTTCGTTGTCTGTCGCGAACAAAAATGTAATCGCCATAAAATATCAATTTTATCGACAATTGTCTATTAAAATCGCCATACATAATCACATACAAATCGACCCACAATTAGTCTAAAATGTAATATAATTTGAAACGGGATATGGCAAAACTTTTTAGACGAGGCGATATAATTAGACAACACAAAATAAAAATCGACACGACCAGACTATCGACTATCGACAGCAAATAAAATCGCCACTCACAATAAGGGGGAATATTTTATCTACTTCTCAAATAGTTGATAAATATTTGTTAATGATGGCCTCAAATGGTTTAGACTGTGTAATTGATGAACCTACCCGTGCAGTGTCTGGTAAATGTATTGATCATATCTTTGTTCGCTTTGTTAATGATCAAAAATTTTCATATGTTAGTAGTGTTTTTGATTTTAAAATCACTGATCACTGTATGACAGGTTTGTTAATGAATAATATTACTCAAAAACAACCGGATAATCACATACCTATTTCTTACCCTAAAAAAATAGATTTTGAGAAATTGAATGCATTACTTCTTAATGAAGTTTGGGAAAGCGTATATTCTGAAGTTAATCCTTCAGTGGCCTATCATAATTTTCTTCACATTTTGCAAAATTTAATAAATGAAAGTAGTCATGAATCCACTGATCACTTAAAAACCAAACGGCTTAAACCATGGATGTCAAGAAAATTAATAGGCAAAGTGACAAAAAAAAAAAAATTAGGCAAAAATTAATAAAACATCCTGAAAACTTAAGACTTAAAAAATATTACTCAAAGTTATGTGTAGAATTAAAAAATGAAATTCCGGCTTGTCGCGATAAATATTATTCAGGTGAGCTTAACAAGAATAAGGGTAATCTTAGAGGTGAATGGAAGACTATTAATAGCATATTAAACAGAGCCCAAGATAAATCTAACTTATTTGTATTAGAGGTAGAAAATAGTAATATCACTGAAACTGATGATGTTGCCAATCTATTCAATAATCATTTTGTTTCTGTTTCTAATAATTTAAGTAATTGTTCTGACTGTAATTCTTGTAATGTCGGTTTAGTTGAAGATGGGTTTCAATGTGATAGTTTTGTATTTGACGAAATATCACCGTTTGAATTGTACAGAATAATTATGTCTCTAAAAAACTCTAATTCATGTACAGAAGATGGTATCACAATTCCAATCATTAAAAAAATCTCACTTAATATTGTTGATATCCTTTCTTTTATTTTTAATAAAAGCATAAATGCAGGTATTTTCCCAACTGCACTCAAATCAGCTGAAGTTATTCCTTTGTTTAAAAAAGGTGATAGGAAAAACATTAATAACTACAGACCCATTTCAATTTTACCATCTATTTCAAAAATATTTGAAAAAGCAGTCAAAAAACGTATGGTAGATTACTTAAATAAAATTAATTTTTTTAGTAAAAAACAATTTGGATTTCGCGAAGGTATGTCAATTGAAGATGCTCTGCTAAACTTTTGTAGTAATATATATGAAGATATCAACAATAAAAAAATTACCGCAGCGCTGTTCGATATTACCAAAGCTTTTGATATGGTAAATCACAAGCTATTGCTTGAAAAAATATATAAAGTTGGCTTTAGAGGTTTTATATATGATTGGTATTGTTCATACTTGAACTGTCGTACCCAAAGAGTAAAAATATCAAACAAATACAGTAGAATTAAGAATATTAATATAGGTGTACCCCAAGGTTCTGTATTAGGTCCAATTTTATTTTTAATATTTATAAACTCTTTGCTGAAACAAGCATTTAAATCTAATAATACTGCATTTGCAGATGACCTAGCTTGTGCCTACGCCAGCGTAAGTCATTTAATTCTCATTGCAGATATTAATTTTGATCTAGACTTGCTTAAAAAGTGGTTTGCTAGGCATAGGTTGATTTTAAGCATCGAAACTAAATTAATGTTTTTTAATATCTCGGGCAAACACGTTATAGATTATAATTTTGTTTTTCATTGTTCAACATGTAAGAAATTTTCAAATATTTCTAGTGATTGCAGTAGGCACTCATCTATGGAACCTTCTTACTGTGAGTTTTCTGAATGCACACAAAATTGCTGTAACATTGAAATTGTTGATTCTTTCAAATACTTAGGGGTTACAATAGATAGTAAATTGAGTTGGTACGATCACTCAGAAAGTTTAAAAAAATATTTTTTAACAACAGTTAGAAATTTTTATCATTTACGTAAATACTGTTCAGAAAAAATTATGAAATTGATATATTACAGTCTATTTCAATCTAAATTGCAATATGGTATAGTTTGTTGGGGTGGCGCTTATTTTAATAAAATTCAACCACTTCTAATTGCACAAAAGCATGTGATTAAAATAATCTTTAATAAAAATCGTAGTTACAGTAGTTTTGAACTTTTTAATAGATTAAAAATTCTCCCAATTAGACATTTGTACTATTATAAGCCCTTAAAGATTTTTTTCATTCGTGGTGGAGCATATCAGAGTAGAGTTTCAGCTCACTATGGCTTACGAATAAATGACAGAAGCTTAGCAATGGTTCCAAGATTTAGCACTTCGCATTTTGCTAAATATTTTACAATCACTGCACCTAAAATATTTAATAAATTACCAGCTGCAACTAGAGAAATTCGGGTTTTGTCCAATTTTTTGCGCGAAATTAAAATGTGGTTATTGAGATACAATCAAAATCAAATTGAAGATTTGCTCAGTGTTCAAATTTAAATTTAAAAGTTATAAATTGGTTCTAATCGGTTATGCAAATTTAAAACTTATTCAAATGAATTTTCTTTTTTTTGTTCCGTTTAAAATATTTAATTTTTAAATTTTTTTGTTAAACTAAATATCCCGGATATATATTATTTTTCTTTCTCAAAATGAATCACCCCATTTTATTTCTTTTTAATTATAATTAGAACTTTTTCGAAGGGGCATTCGTCACTATTATTCTTATAATAAAGAATGCTCGCTAACTTTTTTTCTTCTCTATAGTTTTAATTATTAATTATGTTCGTTCTTTTTCAATTTTTTTTTATTTATTTAAAGGTTTGAAAAGCACTTCTGTTTTAATAAAAATATTGTTAACTTTAAAAATGTTAAATATTAACTTAAAAATAAATAGCTTTAATTTAAAAGTAAAGGCAAAAAAAAAAAAGAAAAACAAAAAAATTTTATATTAAAATGCTAAATTTTATACGTTTGTTTTAGCTTAAATTATATTGATTTATAAAAATTTAAATTTTGGTTTATTGTTCATTTTTAATTCTTAAAAAGAGAAAAAATTGGTAATTTATTGTTTGTAATATCTAATGTGAGAAGAATAAAGATCTATTTATTTATTTTTTTTTATATAATGCACCGCTTTTGTTTTATAGATGGAAAAAGAAATTAGAGAAAATAAAAAAGCAGGACCTAAACCCATAACAATATAAGAATATCGTAGAAGGCAAAAGTTAGAGACACCAACTAAAATCCAACAACAATTTAAAGTATGCTTCAAAACAACAGCAGAAAACTAATAAGAGAAGGGTCTGCATTATTGACTCTAATAATAATAGAAAAAACAATAATTCTTCAATCAATAATAATAATAAAAATGGAAGGACGGAAAATAGCTGTATTACGTTGCTACGAGGATTAATTAATAAATAAATATGTAAAATAAATTTATAATAATAAAAGTAATAATAAAATTTTATTAAATTAATTAAAATTATAATACGAGGATTAAATTTATAATAAAAAAGTAATAATAAAAAAAATTAAAATTGTAATGATAAATTTTTTTAAAATTTTTTTTTTTTTAAATATATATGTATGTATATGACAGATAGCAAATTTTTTTTAATTAAATTATAATATATTTTCATTTCACTTGCAATTCTTCAATTTCTTAGGCTCCGCTAAATTTTTTGAAATATTATTATAGATACAGTAGGACCATTACAGTAGTGTGAATTAACAAAATATATAGAAGCTATCCCGATATAAAATAAAGATGCAAAAACAATTGCGAGAGCACTAGTAGAACAATTCATATTAAAATATGGAAGTTTTAAAACATTAAAAACAGATCTAGGAACAGAATTTGTTAATGAAATATTTAAAAACATTTGTTCATTCTTCAATATTAACCATATTACATCAACACCTTATCACCATGAAAGTCTTGGATCAATAGAAAGGAATCACAGAGTACTGAATGAATACTTATTATCTTTTGTAGAAGATTTTAATTGGGACAAATGGATACCATATTATGTATTCAGTTATAATACAACACCGCACACTGATACAAAAGTGTCACCATATGAACTTGTTTTTGGTAAGCTCACAAGACTACCATCAGATGACAAATTAACAAATAATACACCAATTTATAATGTAATTATGCTGAAGAACTAAGATTTCTTTTACAACATATATTTTCATTTCACTTGCAATTCTTCAATTTCTTAGGCTCCGCTAAATTTTGACAAATTATTTGAGATGTTGTTTGAAAAAAAATGTTTTTATAAACATTAGTATATTTTTTTTTTTTTTTTGAAAGGTTCTATTCAGGATTGTTTAATTTAATTATTCGTTAGCATTTATGTCGAATGAAAATAACAAACCCAGTAGGTTTAATAGATTTGTAGATTCTATATCATTTATTAATAGTAGTCCGTCTATTTCGGTGAGTTTAGAGGAGAGCAGGATTGTCGAAATTAATAATCCCATTGCCTCCACCCCACAAATACCAGAAGAAGTACCGGGTACTAGTGTAAATAAAAAGAAAGTAACTTTTAGTGAGGTAGAAACACCATCTAGGAAGGTGTGCGATAAAATAAAACGGGATCAAAATTAAGAGGAAGAGCAGCGGAATTATTTCAGTACAGGACAGTAACACTGTTCGAGGAATTTAAAGAAATTTTAGAGGAAAATTTCATACCAAGGAAAAATATAGCACAATTAAAAACGGAATTGGAAGGTTGCTTCCAAACAATAGACGAGTCGGTCAATACTTTTGGCGACCGTCTAAAAAGGAAATATCATTGCTTAAAATTAGGGATTCAAAGGAAATATTTAACGGAACCAGGATCAATGTTACAAGATGCAGAAGAAATTGCACAACGGATATTTATAAGAAGACTGCGGTCGGAATCTATTAAGTAATACGTATTGGGACAAAATTATAGGAGATTGGAGGATTTACTTCAAGGAACTAGGTTATTTGTGGAGCAATTAGAACAAGTTGCGCCCATAAGGACACAAAATAATAATATGGATAATACAATGTTCCAACAAATGTTTAACAAATATATGGCGATGTGCCTAACAGAAAATAGAGGATGATCAGGATTAAATAACCGTCCTTAATTTAATAATAATAATAATAATAACAATAATAATAATAAATATAATAGGAATACATATAATAACAATAGCAGGAATAATCATCAAAATATTAATAATAATAATAACAGAAATAATTTTGGAAATAATAACAGAAATAACTTTAATAATAACAACTATAATGGGAATAATAATAACAGATTTGTTAACCGAAATTGTTACAATAATAATAATAATAATAATCGAAACAATTATAATAATAACAGTAACAACAATAAAAACAATAGTAATAATAATTATAATATGAATAATAACAACGCTAATAATAACTATAACTCCGGTACTAATAATACTAATGCATGGCCAAGGAATAATGGAGCATTACCTTCCTATAAATGTGGTCAACCAGGTCACATTAGCAGGGACTGTGGTATGCAGAACAACAGAGTAAATCCAATAATAAATTGCACCATTTGTGGAAATAAGGGCCATTATCTTTCCAAATGAGCGATGAGCACCGAATCGATCATTTGGAAAGACTGACACATAATAATGATCTGATTATTCATGGAATTCCAAAATTAAAGAATGAAATCTTGAATGATACATTCAATAAAATCTGTGCTAGTTTAAAATGTAATTGTGATTCTAGTAATCTAGCATCAATTTTTAGAATTCACAATGGGTCAGTTATTGTCAAATTTCTCTGGCCGACGGTTAGAGATCTATTCTTCTACAAATATCTAAAGTTTAAAAAATTGAATCTATCGCATATTGGATTTAGTGGTAACAATAATAGAATTTACATTAATGAATGTTTGACTAAAAAAACTTCTGAATTATTAAAACTGGCGAACACACTAAGAAATGATGGTTGGATTTTTAAATCATATACACACAAGGGGCATCTCTACATTGTTAAAACCCAAAATGACAAACCTATTAAAATAATGTCTAAAAATCAACTAATTAATAATAATAATTCGACAACCGACAGGAGAAAATCTATTATTGCGGAGCCAACTGATATTGATGCCATTAGTTAGTTACGATGTTTTTAAGTTATTTAATTATTTATGTTTACTATTTTTTCAATATCCTTTTTTGCTATATTTTAATGTTATTGCTCTCATTCTTATATTTTATTTTTTTTAATTTTGTTAAAATTGTATTAGTTTTAAGTAATATTTTTGTCATGTTGTTTATCGGGGTCATTTTTACTAAGAGATTTAGAATAGTATCTGTGCTATTATTATGGACTGAAGTTTTGCTGGGCAGGTTGCTACTAATTAATTTTTTTAAATCTTATTTAATTTCTAATTATGGTTAATAGCAGTAGCACAAATAGCAACAACGTTGGTGTTCCAGTGGGAAATTATTCTATACCAAATATTATTCTGAAGTCAGCTTTTAAATCCAAGGATTCGTTGCATATCTGTCATATTAATATAAGAAGTTTATTCCCTAAAATAGATGTAATACGGTCAACTATAAAACAAACGTACATGTTCTCATGATTTCTGAAACGTGGTTGAATCCGGATATTACGTCTGATATGATTAAAATTGCTGGTTATAAACTCTATAGAAATGACAGGTATATTATAAACACTGATGGCAGTACTATTATTGGTGGTGGGGTCTCAATTTATGTTAAGTGTGGGCTTTCGGTTAAAATTTTGAGTCAATCGTTTCAAATACATGGGCTTGAGTATATGTTTATTGAATTAAAACATGAACATGAATCTTTTCTTCTTGGTTGTGTTTATTTTTGTAAACCTTCAGTTGGACGTCTTGAACTCTTATCAGAGGAACTAAAGAAGCTATCGCCACAGTATGAACACATTATAATTAGTGGTGATTTTAATATAAATATTTTGTCTGAGCTGGATAATGTTAAACCTGCCTTTCTTAGATTAATTACTAGCTTTTCTCTTTCAATTTTAAACACAACTCATGCGACCAGATTTAATAGAACATCTGCTTCGCTGCTTGATATGTTTATCATCAATTCTGATTTTATTGAGAAAGCTTCTAGTTTAGGGCAGGTCTCATTGCCTGGTTGAAGTGATCATGATCTTATCTATTTCTCGTACAAAGTTCCAGTTAAAGTACCTGATAAAGATAACATTACTTATCGTGATTATAAAAACTGTGATATTTACACCCTTTACAATGCTGCTAATATGTGTCCATGGAATCTTATTTATTCGTCACCAGATATTAATGTCCAACTATCTGTTTTTAACAATATTGTACGTAAACAGTTTAATGATCATGTCCCTCTTCGTACTGTAAAACATAATCCAAAATATATTCCTTATTTTGATACTGAAATTAATAAAATAACTTCGGAACGTGATTTTGCTTATATTCAAAATATTCAAAAACTAACGAAAATGGGGCCAAATATACAAGTCTTAGAAATAAAGCCACTCTATTGGTTCGTAAGGCAAAAAAAGCTTATTTTTCTGAAAAACTAGATAACGATTTGTCATCGAAGAATTTCTGGAAAAATGTAGCTACTTTTGGCGTCCATAATAAGCGATCTACTGACGAATTGGGAAGCTTTGATGTCAATGAGCTAAATAAACTCTTCTGTGTATCATCTATTAATGTGTCCTGTACTGATAATTGTGACGTGTTGCATGATAATAATTATATTAGTGACAACTGTAATAGTTTCTCTTTCCATTGTGTTACTGTGAATGATGTGTATGATGCTATTGAGCATATTAAATCCAAGGCTGTTGGACCTGATGACATCCAGCTAAAATTTATCAAAATGTTGCTACCTGTGGTACTCCCGCATTTGGTTTATATTTTCAATAATATTCTCACTAAGTCATGTTATCCAAAGGACTGGAAATTAGCAAAAATTATTCCTGTTGCTAAAAAACATAATCCGGAAGTGACGGATTTTCGCCCCATTAGTCTGCTTTCTAGCTTATCTAAAGCTTTTGAATTTATCATGCAGAATCAAATATGGAAATATCTGGAAGAAAACAAATTACTTTATCAGCATCAGTCTGGTTTTAGATCTAAACACAGTACTAAAACTGCACTCTTGAACATTACTGATGACATATCTGTTAAAATTGACAAAAAACTATGTACTATTCTTTTGCTTCTAGATTTTTCTAAAGCTTTTGATAGTATTAATCACCTGAAACTGTGCCAAAAACTAAAAAATAAATTCAATTTTGATAGTAGTGCTATTAATCTTATTCTTAGCTATCTATCTGAGCGATTTCAGTATGTATCTTGTAATGGTGCTACGTCAGATCTACTTCCTGTTTTATGTGGTGTTCCTCAAGGATCCATTTTGGGTCCTTTGCTATTCAGCCTATTCATCAATGATTTGCCTGACTGCCGGTCAGAGGCAAAATGTCATATATATGCTGATGATACGCAAATATCCTGACTGCCGGTCAGAGGCAAAATGTCATATATATGCTGATGATACGCAAAGTTGTCCTGTTTCCGAATTAGCATTAAATATCGGCAAACTAAACGATGAACTGGATGCGATTTCTTTCTGGGCTAGTCATAATGGATTGCAACTGAATGCATCCAAATCTCAAGCTATTGTGATATTTTCTAAAAATATTGACACGTCCAGTTTACCATCTATCCGTCTTAACAATAAAACTATACAGTACTGTGATAAAGTCAAAAATCTAGGAGTAATTTTCAACAAAACATTATCTTGGACCGATCATATTAGTTCTATTTCGTGTAAAGTTTACGCTGTCCTTCGTAGAATGTGGAAATTTTCTGACAATATTCCGCTTATGTCCAGGCGCAAATTGATCTTGTCTCTAGCTGTCCCGCACCTTCTTTATTGTGATGTTGTATATTCGTCTATGAATGTTGGTGAATGGAATAGACTTAATGTGCTCTTTAATTCTTGTATTAGATATGTTCACAACCGTCGAAGATTTGACAGACTACATGACGTTAGTAAATCTTTATTAAATTGTTTGTACTCTAACTATTTGAAGTATCGTTATTTATGTTTTTTGCACAAGCTTATTCATTATAAAACTCCTATGTATTTAGCGAATAAACTTGTTCATGTGAGATCGTCCAGAACTTTTAATCTTATTGTTCCTAAACATAAAACACGTTTACGCCATCTGTCCTTCTTTGTCAACATAGTTTCCTTATGGAATAAGCTACTTGTTGTTATTAAGTGTGCTTCATCGCATAAAAAATTCTGTGACCTCTGCTTCCGGCACTTCAGTTCGTTGTAGCTTAACTATTACTTATTTATTTATTTATTTAGTTACTTATTTTTATTTATTTATGTATATTATTTATTTATTATTTATTTATTCATTTACTTATTTATTTATTTATTTATATACATATTTATCTATTTATTTATTTATCTATTTATTTATTCATCTATTTATTTATTTATTTATTTTTTTGTATGATCCTTAGTATTTGTGACCCTTGTAAATTCTTTTTGTTGTTAAATTTTCATTGTAATCATTAAAATCTTTTTGTCATATTGTAAAGTCTAGATTTAATTTTTATTTCTTTTGTCATATTGTAAAGTCTAGATTTAATTTTTAAATTAAAAAACGATTTTTTAAATAGAACAGATTTTGAGAAAATTAGAAAAGAAGTAACTAAAAAGGAAATTATACAAAAAACAGAGGAAGTAGAAATTACAATACAAGACCGTTCAAATCATGGTATTTTAGAACCAAAATAGAAGTTAGATGTTCCAACTACATTAGAAAACGCAAATGAATTTGATATACCTTTTACAAATAATGGAAAAAATATTACTGAGAATAAATTAGATGAAATGAAATAAAAAAAAATACGATAAACAAAGCCCGGGTTTGTCAAAAGCACAATTCCTCAAAATCGCCTCATGAGCTATTCCAAAACAATGGGAAACAATGGTAACTATGAGCTATTCCAAAACAATGGGAATTCCTATACGCGTATATTATTTTTTAGTAGTATTTTCAATGTACTATACAAGGAAAGGTAAAAAATGATATGGTTATACATAGGTAAAAAATGTGTCCCTGTTCGATTTTACTAATTTTTTTTCCTTCCAAGGTTATTATTCCAGGACAATATATATAAACTTATCATTTAAGTTTTCTGTAATTTTGCTTTTAATTTAACATAATGTGAATGTGATATGAAATAATATCCAATATTCCATTTATATAGCTCCTAAAAATATGCAAAATGTTGGTTTTTTGCAAAATTTTACATGATTAAGCATTTTGATAATTATAAGTGTGAGGCAAATGATTATAATTTATTAATTTATGCACTTTAAAGAAATATGATTTCCGAAAGTTTTCTCAATATTTGTTTTTAAAAATATTGTATAGTTATAATTTTACAAGTAAATTAAAAATGTAATTTTTTAATTTTCGAAGGGCCACAACGGAAAGGGGAGGGGAGATACAGATACAATTTCTTCAGAGACTCTAGTTATTTTTTAGATATCTCTTGAGTACATAAATTTCAGCCTTCCATAACAAGCAGTTTGGGAAATACAGGGTGTTAAAAAAACTAAAAAAAGTTGTACATCAAGTTGTACAGACCTGAAAAATTTTTATTGGTTTAAGCATAGACAATAATATATAGATAGAAACAAAATATATAGAATAATAGAGCTTAAATTTGAATACTTTTGATTGAATTTAAAAATTGAAAAATATTTTTTCTTAAATTGCTTCGTTGGCGGTGATGCCGATTTTATATAATTTCTCATATATTAATGTGTCGTTTTTCTTTTTTATTAACTAATTTTCGTAAATTTTCAATATTTTTCAAACAATAAAAAATATTGGAAAATTGGGATATAAATTTGAAAAACTTTTTAGTGAGAATTTGAAACACTTTTTAATGATATCTTATGTATGAGAAATTATTTAAAATCGGCACTGTTTCGAAATAAGAAAGACTTCATTAGCTAATTTTCGCGAAAATTAAATTTTTAAACTTTAATGAAACATTATAGATTATAATATATGAGAAATTATATAAAATCGGCATCACCGCCAACGAAGCAATTTAAGAAAAAATATTTTTCAATTTTTAAATTCAATCAAAAGTAGTCTAATTTAAGCATATAGAATTTTTTTTCATAAATTTTCTCCCCCTCTTACACTTCTGTACCCCCTGAATTTAAGTTTTTTAATGAATGGACAAGGGAATCCCACAAATACAACTATATTCATTGCATGGACATATTACACAACTAAATTTATGGTTACTATGTTCTCAAATATTATTTTCCTATATAATTTTTCAGAATTGCTATTAGCACATAAATTTGATTTAATAAATTGAATTGTTCTGTTGTCATTTTATTTACAATTTAGAAAAAGTTTTAGTATAAAAATTCGTAATTTTTATTATGATTTAATAAATATTTGTATAATTAGAATAAAAAAAATTACCTAAAATGTTTTTAATGAATAATTTGTGGTAAGTTTGTATACCTAAATTAACATTTTACGGAAGAATAATGTTAACAAAACCGGCATTTCGTTAATAATATTCTAGCAGAAAAATTATTAATATGAATTTTTTTTCGTATAATTTGAAAATGTATTACATTTAAAAAATACATAATTGTACTTTTTCATAAAATTTAAATTGTATTTGGCATACAAAACTTATATAATAAAACTAAATTTTTTTTCAACATTTTGAAAAAAATATCATAAAAAAATTCATATAAATAAACAACCAGAAAATACTCTGTTTGCTATTACGATTTTCATTCAAAAATTTCCATGGTCAAGTCCAAGTAGTGAAGAATAGAAATTTAAAAATGAGAGAAAAAAGCATAGAATAGAAAGATGGTTATTGAAAAGAGCAAACTGGCTATTGGAAAAGCTATATTTTTCCAAATTCATACGTTTTATCTCAAACATTTTCTCTAAAACGTCCCTACAGAATTTTTGTTCAGAATTTTTGTTCATATAAAAAAATGATTTTTCAATTCTATATTAAAAAAGGAGCTTTCATAATTTGTTGAAAAATTCATTTCATATTATGCGATTTTAGAACACTATTCTACATCTTATAGTATATTGTCTTTGGTTTAAGTTATTAGATGTTCAATATGGGCAATTTTCGAACTTGGAGGGGGAATAACTCAGAGGCGAACAGAGATAGAAGAAAATTTTGTTCTACTGGACCTATTATTTTATTACTATCTATCTATGGTCTAAATTGTATTACTCTATCTCAATGGTTCCCAAACTATTTTGGTTGTGGAACCCCCAAATTTTTTGCCAATGATCGCGGAACCCTGAATATTTTTTATACAAAGATTATAAAAACTATTTATAGTTACCTGATTTATAAAAACACAAGTGGAATAGAAAATACTTATTTCTGTTCACTTGAAAAAATAGTTATGTTAGATTTAAAGTAAATAACACTATAGTTCGCGTCCGTTTACAATTTAAAATATACCAAATATGGTCGACCATATAGAAATTCAAATCGTTGGAAATATAGTAGGCTCTGAAGTTTTTATATAAATTTGAAATAGACCAATCACAGAAACACCATTCCTATTTTTTTTGAATGAAATAAAATTTGTCACGCGGAACCCCTAAATTTTTTCGTGGAACCCCAGGGTTCCGCGGATCACACTTTGGGAACCACTGATCTTAATAGATGTAGAAGTTTGTGTAAACGGACGGACAGACTAGTATACATATTTCTTTCAATTTGGTTGGAAATATGCTAAAAATTAACAATTGTTTTAAAAAAGAAAAAGAAGATGAATATGAAGTTAATAAAATTAAAGTATATAATAATATAGAAAAAAATGAAGAAATGAGAAATGAAATACGAAATGAAATTCGTAGTGATAAAGTTGAAGAAATTAAAGATAATTATGATAATGAAATAAGACGTGGAAGGAAAAGAATTTAATGAAACAGAATGTATTGAAAATCAGTAATTGTAAACCAATACAAACAAATGAAGGCATTGAAAAAAGTAATAACGAACATAAAAGACCACGTCACGTATACGCAAACGTAGTTATTATAAATAGAGTAGAAATTCCGCAAGTACAAACCAAAACATTAATTCATAGTTTTGGAAAAACAATGTTAGAAAATAAAGAATCAATGCGAAACAACATAATAAATAAATTAACACCTCAATTAAAAGAACTAAATCCACATACGTTCCCTAGCGTAATACAAAGGAACTACAAATACTATCGTAAACATGCCTAAATTCAGACATTATAAATGCAGGTACATAGTAACAATAAAATGGCATCAAATCCACGGACTTATTCGTTTAAAGTTTAATCGTAAATTAAGATAATTCTGGGGTAAATTTAGGTTTATATGAAACATTAGAAAAATATAATAACTTAGTAATCATAGGATATAGATTAATCTTAAAAAATTTGCATATTTTTAGGTGTAAACAAAATTGTTTAGGAAAAATGTACCATGGAAAATTTTAATTACTTAATTTTAATTCGAAGAAATGAAGGAAGGAATTATTCTGAGATAGAAATAAATTTTGTTGTATACATATACAAATATATATATAAAATAATAATTATAAAGAAATAAGTAAATAAATTAAAAAAAAAAGAAAAATAAAAGATAAAAGGGGAAGGAATTGAAAGAATATTAAAGATTAAAGCAAATATTTAAAAGGTAATATTGAATAGTTAACTGTAATTATTAAACTAAAAAATTATTAAAACTAGTTTGATTTAAATAAATGGAAAAATGTTTTGTAAATTATATTAAAGTAAGGAAAATTAAGAGAAATATGTATGTAATATTGTTCAAAAAATAAAAATGAAGAATTATTTAATGAAAATGAAGAAATATTTAAAGTAAAATTGTTTAAAAATGAGAATGAAGAAATATTTAAAAAGAAATATGTAAAGTTGTTTAAAGAATTATTTAATATTGTAAAGGAAGAAATATGTAAAGTTGTTTAAAATGAAAATGAAGAATTATTTAATATTGTTTAAAATAAAAATAAAGAAATATGAATATTGTTGAAATGAAAAAATGAATGAGAATTATATTTAAAGTTGTATATTTAATATTGTTCTAAAATTGAAATGAAGAATTGTTTAAAGTTTTATATTTAAAAATTTAAGATGAAAAATGTAAATTTTATATTAATGTTTGTATTATGTTGTGAAAGGAAAATATTGTTTAATATTAATAAGAGAATAAAGAAAATTGAAGAATTGTTTAAAAATAGAGACAATAAATTGTAAAATGATTAAAAACTAAAATTGAAATGAAGAATTGAGATATAAAATTATTAAATGTAAATTTGTTATGAAAAGAATTGAAAAAGTTATGATCATAAAATTATAGAAATTAAAATTGAAAATATTGAAATAAGATATATAAAAAAAAATGTTTTGGGGAAACGACCGAGCCTAATCTCTTAAATATAGGTGAAATTTCTTAACCAATTGTTAAGAGTGTATAATTTGGTTTTTTAAAATAATTATATTATATTTTTTAGTAGTTAAGTTAAGTCAGAACAATAATGATAATGAACAACAAACAATATGACAATCAATTAAAGCAAATTTTCGGAATTTTAAATTTTTTTTCTTGAAGGTGATGTTCTCTTCAAGAACAACCCCTTCAAGTTTCTCAAAAGGAGAGGAATGTTATATGTAAAATTACACATAACAATAATTTAAGAAAAATCCCGATATAAAACATAAAAATATTGGTAATAAATATTTTATATACAAAGTACATATAAAATATTATATTAACAATATCGGTCAACAAAATATTTATTCAAATAAAAAAAGTTTAAAATTGAATAATTTCAGTAATAATTAATTATTACACAATAATTGTTTATTATACAATATTTAGAATATCGGTCAAAATAAAATTAAATCAAAATAAAATTATATTAATTATATCGGTCAAAAATAAAAAATGCTTGGTCGACATTTTTGTCGAATAAGCCAAATTAAATTTAAATTAAAATATTCAATGACGAAAATATTTAGTATAATTAATAATATATCGTATTTGTAATTTACGCAAATTTGTTTATTTACAAACAAATTTGTGTATAAAAGTCATGGATTTTAATTGGAAATTAGTCATTATTATTCTGACTATTGCATTGAATAATTAAGCCATTCCTTTTGAACAAGTGCTTATTTTCAATAATATAATAATAAAGTACTAAATTTAAAATTGTAAAAATTAGAATTGGAATTAAGAAATAAACAGATTTTGGAAATAAAAACTGAAGGATTTTAATTTGAAAGGACTCAACTTACTTTAATATAATATATAAACTACAGTTTAAAAGGTAATTTCATCGAAAATTATGTTAGAACATAACAGGTGTCACCTATCATGGGTGGGATCAGAGATTGGCTATTTCTTTTTCGTGTGAAGTGGCAGATCTCGGTTTTCTGTGGATTAACGTTCAGCCCGCTTTTATCTGCCCATCGACTGACGATGTTCAGTGCAGGTTGCATTATTCCGGCGAGTTCTACCTCGAAATTGCTTGTTACGAGAATAACCAAGTCGTCTGCATAACAGATGACAATCTATCCCTGTTCAGTGAGTTCGAATAGGAGGTCGTTCACATCGAGTATCCAGAGTAGGGGTGACAGAATGCCGCCCTGTGGTGTACCTTTGTGAACTTTGCCTACCCTTTTTTGGTCACCAAGGTTCGCAAAGATGTTTCTGTGAGCGAGCATATAGTTTATCCACTTGGATATCAGTGGATCAACCCCATGCTTTTCCAGAACATCTTTGATCTTTTCTGGAAGAACATTGTTAAATGCTCCTTCCACGTCTGTAAAGGTTCCGAGGACATTCTCCTTAAAGAGAAAGGCTTTTTCAATGGTGTGAACCACCTCATGGAGTGCGGTTTCCACCGATTTCCCCTTTAAATAGCCGTGCTGTTTTACAGACAAAACTTCAGGCGGGAGTTTATCCCGTATTTCTTTCTCGCAGACTTTTTCCAAAGTCTTCAGAAGAAATTAAGTAAGGCTGATTGGTCTAAATTCCTTGGTGTTTGAATAGTCACCGCGGCCCGGTTTCGGAATGAAGACCACTCTAACCTCTTGCCAGAATTTGGGGGTATACCCGAAAAGTATACATCCTCTGAAGAGATTTACCGATCTGTTGCCTAGAAACTTCCACAAGTTTTGGCGGAGGGCCGGAAAAATCCCGTCCCGTCCCGGTGACTTAAATGGTTTGAAAAAGAAGACAGCCCATTTAGTCACATCTAGATTGATAAAGTTCACTTCTGTATTGCTCAAACTATTGTTTGGTTGGCTATATGTGGAAACAGAGGTGTCGAAGCATTTGGGGAAATGCTCTTCTATAAGCAATTCAAGTGACTCCCCTACCTACCGATTCCGCCCTGGTCTATTCGCTATTGACGAGAAGTTCAGGTTGGACGTGGGTTTTCACCAGGAATTTCTTTATACCCAACGCTCATTGACACTATCTACGCAATCGCAAAAGGTTCTCCAAGATTGTCTCTTGGACTTGACCATGTTCTCCAAGATTGTACTTATATTCTCTTAGAGCTTTTTGGTAAGAGCTCCAGGATTCGTCACGATTACAGCTCTTTGCTTTGTTAAAGAGTCTGCGAACCTGTTTCCGTTTTTCTTTGAGGTCTTGTGTCAACCAAGGTGGGTCAGAACAAGTTCGTTCGCTCCAGCTCGATAGACGGCGGGGGGGTGGGTGAGTCGTATGGCAGATATACCGACGCCAAGGTAATCTTTTTTTTCTTGCCAGCCAATTCGCCCTCCCACACAACCACTGTGCTATCCTTATTCGTAAAAAATATTTTTCAATTTTTAAATTCAATCAAAAGTATTCTAATTTAAGCATATAGAATTTTTCTTCATAAATTTTCTCCCCCTCTTACACTTCTGTACCCCCTGAATTTAAGTTTTTTAATGAATGGACAAGATAATCTTACAAATACAACTATATTCATTGCATGGACATATTACACAACTAAATTTATGGTTACTATGTTCTCAAATATTATTTTCCTATATAATTTTTCAGAATTGCTATTAGCACATAAATTTGATTTAATAAATTGAATTGTTCTGTTGTCATTTTATTTACAATTTAGAAAAAGTTTTGGTATAAAAATTCGTAATTTTTATTATGATTTAATAAATATTTGTATAATTAGAATAAAAAAAAATACCTAAAATGTTTTTAATGAATAATTTGTGGTAAGTTTGTATACCTAAATTAACATTTTACGGAAGAATAATGTTAACAAAACCGGCATTTCGTTAATAATATTCTAACAGAAAAATTATTAATATGAATTTTTTTTCGTATAATTTGAAAATGTATTACATTTAAAAAATACATAATTGTACTTTTTCATCAAATTTAAATTGTATTTGGCATACAAAACTTATATAATAAAACTAAATTTTTTTTAAACATTTTGAAAAAAATATCATAAAAAAATTCATATAAATAAACAACCAGAAAATACTCTGTTTGCTATTACGATTTTCATTCAAAAATTTCCATGGTCAAGTCCAAGTAGTCAAGAATAGAAATTTAAAAATGAGAGAAAAAAGCATAGAATAGAAAGATGGTTATTGAAAAGAGCAAACTGGCTATTGGAAAAGCTATATTTTTCCAAATTCATACGTTTTATCTCAAACATTTTCTCTAAAACGTCCCTACAGAATTTTTGTTCAGAATTTTTGTTCATATAAAAAAATGATTTTTCAATTCTATATTAAAAAAGGAGCTTTCATAATTTGTTGAAAAATTCATTTCATATTATGCGATTTTAGAACACTATTCTACATCTTATAGTATATTGTCTTTGGTTTAAGTTATTAGATGTTCAATATGGGCAATTTTCGAACTTGGAGGGGGAATAACTCAGAGGGGAACAGAGATAGAAGAAAATTTTGTTCTACTGGACCTATTATTTTATTACTATCTATCTATGGTCTAAATTGTATTACTCTATCTCAATGGTTCCCAAACTATTTTGGTTGTGGAACTCCCAAATTTTTTGCCAATGATCGCGGAACCCTGAATATTTTTTATACAAAGATTATAAAAACTATTTATAGTTACCTGATTTATAAAAACACAAGTGGAATAGAAAATACTTATTTCTGTTCACTTGAAAAAATAGTTATGTTAGATTTAAAGTAAATAACACTATAGTTCGCGTCCGTTTACAATTTAAAATATACCAAATATGGTCGACCATATAGTAATTCAAATCGTTGGAAATATAGTAGGCTCTGAAGTTTTTATATAAATTTGAAATAGACCAATCACAGAAACACCATTCCTATTTTTTTTTAATGAAATAAAATTTGTCACGCGGAACCCCTAAATTTTTTCGGGGAACCCCAGGGTTCCGCGGATCACACTTTGGGAACCACTGATCTTAATAGATGTAGAAGTTTGTGTAAACGGACGGACAGACTAGTATACATATTTCTTCCAATTTGGTTGGAAATATGCTAAAAATTAACAATTGTTTTAAAAAAGAAAAAGAAGATGAATATGAAGTTAATAAAATTAAAGTATATAATAATATAGAAAAAAATGAAGAAATAAGAAATGAAATACGAAATGAAATTCGTAGTGATAAAGTTGAAGAAATTAAAGATAATTATGATAATGAAAAAAGACGTGGAAGGAAAAGAATTTAATGAAACAGAATGTATTGAAAACCAGTAATTGTAAACCAATACAAACAAATGAAGGCATTGAAAAAAGTAATAACGAACACAAAACACCACGTCACGTATACGCAAACGTAGTTATTATAAATAGAGTAGAAATTCCGCAAGTAAAAACCAAAACATTAATTCATAGTTTTGGAAAAACAATGTTAGAAAATAAAGAATCAATGCGAAACAACATAATAAATAAATTAACACCTCAATTAAAAGAACTAAATCCACATACGTTCCCTAGCGTAATACAAAGGAACTACAAATACTATCGTAAACATGCCTAAATTCAGACATTATAAACGCAGGTACATAGTAACAATAAAATGGCATCAAATCCACGGACTTATTCGTTTAAAGTTTAATCGTAAATTAAGATAATTCTGGGGTAAATTTAGGTTTATATGAAACATTAGAAAAATATAATAACTTAGTAATCATAGGATATAGATTAATTTTAAAAAATTTGCATATTTTTAGGTGTAAACAAAATTGTTTAGGAAAAATGTACCATGGAAAATTTTAATTACTTAATTTTAATTCGAAGAAATGAAGGAAGGAATTATTCTGAGATAGAAATAAATTTTGTTGTATACATATACAAATATATATATAAAATAATAATTATAAAGAAATAAGTAAATAAATTAAAAAAAAAAAGAAAAATAAAAGATAAAAGGGGAAGGAATTGAAAGAATATTAAAGATTAAAGCAAATATTTAAAAGGTAATATTGAATAGTTAACTGTAATTATTAAACTAAAAAATTATTAAAACTAGTTTGATTTAAATAAATGGAAAAATGTTTTGTAAATTATATTAAAGTAAGGAAAATTAAGAGAAATATGTATGTAATATTGTTCAAAAAATAAAAATGAAGAATTATTTAATGAAAATGAAGAAATATTTAAAGTAAAATTGTTTAAAAATGAGAATGAAGAAATATTTAAAAAGAAATATGTAAAGTTGTTTAAAGAATTATTTAATATTGTAAAGGAAGAAATATGTAAAGTTGTTTAAAATGAAAATGAAGAATTATTTAATATTGTTTAAAATAAAAATGAAGAAATATGAATATTGTTGAAATGAAAAAATGAATGAGAATTATATTTAAAGTTGTATATTTAATATTGTTCTAAAATTGAAATGAAGAATTGTTTAAAGTTTTATATTTAAAAATTGAAGATGAAAAATGTATATTTTATATTAATGTTTGTATTATGTTGTGAATGGAAAATATTGTTTAATATTAATAAGAGAATAAAGAAAATTGAAGAATTGTTTAAAAATAGAGACAATAAATTGTAAAATGATTAAAAACTAAAATTGAAATGAAGAATTGAGATATAAAATTATTAAATGTAAATTTGTTATGAAAAGAATTGAAAAAGTTATGATCATAAAATTATAGAAATTAAAATTGAAAATATTGAAATAAGATATATAAAAAAAAATGTTTTAGGGAAACGACCGAGCCTAATCTCTTAAAGATAGGTGAAATTTCTTAACCAATTGTTAAGAGTGTATAATTTGGTTTTTTAAAATAATTATATTATATTTTTTAGTAGTTAAGTTAAGTCAGAACAATAATGATAATGAACAACAAACAATATGACAATTAATTAAAGCAAATTTTCGGAATTTTAAATTTTTTTTCTTGAAGGTGATGTTCTCTTCAAGAACAACCCCTTCAAGTTTCTCAAAAGGAGAGGAATGTTATATGTAAAATTACACATAACTATAATTTAAGAAAAATCTCGATATAAAACATAAAAATATTGGTAATAAATATTTTATATACAAAGTACATATAAAATATTATATTAACAATATCGGTCAACAAAATATTTATTCAAATAAAAAAAGTTTAAAATTGAATAATTTCAGTAATAATTAATTATTACACAATAATTGTTTATTATACAATATTTAGAATATCGGTAAAAATAAAATTAAATCAAAATAAAATTATATTAATTATATCGGTCAAAAATAAAAAATGCTTGGTCGACATTTTTGTCGAATAAGCCAAATTAAATTTAAATTAAAATATTCAATGACGAAAATATTTAGTATAATTAATAATATATCGTATTTGTAATTTACGCAAATTTGTTTATTTACAAACAAATTTGTGTATAAAAGTCATGGATTTTAATTGGAAATTAGTCATTATTATTCTGACTATTGCATTGAATAATTAAGCCATTCCTTTTGAACAAGTGCTTATTTTCAATAATATAATAATAAAGTACTAAATTTAAAATTGTAAAAATTAGAATTGGAATTAAGAAATAAACAGATTTTGGAAATAAAAACTGAAGGATTTTAATTTGAAAGGACTCAACTTGGGAAACTACAGTTTAAAAGGTAATTTCATCGAAAATTATGTTAGAACATAACAGGTGTCACCTATCATGGGTGGGATCAGAGATTGGCTATTTCTTTTTCGTGTGAAGTGGCAGATCTCGGTTTTCTGTGGATTAACGTTCAGCCCGCTTTTATCTGCCCATCGACTGACGATGTTCAGTGCAGGTTGCATTATTCCGGCGAGTTCTACCTCGAATTTGCTTGTTACGAGAATAACCAAGTCGTCTGCATAACAGATGACAATCTATCCCTGTTCAGTGAGTTCGAATAGGAGGTCGTTCACATCGAGTATCCAGAGTAGGGGTGACAGAATGCCGCCCTGTGGTGTACCTTTGTGAACTTTGCCTACCCTTTTTTGGTCACCAAGGTTCGCAAAGATGTTTCTGTGAGCGAGCATATAGTTTATCCACTTGGATATCAGTGGATCAACCCCATGCTTTTCCAGAACATCTTTGATCTTTTCTGGAAGAACATTGTTAAATGCTCCTTCCACGTCTGTAAAGGTTCCGAGGACATTCTCCTTAAAGAGAAAGGCTTTTTCAATGGTGTGAACCACCTCATGGAGTGCGGTTTCCACCGATTTCCCCTTTAAATAGCCGTGCTGTTTTACAGACAAAACTTCAGGCGGGAGTTTATCCCGTATTTCTTTCTCGCAGACTTTTTCCAAAGTCTTCAGAAGAAATGAAGTAAGGCTGATTGGTCTAAATTCCTTGGTGTTTGAATAGTCACCGCGGCCCGGTTTCGGAATGAAGACCACTCTAACCTCTTGCCAGAATTTGGGGGTATACCCGAAAAGTATACATCCTCTGAAGAGATTTACCGATCTGTTGCCTAGAAACTTCCACAAGTTTTGGCGGAGGGCCGGAAAAATCCCGTCCCGTCCCGGTGACTTAAATGGTTTGAAAAAGAAGACAGCCCATTTAGTCATTTTGGTAAGAGCTCCAGGCTTCGTCACGATTACAGCTCTTTGCTTTGTTAAAGAGTCTGCGAACCTGTTTCCGTTTTTCTTTGAGGTCTTGTGTCAACCAAGGTGGGTCAGAACAAGTTCGTTCGCTCCAACTCGATAGACGGCGGGGGGGGTGGGTGAGTCGTATGGCAGATATACCGACGCCAAGGTAATCTTTTTTTTCTTGCCAGCCAATTCGCCCTCCCACACAACCACTGTGCTATCCTTATTCGTAACCTGTGAGTGAGAAAGGAGATTAATATTTTTCTTTGCTACAATACAGGTTCTTGGTCTACCTTGGTTACCTTTGTAGAAGAGCTGGACTGATTTCAAGCTCCATCCAGTAGCCCTATCATCGACTGTCCAGGGTTACTGGATTAGTGCCACGTCCACCTCGTTACTATCGAAGAGCTTTTGTAGGTTGGCTGTGGCCGCCCTACTGCGATGGAGATTGATCTGAACAATTCTCATGAATCGTTCTGATCAATCTCCATCTCCAGTTCTTCCATCAGTAATTCCTGGGTTAGAGTCTGGTCATCGTCCGATGCCAGAAGGCGCTCAAGTAGGGATAATTTCTCGTCTTCATCGCAAGACGGTGCTTGATCCCCCTCTGCCACCAGGCAATGCCCGACCGGATCCTCTGTTTCGTCGGCAGGTGTTGATGCTGACAAGCCACAGGGTCCTGCTAATCCAGGAATTAACACATCAGCCCCTGTAACAGAGATTGATGCTTTTGTATCCGCAGCAGAATTAGAGGCAAGGGGTTGCTCTGCACATTCAACCGCCCTACTATCCGTTTTGAATAGTAAGGTGGTCATCCTGTACCAGATCTCCACCTTAGCCTCTTGAATCCTTTCGAAGGATCCCTGATCGATGCCCAACACTAAGTAGATTCCTTGCGGATTCTTCACCGTGTGGTACACCGACCAGAGCTCCGTCGGCAGGTTATTCTGCTGCCGAATCTGGCTAAGAATGTCGGGTACCGGTCGGGGTGAACCCTTCATTTCGACCGTTACCCTTCTAAGCCTAGGGACTTCATCCTTGCCTACCATTTGTCGTCTACGACGGATGTCGTCCCATGGAAGCTCCAATTCGCCGACTAATCTCTTCAGGAAGTCTACCGTGAACTTGTCATGGGTGATCTCCTCGGAAGCCGCTCCACTTGAAACGAACCGGCAAAAAATCACGGGTTGCCTTAAACGCAGCGTCGATAGTTGTTTTGAAGGCCTCCCTGATGATTGGTTGCCTGTCCCTTGGTATCTTACCCCCAGGTGCGGCAGAGTCGACGACTGCCATCTCAATTGAGTTGTTGTCATCTCCCCTGACTACACGGGCGTACGATCTAGGTGGTCGTTTCACTTGGATTGGCACCAGTCTAGCGACAGGTTTTGCTTTAAGAGCAATCCCTGATTTCGGAGCAGGTCCCGCCCTCGTAACAAATCTAGAGATTTGTTTTTTCGGGTGGGTCCTTTTCCGCCGGAGTCATCCGATCTTACTGAAATACATTAAAAACAAAAAAATATATATATATTCTTTGAAAAATAATAATTAGTTTACTTCAAGTAAAGACGATATATAGAACACACTAAATAACGAAATTTAGAATGAGTGACAAAAAACAATTGTTGAATGAAGACAAGAACATGGATAAAATAAAAGAATGTAAATATAAACTATTGGGGTCATCTACAAAATCATCTTGCCCAAATCCAAAACAACAATCATCATCCTCAACAGCAGAGAAGTCTTCAATCCTTACAAAAACATAAAATAATTATAAAAATTAAATATATTATTTATTAAATAAAAACATAAATTTCATGTTTTAAACTAAAAATGTTTTTTATTTAAATAATTTCATAAAGTAAATGTTAAGGATATATTCACACTGTGTATTTACTGTTGACTGTGTTTATGTACAAATTTATCAACAGATCTGCAAGTATTCCAATTTATTTATTTCCTCCTTTAAAAATATTATCTGGGTATTTATTTCCGATAAATCATATTTTAATACATTTATATATGTTTCACACTCTCTTTTTACTCTATTAGTTTCACTATCAACATATTGTTTTGAAACTACATCGAAGTTATCTATAGGTTCTGCAACGTTTATAACTAGTTTATTTTTCAAGTCATAATCACTTTGAACCGTTACTCTAAATCCTTCGCCTGGTGGACCTCGTAAAGGTTTCCTCTCTCTCCAGTCATCAGTGTGCGTCCAAATTTGTCAATTGACATTTTAGGATTGATAAAATTGTTGTATAAAGCAATATCTTTTATAATACTACCTTATCTGATAAATAAACCCAAAATATTATCTTTCAACTAAAATATTTCTTTTTCTTTATATCAAGTATATTATTAATAAAGTATTCGTACATATATACTATTAACTTATTTGGTAATTTATTTGTTACTTATAATAATTCATTATTTTCATTAGATATTGTTATCTTAAAAACTCCATAACACATTCACATGTAAATGTACAATCACATTTTATTTGTTGCGTATATGTGTTTGTTGAGTTTGGAAATCTGATATAAAAATCAATTATTATATCTTTATGTTCTTTCAATAGCACACCATCATATTTTTCTAAAAAACATTTTATAAAATTATTGCTCATCATTAATGTTATATTTTACTTAGTGAACAAAATACTAAAAATCAAATCTATGTAACCAGATATTTTTTTTATTTATTGTCAGCTACAATTAGCATTTGTAATAAAGTATTTTATTTAGCTTTATAATAAATTATTTCCGCCAGCCAATCTCACATAAAATTTCATAAGTCTTAAACAAGAATTTTCAATCAAGTTTATACATTTATCTGGGCCAGATGTTGCATTATCGGAATACCATATACAATTTGCATAGTGAGAACCATGAATTGAAAATTTCATCTCAACATTCACTAATTTCATTACTGCTTTCCGATAATTTTCAAATTCCTCTATATGCTCAGCAAGCAAGAAATCCTTATGTATGATTAAAAATTTCTCTATAACTAGTAATTTTTGATGTATATAGTTCTTCAATGGTTCTAGTATATCATCATCATCATCATCATCACCATAAAATGTAGTAATTGTCCGATGATCTTCCCACAATGCCATAATAATAAATCAACCATCAACAGTTCACACAAATTTTAAACTAAATATATTTTAGAATTGATTGGTATATTTAAATAAAAATAAGAATCACATTTAGCTAAATTTCATTATAACACTCATATATAAGCATATAACTTTTTGGTTTCAAAATATAATATTTTAATATCAAAACAAAAATATGAAATCCATCCCCATACATCTGTTATGTTCTAACATAAATTCCTTTTATAATTACCTTTTTAATATATTTCTTTCCTTTAAAATGCAATGCACCTTTTAATTCAAATACTTGTTTTATAATTTAAAATATTTTTACTTCTTAATTCCAATTTTAAATTACAATGTTACTACGGTACAATTACAATTTTACTCTTTTTTACTATTATTATTGAAAATAAGCACTTCTTCAATAAGGAATGGCTTAATTATTCAATGCAATAGTCAGAATAAGAATGACAATTTTCCATTTTCAAACCATGACTTTTATACACAAATTTGTTTGTAAATAAACAAATTTGCGTAAATAATTACAAATACAATATTATTAATTATTCTAAATAATTTCGTCATCGAATATTTTCATTTAAATGTAATTTAGCTTATTCGGCAAAAATGTCTACCAAGTGTTTTTTTATTTTGACCGATATTTATTTAATTTAATTTTATTTTGGTTTAATTTTACTTTGACCGATATACTAAATATTGTATAATAAACAATTATTGTGTAATAAATATTCATAATATATTGTAATTTGTAATTTAAACTATTTTATTTGAACAAATATTTGTTTGAACGATATTGTTAATATAATAATTTATACTTTGTATATAAAATATTTATTACCAATATTTTTATTCAGGATTTTTCTTAAATTATAGTTATGTGTCTATTTTTACACATAACATTCCTCTCCTTTTAAGAAACTTGAAGGGGTTGTTCTTGAAGAGAACATCACCTTCAAGGAAAAAAAATTAAAATTCCGAAAAAATTTGCTTTATTTTGTTGTCACATTGTTCATTGTTCATTATCATTATTGTTCTGACTTAACTTAAACTACTAAAAAATTTAATATTCTTATTTTAAAAACCGAATTATACACTCTTAATTATACACAATTGGTTAAGAAATTTCACCTGTCTTTAAGAGATTAGGCTCGGTCGTTTCCCTAAAATATATTTTTTTTTATTTATATATTCCATTTTTCTACATTTTAACACTTTATTTCAATAAATTTTCAATTCAATTTTTTATATTTCTTTTCAATAACTGTTCCAATTCATTTTACAACAATTTTATATTTTATTTTAATAATTTTATAACTCAATTCTACAAATTCAATTTTAATAATTTTAAAATTGAATTTAATAATTTTACAATTCATTGTCTTCATTTTTAAACAATTCTTTCAACTTTAACTCAATTTTCATAATTCTTTATTTTCATATATTAAAAACATCATTTCCTAATTTAAATATTTTCCTTTCAACTACTCTTTTAACTCTTCAACAATATACAATTTCTTTTTTTTTACAATTTATAATATCATTATACATTTTATAATTTTCATCTTCAATTTTAAAACTTTAAACAATTCTTAATTTTCTCATATTCAAACAATATTAAATATACAACTTTAAATATTCATTTTTTTTTTTAAATATAAAACTTTAAACAATTCTTCATTTTCATTTTAAACAACTTTACATATTTCTTTTTTTTACATAAAAACATTATTACATAATTCTTCATTTTCATTTTACACAATATTTCTTACGATTTATAAATTTAACAATATAAAATATTTAACTTTAATATTCTTCCACTTCCTTCCCCTTTTATCCCATTTTTTTATATTTATTATTATTATTTTTTTTATATATATATGTATATGTATACAACAAATTCCATTTTTCTTTCCAATCAATTCCTTCCTTTATTTCCTTAAACCAACAATTAAAATTATTAGTAATTAAAATTTTCCATGCTACGTTTTTTCCTAAACAAAAATTTTGTTTTACACCTAAAAATATGCAATTTTTTAACTTAATCTATACTTTATTAACCTATCTTATTCTAATATAACATTTTATACTAATAAAAACTTTTTAGAAAAAATGATTTTTTAACTTAATTTTCTACCCTAGAATTGGCTTATTTAATGGTTAAATTCTAAATGAATTTGATGCCATTTCATTGTTACTTATTTCGTGGGAGCTGTTGTTTTCTAATTCTGTTTTCGTTGGTGACACATGGGTTTCGGAATTTTTCAAATGCCTTTATGTGGTTTAGTCAGTCCTTTTTTTTGCTTCTATTGCCTCATTTACTGTAATTGTTCTTTCCCTGCCTGTATTTTCGTTTCTAAGTTCATATGTTCCTGTTGTTTGGTTTACTTCTGTTTTCTCTTTCTTTATTTTTATCCAACGCCTTATTATTTCATAAATAACTATAAGAACTGTGCTTGCAATCACTATTGTGTTCAATATCGTGTTTGTATAAGTCGCTTTTTCTAAATAATTTAATTGTTCGAGCGTCTACAACACCATTCTCACTCATGCTCTCTTCTTTTTAAGCCGTCACTCATGCTCTTTTTTTCGAATATTAACTAACTGATTAATTTTCTATTACTTATAATTTCTGTTCTCAATTAATAATTATTCTTAATCGTAATTAATTGTTAACATCAATTACGGTACAATCACATCATATAAATTTCGAAAAAAGAGAACATAATGCATGAGTGACCGCTTAATTATATAATCGAGTCTTGATAAAGATTCAATCTCTTCTGATAGCAATCGTCGATGAGTTAACAAGTGTTTTATATCAATTTATTAAATAATCCAAAAAAAAAGTCAAAATTAAAAATTTTTTTTTTTTATAAAAATTATATAAATCAACTATTCTGGTAACAGCACATCACACATCTACGGAGTCGGTATAATATTAACAAATAAGATGAAAAGCGCCCTTCTCGAATGGAAGCCAGTATCCGATAGAATATTAAGAATTAGACTGAACTGCAAAATAAGAAACATATCAATAATTCAGTGCTATGCTCCAACAGAAACGTCAGACGATGATACAAAAGATCAATTCTATGAACTGCTAATAGCTACAATAAATGAAATACCACGACATGACATCATACTAGTATTAGGTGACTTCAATGCGAAAGTTGGAAAAGCTATCAACGAACACAATACTTATATGGGTAAGCACAGTCTACACAACAGCTGCAATAATAATGGACACAAAGTTCTGGACATATGTAGCAACTACAACTTGTATATAACTGGTACTCGATTTGCTCATAAAGATATACATAAGTACACATGGACGTCACCACATGGTAGCACGAAAAACCAAATAGACCATATACTAGTAAGCAAAAAAGGGATCAACTCAATAAGGGATGTCCGCACGTATAGGGGAGCTGACATTTACACTGATCACGAATTACTTGTTGGTCAAATACAACTAAGGCCATCAAAAATATATGGGCAAACAACACAGAAACGAAGAACATTTAACTTAGATGGACTACAAAATCCGGACATACTCTCTACATTTCGTAGCAAACTAAGAGAAACATCGATAAGCAACAACGACTGAAACCATGTTCTGGATAAATTCAAAGACATAGCCACTGAAACGATTGGATTTAGAAACAATAATCGCAAACCATGGATCTCGGACGCAACCTGGCGGAAAATAACAGAAAGAGGAATTATAAAATGTTCAATGCTTCAAAACAACACAGAAGAGCTACGTCGACAGTATAACGAAGCAAACAAAGAAATCAAAAAGATGGCGCGTAAAGACAAAAGAAACTACTCAAACAACATAATAAAAGAAACGGAAAGGGCAGCAGCTACAAATAATACAAGACAAGTGTACCAAAATATTAAGAAAATTACTGGCAATAAAACAATGAACATTCCTCCACTAAGAAATGCACATGGTGAAACTCTTACTTCAAAACAGGAGCAACTAGAGAGATGGAGAGAATACTTCAACGATAACGAAGAAGCCAGTGAAACCATTGAAATAAGTGAGGAAGTTACACTATCGGCTGCCCAAATAAGTATAAACCCACCGACTGAACGAGAAATTATCAAACGATAAAAAATATGAAGAACAACAAAGCTCCAGGTGCAGATGGATTGCCAGCAGAACTGCTAAAAGTAGATGTATCAACAGCGGCGTCCATCCCAGCACCTCACATACATCAGATGTGGACATCTGAAGAAACTCCAGCCACATGGAAAGAAGGAATAATAGTAACAATACCCAAAAAATCAGCAGATCTAAGAGAATGCAAGAATTGGCGTGGAATCACACTTCTCAACACTATAACAAAAATCATCGCTCTCATCATCCTCAATCGGATATCGCCCACAATAAATAGTAATCTGCGGAAAGAACAAGCAGGATTTAGACCAGGTAGATCATGTGTTGACCACATTAACACTATAAGGATCATCTTAGCCAAGAAATACATATAGCAAGAGGTGTAAGACAAGGATGTGTACTCTTTCCACTATTGTTCCTCAGTGTTAGATGATGTCATGAAGGAAGTATCCAGAAGAACAAGCGGCCTACAATGGACCTTAACTGGAAAGTTAGGAGATCTGGATTACGCAGACGACATCTGTCTAATGGCGCACTCATACCGGGATATCCAACAGAAACTATCAACCCTAAGAGAAGAAGCAGAAAAAATAGGACTAAAAATAAATATGAGTAAAACAAAAGTTATACGCGCGAATACAAACAACACAACGCCAATAATACTTGAAAATTCAACAATAGAAGAAGTCAAAGAATTCTGCTACCTGGGAAGCATGATAACAGAAAATGGCGGCGCAGAAAAGGACATCCTGCAACGAATAACTAAGGCTAGACAGGCATTCGGATCACTAAATATGGAACTCACTATATCTCAGTAGAATCCATAAACTACGAATATATAATGCCTGTGTAAAATCAGTGCTTCTGTACGGCTGCGAAACTTGGAAGTATACAACAGCAGATTCATCAAAACTCCAAGTATTCAGCAATAAGTGCTTAAGACGAACCCTGAAAATATTCTGGCCAACAAGGATCTCCAACGAAGAATTATGGCGAAGAACACATCAAGAAAAAATAGAAGTGGAGATAAAGGAAGAAAATGGAGATGGATTGGCCATACATTAAGAAAACATCCAACGGACATCACTCGTATGGCACTCGAATGGAATCCACAAGGACACCGCAATGTTGGAAGACCATCTACAACATGGGGTAGAACTGTGAGAAGTGAATTACAGAAAATCGGAAAGAGCTGGGAAGACATGAAGCGAACTGCGAGAGCTCGAACTTCCTGGAAAAATCTAGTAGGCGCCCTATGTTCCACGTAAAAGGAATAACAAGGACAAAAAAATATAAATAAAATTGTAGTGTTTCATTTTTTATTGATAACCAAAATTATTAAAAATCATATATTTAGAAAATAAAATAATAGTACATCTATCAATTTTTGAATAATTATAAACTCAAATTACTTTTATTTTTATTACAAAAAGTGAAAATTTATTATCTGCCATAATTGGACATTAAACAAAATTCTATCGGTTAACGATTATCGGGGTTACTTAGTGACTCTTAATTATCAATTACGCCAAACTACTTCCATCAATTTATATCGAACCCTCAGTTTCACGTCGAAACATTTGGTCCTTCGACGGTAAAGTGGGAGCAGTTGGTAACAACAGATTTTTCAACTTCACCAGGCCGCAATAGCGGGAAAAATCATCAGTTTTTTTCAGCTTCACGTGGCCCCAAGCGCGTGAAATAACATCAGATTTTTCGAGATCACGTGGCCCCAAGCACGTGAAATAACATCAGATTTTTCAAGATCACGTGGCCTTAAGCACGTGAAAAAATTTGTTACAAATCCGACATTACGCGGCCCTAAGCGCGTAATAATCATCATTTTAGACCATCTCATCATTTTCATCATCAACAGTTCATCATCATCAGTTACCATTCATCATAATAATCATCAATTTTAGACCATCTCATCATTTTGATCATCAACAGTTCATCATTATCAGTTACCATTCATCAATCTTCAATCAAGAAATAATAGTACACAAGTAAGTGAAACTATATTTTTAGTGCAAAATCACAAAAAAAATCATACCCCATTCAACTGTGCTAATAAAATTTAAAATAAAAAATAATAAAAAATAACACATTTTTATACATATATATAAAAACTTGCATTTTTAATTTATTAGTGTGCGAGTTACATTCCCGTCATTATCCTATATAAAAATTTAATCACATTGCATTAGAAAAATAATTTAAACAAATAAATTCATTCGAATTTATTTGATATATTGCAGGTGTTATTCAATTAGTTAGAATTGAAATCTATCACTCTTTTTATATATTTCAATTAATAAAATATATAAAAGATAATTCATATTTTACTTATAATTTCCCACAATGATATTTGTATTTATCATATAATAAATTTCATCATAATTACTCGTATTGCAAATTCGGTATTCAAATTGAACACCTGTTTTCCGTGAGAAATTTATTATTAATATTCTAATGCAACGTGACGTAACTAAGAAATAGAAATTAAAAGAAGTAAGAATTAAAATAAGAAGATGTTACAATGACAAAAAGTCAGTTCCAATTTTGGTGAAAATATAATTTAAGTGGCGCAGTCGGTAGGATATCGACTTTGTGATCAATAAAAGAAAATAATAAAAAATTAATAATATTTATACAACTATCAATAAATAAATTATAAAAAATAAAATAAATAACTTATAATAATAACTTAACAAGAAGTGAATAAAAAGTGAACATTTACTAAAAACTTAGTTATAAATTGATTGTATAAATAAAAACTAATTAAAATTTTCTAGTATCACAAAGATCTTTTCTAAAAGATTATTATCGATATCGAAATAAAAAAAATAAAACAAATTAAATTAAATTTCCCTTTCTTACACAAAAACAAAGTGAAATAAAATTTAAAACTCAAATAACTTTTAAATAATAAATTAAGTCAAAAACAAATTTAAACATAATTAAAAAAATAATTTAAAATGGCTGTTACCGGTATTACATTTAAAGATTTAATTACTGAAGCTCGCTCGATACCAATCTTTAATGGTCGCGATGCTTATAGTTTAAAATCATTTATTGAAGAAGTGGAAACTTTAGTTTCATTGGTTACCGATAATCATGGAAAACGGTACTTGTTCAGAATACTGATATCAAAAATCCATGGACCAGCCGCTGTCTCAATTCGTAGAATACAGGACCAATCCTGGGTCAACATTAAACAACAATTGAAGATATCATTTGGTGTCAACAAACCTTACTTGCATCTTAAAGAAGAAGCAGATCAAGTTAAACCAACAAATGTAAGTCATCTTTATAATAACTTAATTAATATATTAGACAATTTAAATTTAAAATATGAACTGGACGATAGTAAACCCTCAGAATTTAACCCTAGTAATAACGAAAAATCAATTTTACAAAAATTTCTTAACAAAATAAACAGGGTAGATTCAATGTATCTTCGCACGAAAAATGTAAGTTCATTAGAAGAAGCTTACCAAGCCCTAATCGAAACAGGGATTCCTTCTTCTGAACCCACATTTAATAACAGGAACTCAAGTCAAACTGAAACAAAAATAAAATTTATAACAATCAACAAAACACTTTTTCACAAAATATTCCTACATATCACAACAATAATTTTAATAATTCAAATAATCGGTCCAATTATAATTCTAAATATAACTCTAACAGTAAACAAAATTCCGGTAATTTTCGAAGTGGAAATTATTCCGGTAATTTTAACAACAGAAATCAGAAGAATTGGGAACGTCCAATTCCAATGCACGTTGACCATAATTCGGAGATCACAGAAAATTTTCAACAGGCCCGCCGAACTCGTCAATACCCATAGTTTCTCTTACAATAGCCAATAAAAAGCTGAACTGTCTTATTGATACAGGATCACATCCATTATAAGTGATGATATTTTTCCAAAAAATTATATAAAAATCTCAATAGACCGGTCGAACTTAGAACTTTGTCAGGAAACCAAATTATAGAAAAAGAAATCATAACAAAATTACCCAAAGAATTTAACGAAGATGCAACAATGTCATGGAAAGTTATGAAAATAAAAAATAAAAATTTTCATGGTTTAATAGGGCAAAATATTCTTAAGCCATTAGGTGTAATATTTGACTTACTCAATGAACATATTGAGGTCAATAATAGTATTATAAAATTCACCACTGCTTGCCCATTCGAAGAAATCCATGAATTAGAAATTTTGGATATAAATAATAGCGAGATTTTTAATAAATTAAAAAATGAACAAATGAATTCTGAAAAAATTTCGTGTCTTAAACATATTTTATCAAAAAATAATGATCTTTTCTTTAAAGAAGGCAACGGTTTAACTTGCGTAAAAGGTGTATCGCACCAAATTATAACAAAAGACTCTCAGCCAATTTACAGCAAAGCCTATCGTCTTCCTAAAGTTCACGAAGAGGAAGTGAGCAAACAAATTAATGAAATGTTAGCTCAAAATATTATTCAAGAGTCAAATAGTCCTTACAACAGTCCAATTTGGGTGGTTCCAAAAAAGGTAGATTATTCCGGGAAACAAAAATGGCGGATAGTCATCGACTACCCCAAGTTAAACGAAATCACAATTGACGATAAATTCCCGATCCCAAATATTTATTTATTTATTTATTTATTTAACCAAACAAGGTATACACATCTTAAATCTATATCTTAAATACTAAGATTATTTTTATTTATTTATTTATTTATAATTTATAATTTAACCTAATTGAATATAAAATAAAATATTAACTATTAACTGTTATTGGTAATTAAATTTAAATTTACATTAAAGTTTTTGTATCTTAAAAATATATAAAGACATTGTTTCTTAAAATAAAATACAAATTACTATAGCAATGTAAGCATATTCAGGCAGGATTAGATAAGGAATGAATAAGGTTAGTCTTGAAGGTGGCTTTCGAGATATTAGAGGAGAAATTATTGCTGTGTGAATTAAAAGTTATGCAGCATCTGTTAATTGGTTCATTCTTGGCATATTCTTTCGTGTGTGGATAGGTTTTTAAGAGGCTAGTGTGTCTTGTTCGTCTGACGTCGTCATTAAACTTAATTCTATTTATTATAGAAGTTACGTCAATTTTACCTTTCAATACGTCAAAGGTGAAGCAAGAGGTGAGCACTGAGCGTCTTGTAGAAAGAGGAATGATATTAAGTAACTTAAGTCTATGTGAGTAGCTTGGTAAATTTGTGAAGTCATTGGGGTTATGTAAATTACGTAATGCAAATAGAAGAAATTGTTTTTGAATAGATTCGATTCTTTCGCTATGAGTTTGGAAAAAAGGGTCCCAGATAGGACAGGCGTATTCAAGGATCGGACGGACGAGAGCACAGAATAATGATTTGGTTACCCAGACATTGTTAAATTCCTTTGCTCTTCTTTTGATGAAACCTAGTAGTTTTTTTGCTCTACAGATGATTTGGTCAATATGACATGTAAAACTGAGCTTTGTGTCTAACAAAATACCCAAGTCATTGATTTGATTGACCCGATGAAGCTGCGTACCATTTATATGGTAGTTATGTAGCAATGTCGATTTCTTACGAGAAAAAGTAATTGTGTGACACTTTTTAACATTCAGGTCTAACTTATTGGCGATACACCAATTTTCTAAGTCCTGAAGTTTATTTTCAAGGAAGATAGTATCAGACACATTATCAATAATTTTATATACTTTTAGGTCATCGGCATAGAAGAGGTGTGAAATGTCACTGAGACAGTCTGAAAGATCTTTAATAAATATGTTAAATAGAAGGGGTCCTAGGTGACTACCCTGAGGAACACCTGATGTGACATTAATAGGAGATGAAATGAGTCCTTGGAATCTAACAAATTGAGTCCTATTACTAAGATATGAGAAGATCCAGTTTAACATTGGCCCTTTAATTCCAATAGAGTAAAGTTTGTTTTTTAGAATATGGTGGTCAACGCTATCAAAAGCCTTACTAAAATCTGTGTACACCGCATCTATCTGGTGACCTTTTTCCATGTTACATAGAATTTCGGAAGTGAATAACATTAAGTTAGTGGTAGTGGAGCGACCTTTCCTGAAACCATGCTGCTGGTCATTTAAAAGCGGATTAATTATAGAGGAAATTTTGTCACATTCCAATTTTTCAAAAAGCTTCGGGATAGCTGATAAGATGGCAATCCCTCTATAATTGGCTACATCGCATTTGTCACCACTTTTATAAATTGGTGTTAAAAAGGAAGATTTCCATTCAGATGGGAAGATACCAAGAGATAAAGATTTATTAAAGATTAAATTTAACGGGATTGACAAATGTTGTGCACAATTATGAAGAAAGCTGGGTGGTATTAAATCAGGTCCGGGACCTTTTTTAATATCCAAATTCCGTAGCTCATTAAAAATTTCTTCACAGGTTAGCGATAAAGAGTTAACTATAGATGCAGAAGTGGAATGGGAAAGGTTATTATTAGGCTGAGAAGGGGGACGATAAACCTCGCGGAAACGATCTGCGAACATATTGCAAATATCGCTAGGTGAGGAAGATGATATATTGTCCTTGAACATAGTGGAAGGATAACCATTGCTTTTCCTTTTTAAATTGACAAAATCGAAGAATTTTTTGGGATCAGTTATAATGGTTTGGCTAATATTACTAATGTAATTATCATATGATTCTCTGGATTTGGTTGAGAATTCAGCTGCTAGATTCTGATGGTTCTGTAATAATTCAGCATCAGGATTAGGAGCCTTCTTAATTTTCAAATACAATTTGTTTCTATGATTACGTAATGCTCTCAGATCCTTGTTCAACCATGGTTCAGTAAGTTTGTCCTTTTTTACTATTTTAGGGACATTCAGTTCTATAATATTGAAAATTTCATTATAAAATACTGACGAATTGTAATCAAGGTCGTTAGATGATAGTATGCTAGTCCAGTTAATTGCTGCCAGAGCATTGTTGATACTATCATAGTCAGCGTTTTTGAAATCAAATACAACTTTTTTGTTGTAAGACTTATTAAACGTAACCTGTGACGTAGGGAGTTCAACAATGATAGCTGTGTGATGTACAGAATTAGAAAAAAGATTGACTGTTGTATCGGCAGTTGTAATAAGTGCTTCGTCATATGAGTTAGTGAATACTAGATCTAGCCATCTCCCGTTGCTGTTAGGGAAACCGTTAATTTGCTGAATATCGTTGTTGTAAAATAGATCAAAAAGGGTAAAATCAATTTCGTCAGTAAAATTAACTGGAAGCAGGTGTCCGTCTAAATTATCCTTCACAAATTGAAGCTTTGGACGATTAAAATCGCCGTAGATAAAAATTTTATCATTTTCAGTCATGGAGTCAATGATTGTTCGTGATGAATCACAAAATTCATTATATATACTTTCGTCAGAATTTGGTGGGATATAAACTGCACCAATATATAAGTTATTTTTATTGATTAGTATATTAATGAATTTGTGTTCAAAGTAACGTGATTGGACTGTAGATACATTACAGTGTGAAATTGAGTTACGTACTGCAATCAAAACTCCACCACCTCTTGATAGACCAGAAGCATTATAATCTCTGTCATTTCTGTAGATGGTCCATTCGCTATTAAAAATTTCTTGGTTATTGAAAGTCTCGTTAAGCCAAGTTTCAGTGATAATTATGATATCGAATTGGCTCGAGCTTGCGTCAATAAATAAATTCTTTATTTTGCCTCTAATACCACCACAATTATGATAAAAAATTCTGAGAGGACTTGATGGATTAGCAGTAGAAGATTTATAGGGGACAAGAGATTTAGAAGAAAGGTATGTAGAATGATTTTTTTTCACGGTTGTGTTTATTACTCTGGGGGAGACGAAAAAACTTGTCCTGGTTTTCCTGCAGTTTTTGCAATTGTGTAGTGTGCTTTGCTTTAATATGGGACGCAAATGTAGCTAGTTCTTGGTCAATCTGAGCGCTCGAAAACCCGAGTTGGTCATGATATTTGTAGTATAATGATTTAAGACTACTAAAGTCAGTAGGAAAACCTTCCTTTTGAATGGAGACCAACGTGTTAGTTTTGGTTCTGCCATCTATACAAGTATCATCAGGTTGCTTGTGCAGATAGGCCAAAAAAAAACGTACGTTCTCAGAAAGTCTATGTTCTCTAAGGCGCCCCAATAAATATCTGTTTTCAGAACTGTCGATAGAATTTACTGTGTGCTTTATTTTAGGAGGAAAAAGTGGATCTAAAAAAGAATTGCTTTGAAGAGTACTGTGGGGGGAGGGGGCTTTCTTATGTGAATAATTGAGTGTTTCTCGCTGTAAATTAGTGGGATTTCTCCTAATATTATTATTATTATTATTATTGCTTAAAACATAGACTTCGTCAGTTTTTGGAGCCTCTTCGATGGTATCTAGGTTGAAACAAGGTCGGTTGTGAGCTGACTTGGATCTGTGAGAGGTGGCGTGAGGTATAGATGTGAAAGTAGTCTGTTTTGTAGTTAGAATGTTGGTGTTAGTGTGATTTTGTAACTGTAACTGTGAGGTCGCTTGTTGCCTTGGTGCTGAATGAATTATTGCAGTGTGCATAATATCATTGGATTTAGGAGGATGTGTGAAGTTAGCCTGGGGTACAGGGGTGGTAGTAGGAAGTAGGAGAGGGGTGGTTTCAGGGGGGAAAGGATGGTTACCTTCATAAATGTCATTAATGTTAATAGGAAGAGGACTATTAGTAATAGAAATATTAGTGGCGTTAGTAGAAATTGTTTTATTAGGAAGGGATATAAAAGGAAGAATAGGATTCAGTGTTCGTCCTTGCACAAAGTTATGATATTTAGTGTTAATACTACTGCTGTTAATATTGTTAATTGGCAAAATGAGATTAGGAATAATCGGGGAATTTGTTTTTGGCAAGTTTGTTTTATTAGAGGTTGTGCAATTAATGTCCGTGATTATGTTCTTAGTATTTTTTACACTTTTATTACTAATATTAATATTCTTATAATTAATCCATTTCTTAAATATAAAATTACCTAAATCAAGATATTCATTTCTGGGGCCAGTGAAGAGCCATGCAAATTTAGTAGGTATCTCTACTTTGAGAGATGAACTATTTCTCTTAATTTTTCTGGATGCTGGTCGCACTATGGAGCAGGAAGCGACATCTATATGTAAGTCCTGTACTAGATATTTCATTAATGATGACTTATCGCCACCAGTTACGTGGAAGGTTGTTAGATCACATTGAGAAGTGGTGCGCCTATTTTTTTTTATTTTTTTTTTTGACGTTTTTTTATTTGACGAAACACTGGTATTAGCATTACTTAGTTTTTCTATTCTTCTACACCAATCCTTTTTAGACCAAAGCACGCCAAATTTTGTGATATTCACCTCGGGGGATTTTTGTGGTGAAGCAAGTGGATCTGGACCATCAGAAGTTACATGAGTTCGTGGTCTAGGTACTGGTTGAATCAATTCTGGACCATTAGAAGTTACATGAATTAGCGATCTAGGTCTTGGTGCAGGTTTAATTAATTCTGGCGTCAGCGGAGTTTTTCGTAGTTGTGATGGTGACATTGACTGTGGGTCTGCTAAATTACGAACGCAATTATTGTCAGAGCTCGTACTAATAGAGTTTTTTATATCGGCGAGAGTAGTCTTTATTTCAAGAATTTCAGATGATATAAGTTCATGATTTAGAGTTGGTCCATTGAGCGAAAGTGGATGTAAAGAGTCGAGTTTGGCAGTAAACAATGAAATATTAGACGCTATTTCATTATGCAGAGATCTCATATCTCTCATGATAGTCAACAGCGTACTAGATGTTTCAGTTTTTAATGGAAATGCAAGCTCATTTTCAATTAAGGACGTTAACTTAGATGTGAGCTGTGTTGATATATCTGTAACTGATTCTTTCAATACAGGAACTATATCTTCAGAAATATTGCTAGATAGAGTATCGAAATTTTTAGCCATCTCATTGAAGCAATCGCTATTGTTTTTTATAAACTGACTTTGTCTAGCGATTAAGTCATCTTTTTCACAATTCAGATTCGATATATTCCGAGTGATACCATCATACATGCTTCTCAGAAGAAATTCTGTATTTTGGCAGTCGGTGCATATAAAATAATCTTCCAAAGAGTGGTGATACCAGTCCCTAGAAGCACCAATGCAAGCACCATGGAGTCTACGGTTACAAAAAGCTTTACATTTTACCAATTTAGATGAATTGTCGTAGGCAGAGCAATGTTGCATATCACATTTGAAATTCATTGTAATGTAAATTATGTTTAAAAAACAACAAATTTATAATATGTGTCAATAAATTATTTTACAAGTTAAGTAAAGTAATTATTTTTGTTGTTGTAATTAAATTGCAATAGGAAAAAAAAAAATATATATATATATTTAAAAATGCATATATTTAAAAAGCACAAAAAAAAAAAAATATATAAATGTACATATATATCGTTGCAAATTTGTCAATAAACATACAAAAACTAAGAACAATGACACGATTAAATTGTTTATATTGTTTATGTTATTTTATTAAATGTAAGGCACAAAAGTGATGATTAATCAGTATATGTTATATTAAAAATAAATAAAATTAAACGAAATTGCGTCAGGTTAAAAATATGAACTTGCTAAATTTCTTTAAATTGTTGATTCGTTATTCGATAAACTTGGAAGGGCTCAATATTTCTCGACCCTTGATTTAGCCAAGGGTTTCCACTAAATTCTAGTAGACGAGAATGACAGAGCTAAAACAGGTTTTTCGACACCACAAGGACATTACGAGTTCGTTCGAATGCCATTTGGGTTGAAGAATGCCCCTGCTACGTTTCAACGAATGATGAATTATGTTCTCCGAGTTTTTAATAAATAATTATTAAAAATGCTAACAATGTATCTTTAACAAATAGTTGTAATAATATCGATTATGTTTTAAATAGAAACAATATTATAACTTTAAATAATTGTTCTATAAAATTGAATGATTTTGTATTTAAAATTTTTGAAAAAACAGTTACCAATCATCTGGTAATACCAAATTATCTCGAATTTAAAAATATTAATTTCAGTCCAAATGTAGAAGATATTCACTTAAAACAAATCGAAAATATAGAAAAAATCGAAATATTGAAACATAAAATTCAAAATCATTCAATTTCTACAATATCTATAAGTTCTATATTAATAATGCTAGTTTTAATATATTTAATATTACGTTTTATAAAATGTGTTTTAAAGAATAAAAAATGTAACACCAATACTGATAAAAATAGTACAGAAAATTGTAAAGAAGAAATAGAAATGGAAACTCAGGAGGGTTCCGAACTTAATGAGGGGGGAGTTTCATTCCCGTCATTATCCTACATAAAAATTTAATCACATTGCATTAGAAAAATAATTTAAACAAATAAATTCATTCGAATTTATTTGATATATTGCAGGTGTTATTCAATTCGTTAGAATTGAAATTTATCACTCTTATTATATATTTCAATTAATAAAATATATAAAAGATAATTCATATTTTATTTTAACTTCCCACAATGATATTTGTATTTATCATATAATAAATTTCATCATAATTACTCGTATTAAAAATTCGGTATTCAAATTGAACACCTGTTTTCCGTGAGAAATTTATTATTAATATTCTAATGCAACGTGACGTAACTAAGAAATAGAAATTAAAAGAAGTAAGAATTAAAATAAGAAGATGTTACAATGACAAAAAGTCAGTTCCAATTTTGAGATCGTCCAGTTCAGTTTATTAAATAATTAAATATATTAATATTGTCTAAAATAATAAATTAATATTTGAATCAAATAATTATATGTGAATTTAAAGTTTATTAAAAAGTATTGTGAAAATAAATAATTTTATATTATATTTTAAAAGGAAACTTTTTGGTGTTTTATTTAATTTTATTTAAATATATTTTTTTTTTTGGAAAAGGTGAAAATATAATTTTACTTGCGCGGTGTCGTTTTTTTTTGTCAAGATTTCTTTTCTCACTTCATAAAAAACAGAATAATAAAATTTGGGTCAAGCAATCCTTTAATGGTTTTTTATATGAAAAAGTTGTGAGTTAGATAAATCGTTTTTTTTTGACAAATTGAATAGGTTGTTTTAATATAGTCATTTTATAATATAGTCAAAACTATATTATAAAGATTTTTTATGAGCTGATTAATAAAATCGGTAAAATCTGCGTGGTATATCTAGACGATATACTAATATTTCTACTTCAATCGAAGAACACGTACAATCGATAAATAAAATTTTATCAAAACTTAGAGAATTTATTCTCAAAATCCAAATGGATAAATGTAAATTCTTCGCGAGAGAAACGGAATATTTAGGACACGTTTTGACCCCCAATGGTATTAAACCAAACGAAAGTAGAATTATCGCAATTAATAAAATAAATTTGCCAAAAACCCCTAAACAAATCAAAAGTTTTCTAGGTATCACGGAGTATTACCTAAAATTTATTAAGGATTACGCAAAAGTAGCGCAATCAATGACAAAGTTTTTGAAAAAAAAATAATAAAATTAATTTAAATGATCCACTATATTGCAAAACTGAAAACGTTAATTACTACCCACCCAATCTTACAGTATCCAAACTTTAACAAGAAATTCGAGGTAACGACAGATGCGTCTAACTTTGCCATCGGGGCAGTTCTTTCTCAAGAAGGACACCCTGTTTGCTATGCAAGCAGAACCTTAAATAGTCATGAATGCAACTATTCAACTATAGAGAAAGAACTACTAGCCATAGTATGGGCCACGAAATATTTCAGGCCATACTTATATGGAACTAAATTCCTCATTAAAACTGATCATCGCCCACTAGTATGGTTGAACTCATTGAAAGAGCCTAATTCAAAATTACAGAGATGGCGAATCAGATTAAACGAATACGATTTCGACAGAATACGTAAAAGGCAAAGAGAATAAAGTAGCGGATTTTTTAAGCAGAATTAACGTAGACAAAAATGAAATTAATAATGTGGAATATTTCAATAATATTGAAAAAAATGAAATTAACGTTCTAGAAAACGAAAATCCAGAACGAAGTACGGTTCATAGCGGTTTAGAAAACCAAAATGATCACATTCCAATTTCTAATGTTATAATTAACAAATATTTTACACAATTGTATTTGGTTAAAGAAAAAGCTAATGAATTTATTATAAAATACGGAAAGTTTAGGCAAATTTTCATATCTGAAACAGACCTCGAAAATGATCGTTATATGAACGATATGTTAAGAAGGCTAATAAAAAATGGAAATATTGGAACTTCCTCCGAGCTCGAAGACCATAAATATAAAAAATAAACTTTTACAATTATTTTCAAATAATAAGAAAATAAAATTTATTAAATGTACAAAAAGAGCTCAAGAAATTGAAAATGAAGAAGATGCTATAAAAATTATAAAACAAGTTCACATTGAAACAAACCATAGGGGTATTATAGAAAATTATTCCGAAGTGAAAGATAATTTCTTTTCCCCAAAATTTAAAGAACTCTTTCATAAATTTATTAATAATTGTGATACTTGTAATTTAGCGAAATATGATCGAAATCCAACTAAATATAAATTCGATATTTCCGAATCGCGAAGTAAACCTAATGACATAGTACACGGTGACATATTTTTTTGTTATTAAGAAGTCTTTCTCACACTTATTGACAAGTTTACCAAACATTTAATGGTGCAACGTTTGAATGATAGAAATGGTATTACTATAATTCAATCGCTAAAATATCGGTTTTCGATAATCAATTCGATAACATTCATATTAAAGATTTTCTTAGAAAAGAGAATATAGAAACGCATTTCACTTCGCCTCGAAGTCATACCGGAAATGGAATTAATGAACGGGTTCATGGTAATGAGCACCTCAGAATTTTAGATGCCCAAAAATCAACACTTCCGCTAATAGAAAAACTCTTATTCGCTGTAGATAAATATAACAATTCTATTCATTCAATAACCGAACTAAACCTATAGATTTCATTCCTAATCGCGTCTCCGACCTAAATAAAATAAAAGAAAGACTTGACGAAAAAAAATTAAAAACAATAGAAAAACAATAGAAGGAATTTTAAATTTTCCCCAGGCGCCAACAATCAGCGCAAATCAAATTCGAGTTCAACGGAAACAGCATCAGAAACAATTGCTTAAAATGTTTACTTTGAGTTTGCTGCTAATAATCATTAACCCAACACTAGCGTCAATAAACATTGAAAAATTAGAAAATCAAGGTGGATTTCAGATAATTAAACAAGATGTAGTACAATTGATCAAAAATTATTCCAAGATTCTTCATTTAATAAATATAAGCGAACTAGAATCTACGTTGAATAAAATAGAAAATAATGCCATCGACACTTTTACGCCAACAGAAGATACCGCTATCTTATTACAAATTAAAACTGAAATAGGTAAGACTCGACATAATATTAAAACCCTTATACCACTAAGACATAAAAGAGCACTTATGAATATTGGAGGTAAAATTATAAAATATATTTTTGGAAATATGGACGATGACGATAGAGCCGACGTAGAGGAACATCTTAAAAATATCGACATTAATAATGACAATACCATTCGAAATCTAAATAAACAAATACAAATAAACAGTCAAGTACAACAAAATTTAGAAATCCTTCAAAAACATCTGAACGAAAATCAGAGTTTTCTTAAAATACATTTAATGAATTCTTCAAACCAATTAACTAGATCCATTAAACATATTCAACTTTTATCAATTCTTACTGACATTAATATTTTAAACTCCGAAATAGATAAAATCCAAGAAAATATTATGTTTGCTAAAAATGGTGTCATGAAACACTCAATTCTCACTAATGATGAAATCGACATATATAAATATAGGGATATAAAATGTTCACTACTAAGTGTAGGACCGCAATTAGTTTTTGTTATTCTTATACCAAACTTCTCTAATGAACCTGCTATAAAGTATAAAGTTATGCCAATACCTAATAACAATTTTGAAGAAATTAACATTGAATCTACTAGTGTTTTAAAGTTCGAAAATAAAATATTTATCGATAATAAAGAAAATCATATTCAAAAAATAAAAAGGGTTAATGTATGTATTAAAAATATAATGTTTAATAATTATATAAATTGTACAAAAAGAAGAAATGTAAAATATGAAATAATAGAAATTTCATCTAATATAATTTTAATTAAAAATGCTAACAATGTATCTTTAACAAATAGTTGTAATAATATCGATTATGTTTTAAATAGAAACAATATTATAACTTTAAATAATTGTTCTATAAAATTGAATGATTTTGTATTTAAAAATTTTGAAAAAACAGTTACCAATCATCTGGTAATACCAAATTATCTCGAATTTAAAAATATTAATTTCAGTCCAAATGTAGAAGATATTCACTTAAAACAAATCGAAAATATAGAAAAAATCGAAATATTGAAACATAAAATTCAAAATCATTCAATTTCTACAATATCTATAAGTTCTATATTAATAATGCTAGTTTTAATATATTTAATATTACGTTTTATAAAATGTGTTTTAAAGAATAAAAAATGTAACACCAATACTGATAAAAATAGTACAGAAAATTGTAAAGAAGAAATAGAAATGGAAACTCAGGAGAGTTCCCAACTTCATGAGGGGGGAGTTTTATTCCCGTCATTATCCTATATAAAAATTTAATCACATTGCCGAAATAGATAAACAATGATATTTGTATTTATCATATAATAAATTTCATCATAATTACTCGTATTGCAAATTCGGTATTCAAATTGAACACCTGTTTTCCGTGAGAAATTTATTATTAATATTCTAATGCAACGTGACGTAACTAAGAAATAGAAATTAAAAGAAGTAAGAATTAAAATAAGAAGATGTTACAATGACAAAAAGTCAGTTCCAATTTTGAGATCGTCCAGTTCAGTTTATTAAATAATTAAATATATTAATATTGTCTAAAATAATAAATTAATATTTGAATCAAATAATTATATGTGAATTTAAAGTTTATTAAAAAGTATTGTGAAAATAAATAATTTTATATTATATTTTAAAAGGAAACTTTTTGGTGTTTTATTTAATTTTATTTAAATATATTTTTTTTTTTGGAAAAGGTGAAAATATAATTTTACTTGCGCGGTGTCGTTTTTTTTTGTCAAGATTTCTTTTCTCACTTCATAAAAAACAGAATAATAAAATTTGGGTCAAGCAATCCTTTAATGGTTTTTTATATGAAAAAGTTGTGAGTTAGATAAATCGTTTTTTTTTGACAAATTGAATAGGTTGTTTTAATATAGTCATTTTATAATATAGTCAAAACTATATTATAAAGATTTTTTATGAGCTGATTAATAAAATCGGTAAAATCTGCGTGGTATATCTAGACGATATACTAATATTTCTACTTCAATCGAAGAACACGTACAATCGATAAATAAAATTTTATCAAAACTTAGAGAATTTATTCTCAAAATCCAAATGGATAAATGTAAATTCTTCGCGAGAGAAACGGAATATTTAGGACACGTTTTGACCCCCAATGGTATTAAACCAAACGAAAGTAGAATTATCGCAATTAATAAAATAAATTTGCCAAAAACCCCTAAACAAATCAAAAGTTTTCTAGGTATCACGGAGTATTACCGAAAATTTATTAAGGATTACGCAAAAGTAGAATTATCGCAATTAATAAAATAAATTTGCCAAAAACCCCTAAACAAATCAAAAGTTTTCTAGGTATCACGGAGTATTACCGAAAATTTATTAAGGATCAATGACAAAGTTTTTGAAAAAAAAATAATAAAATTAATTTAAATGATCCACTATACAAAGAATCATTTGCAAAACTGAAAACGTTAATTACTACCCACCCAATCTTACAGTATCCAAACTTTAACAAGAAATTCGAGGTAACGACAGATGCGTCTAACTTTGCCATCGGGGCAGTTCTTTCTCAAGAAGGACACCCTGTTTGCTATGCAAGCAGAACCTTAAATAGTCATGAATGCAACTATTCAACTATAGAGAAAGAACTACTAGCCATAGTATGGGCCACGAAATATTTCAGGCCATACTTATATGGAACTAAATTCCTCATTAAAACTGATCATCGCCCACTAGTATGGTTGAACTCATTGAAAGAGCCTAATTCAAAATTACAGAGATGGCGAATCAGATTAAACGAATACGATTTCGACAGAATACGTAAAAGGCAAAGAGAATAAAGTAGCGGATTTTTTAAGCAGAATTAACGTAGACAAAAATGAAATTAATAATGTGGAATATTTCAATAATATTGAAAAAAATGAAATTAACGTTCTAGAAAACGAAAATCCAGAACGAAGTACGGTTCATAGCGGTTTAGAAAACCAAAATGATCACATTCCAATTTCTAATGTTATAATTAACAAATATTTTACACAATTGTATTTGGTTAAAGAAAAAGCTAATGAATTTATTATAAAATACGGAAAGTTTAGGCAAATTTTCATATCTGAAACAGACCTCGAAAATGATCGTTTTATGAACGATATGTTAAGAAGGCTAATAAAAAATGGAAATATTGGAATTTTCTCCGAGCTCGAAGACCATAAATATAATATACTACAAAATAAACTTTTACAATTATTTTCAAATAATAAGAAAATAAAATTTATTAAATGTACAAAAAGAGCTCAAGAAATTGAAAATGAAGAAGATGCTATAAAAATTATAAAACAAGTTCACATTGAAACAAACCATAGGGGTATTATAGAAAATTATTCCGAAGTGAAAGATAATTTCTTTTTCCCAAAATTTAAAGAACTCTTTCATAAATTTATTAATAATTGTGATACTTGTAATTTAGCGAAATATGATCGAAATCCAACTAAATATAAATTCGATATTTCCGAAACGCCAAGTAAACCTAATGACATAGTACACGGTGACATATTTTTTTGTTATTAAGAAGTGTTTCTCACAAATTTACCAAACATTTAATGGTGCAACGTTTGAATGATAGAAATGGTATTACTATAATTCAATCTCTAAAATATCGGTTTTCAACATTTGGTAAACCAAACAAAATGGTTTTCGATAATCAATTCGATAACATTCATATTAAAGATTTTCTTAGAAAAGAGAATATAGAAACGCATTTCACTTCGCCTCGAAGTCATACCGGAAATGGAATTATTGAACGGGTTCATGGTAATGAGCACCTCAGAATTTTAGATGCCCAAAAATCAACACTTCCGCCAATAGAAAAACTCTTATTCACTGTAGATAAATATAACAATTCTATTCATTCAATAACCGAACTAAACCTATAGATTTCATTCTTAATCGCGTCTCCGACCTAAATAAAATAAAAGAAAGACTTGACGAAAAAAAATTAAAAACAATAGAAAAATTGAATAAAAACCGTGTAAAATTCGAACCCAAAAATAGAAAAGAAATTATAATTGAGAATCCTGAAGCCGTACGATATAAACATAAAAAGAGATATATTAAAATTAATTGTAAACCTAGTGAAAATAAATTAAAAGATAATAGAAACAAAAATATTCATCCCAGTAGAATTAAAAGGAATTTTAAATTTTCCCCAGGCGCCAACAATCAGCGAAAATCAAATTCGAGTTCAACGGAAACAGCATCAGAAACAATTGCTTAAAATGTTTACTTTGAGTTTGCTGCTAATAATCATTAACCCAACACTAGCGTCAATAAACATTGAAAAATTAGAAAATCAAGGTGGATTTCAGATAATTAAACAAGATGTAGTACAATTGATCAAAAATTATTCCAAGATTCTTCACTTAATAAATATAAGCGAACTAGAATCTACGTTGAATAAAATAGAAAATAATGCCATCGACACTTTTACGCCAACAGAAGATACCGCTATCTTATTACAAATTAAAACTGAAATAGGTAAGACTCGACATAATATTAAAACCCTTATACCACTAAGACATAAAAGAGCACTTATGAATATTGGAGGTAAAATTATAAAATATATTTTTGGAAATATGGACGATGACGATAGAGCCGACGTAGAGGAACATCTTAAAAATATCGACATTAATAATGACAATACCGTTCGAAATCTAAATAAACAAATACAAATAAACAGTCAAGTACAACAAAATTTAGAAATCCTTCAAAAACATCTGAACGAAAATCAGAGTTTTCTTAAAATACATTTAATGAATTCTTCAAACCAATTAACTAGATCCATTAAACATATTCAACTTTTATCAATTCTTACTGACATTAATATTTTAAACTCCGAAATAGATAAAATCCAAGAAAATATTATGTTTGCTAAAAATGGTGTCATGAAACACTCAATTCTCACTAATGATGAAATCGACATATATAAATATAGGGATATAAAATGTTCACTACTAAGTGTAGGACCGCAATTAGTTTTTGTTATTCTTATACCAAACTTCTCTAATGAACCTGCTATAAAGTATAAAGTTATGCCAATACCTAATAACAATTTTGAAGAAATTAACATTGAATCTACTAGTGTTTTAAAATTCGAAAATAAAATATTTATCGATAATAAAGAAAATCATATTCAAAAAATAAAAAGGGTTAATGGATGTATTAAAAATATAATGTTTAATAATTATATAAATTGTACAAAAAGAAGAAATGTAAAATATGAAATAATAGAAATTTCATCTAATATAATTTTAATTAAAAATGCTAACAATGTATCTTTAACAAATAGTTGTAATAATATCGATTAAGTTTTAAATAGAAACAATATTATAACTTTAAATAATTGTTCTATAAAATTGAATGATTTTGTATTTAAAAATTTTGAAAAAACAGTTACCAATCATCTGGTAATACCAAATTATCTCGAATTTAAAAATATTAATTTCAGTCCAAATGTAGAAGATATTCACTTAAAACAAATCGAAAATATAGAAAAAATCGAAATATTGAAACAAAAAATTCAAAATCATTCAATTTCTACAATATCTATAAGTTCTATATTACTAATGCTAGTTTTAATATATTTAATATTACGTTTTATAAAATGTGTTTTAAAGAATAAAAAATGTAACACCAATACTGATAAAAATAGTACAGAAAATTGTAAAGAAGAAATAGAAATGGAAACTCAGGAGAGTTCCCAACTTCATGAGGGGGGAGTTTCATTCCCGTCATTATCCTATATAAAAATTTAATCACATTGCCGAAATAGATAAACAATGATATTTGTATTTATCATATAATAAATTTCATCATAATTACTCGTATTGCAAATTCGGTATTCAAATTGAACACCTGTTTTCCGTGAGAAATTTATTATTAATATTCTAATGCAACGTGACGTAACTAAGAAATAGAAATTAAAAGAAGTAAGAATTAAAATAAGAAGATGTTACAATGACAAAAAGTCAGTTCCAATTTTGAGATCGTCCAGTTCAGTTTATTAAATAATTAAATATATTAATATTGTCTAAAATAATAAATTAATATTTGAATCAAATAATCATATGTGAATTTAAAGTTTATTAAAAAGTATTGTGAAAATAAATAATTTTATATTATATTTTAAAAGGAAACTTTTTGGTGTTTTATTTAATTTTATTTAAATATATTTTTTTTTTTTGGAAAAGGTGAAAATATAATTTTACTTGCGCGGTGTCTTTTTTTTTTGTCAAGATTTCTTTTCTCACTTCATAAAAAACAGAATAATAAAATTTGGGTCAAGCAATCCTTTAATGGTTTTTTATATGAAAAAGTTGTGAGTTAGATAAATCGTTTTTTTTTGACAGATTGAATAGGTTGTTTTAATATAGTCATTTTATAATATAGTCAAAACTATATTATAAAGATTTTTTATGAGCTGATTAATAAAATCGGTAAAATCTGCGTGGTATATCTAGACGATATATGTACTAATATTTCTACTTCAATCGAAGAACACGTACAATCGATAAATAAAATTTTATCAAAACTTAGAGAATTTATTCTCAAAATCCAAATGGATAAATGTAAATTCTTCGCGAGAGAAACGGAATATTTAGGACACGTTTTGACCCCCAATGGTATTAAACCAAACGAAAGTAGAATTATCGCAATTAATAAAATAAATTTGCCAAAAACCCCTAAACAAATCAAAAGTTTTCTAGGTATCACGGAGTATTACCGAAAATTTATTAAGGATTACGCAAAAGTAGCGCAATCAATGACAAAGTTTTTGAAAAAAAAATAATAAAATTAATTTAAATGATCCACTATACAAAGAATCATTTGCAAAACTGAAAACGTTAATTACTACCCACCCAATCTTACAGTATCCAAACTTTAACAAGAAATTCGAGGTAACGACAGATGCGTCTAACTTTGCCATCGGGGCAGTTCTTTCTCAAGAAGGACACCTTGTTTGCTATGCAAGCAGAACCTTAAATAGTCATGAATGCAACTATTCAACTATAGAGAAAGAACTACCAGCCATAGTATGGGCCACGAAATATTTCAGGCCATACTTATATGGAACTAAATTCCTCATTAAAACTGATCATCGCCCACTAGTATGGTTGAACTCATTGAAAGAGCCTAATTCAAAATTACAGAGATGGCGAATCAGATTAAACGAATACGATTTCGACAGAATACGTAAAAGGCAAAGAGAATAAAGTAGCGGATTTTTTAAGCAGAATTAACGTAGACAAAAATGAAATTAATAATGTGGAATATTTCAATAATATTGAAAAAAATGAAATTAACGTTCTAGAAAACGAAAATCCAGAACGAAGTACGGTTCATAGCGGTTTAGAAAACCAAAATGATCACATTCCAATTTCTAATGTTATAATTAACAAATATTTTACACAATTGTATTTGGTTAAAGAAAAAGCTAATGAATTTATTATAAAATACGGAAAGTTTAGGCAAATTTTCATATCTGAAACAGACCTCGAAAATGATCGTTATATGAACGATATGTTAAGAAGGCTAATAAAAAATGGAAATATTGGAATTTTCTCCGAGCTCGAAGACCATAAATATAATATACTACAAAATAAACTTTTACAATTATTTTCAAATAATAAGAAAATAAAATTTATTAAATGTACAAAAAGAGCTCAAGAAATTGAAAATGAAGAAGATGCTATAAAAATTATAAAACAAGTTCACATTGAAACAAACCATAGGGGTATTATAGAAAATTATTCCGAAGTGAAAGATAATTTCTTTTTCCCAAAATTTAAAGAACTCTTTCACAAATTTATTAATAATTGTGATACTTGTAATTTAGCGAAATATGATCGAAATCCAACTAAATATAAATTCGATATTTCCGAAACGCCAAGTAAACCTAATGACATAGTACACGGTGACATATTCTTTTGTTATTAAGAAGTCTTTCTCACACTTATTGACAAATTTACCAAACATTTAATGGTGCAACGTTTGAATGATAGAAATGGTATTACTATAATTCAATCTCTAAAATATCGGTTTTCAACATTTGGTAAACCAAACAAAATGGTTTTCGATAATCAATTCGATAATCAATTCGATAACATTCATATTAAAGATTTTCTTAGAAAAGAGAATATAGAAACGCATTTCACTTCGCCTCGAAGTCATACCGGAAATGGAATTATTGAACGGGTTCATGGTAATGAGCACCTCAGAATTTTAGATGCCCAAAAATCAACACTTCCGCCAATAGAAAAACTCTTATTCGCTGTAGATAAATATAACAATTCTATTCATTCAATAACCGAAACTAAACCTATAGATTTCATTCCTAATCGCGTCTCCGATCTAAATAAAATAAAAGAAAGACTTGACGAAAAAAAATTAAAAACAATAGAAAAATTGAATAAAAACCGTGTAAAATTCGAACCCAAAAATAGAAAAGAAATTATAATTGAGAATCCTGAAGCCGTACGATATAAACACAAAAAGAGATATATTAAAATTAATTGTAAACCTAGTGAAAATAAATTAAAAGATAATAGAAACATTTTAAATTTTCCCCAGGCGACAACAATCAGCGAAAATCAAATTCGAGTTATGGTCATACCCGAAAAAGAAATTATTAATATTTGCTGTTATTGGGGATATTGTTTCTTTGGTAAATTTCCGAAATTCCCTATAACATAATCTATATAGATAATTGGATTTTCGCGTATTTTTATATCATTATTTATATATTGAAAAGAAAAAGAAAAATTTTATCATATACATGATTATTATTTGAAATTGATTTTCAACCAATAACATTACGATTCTTAAAAAAAACAAAAAAAAAAGGTTCGCAATAATATTTAATTAAAAAAAAAAAAGGTTCGCAATAATATTTAATTAAATATAAATTGAAATAATATATATATATATTGTTATTAAAAGTTTCAATTTATTTGTGGTGAAAATCAATTTGAAAAATTTTTAATTTTGAAATATTTTCGGGAAATAAAAATTTTATACATTACCCTCGTACTGGTCTTTCGAATAATTTTTTTTCATTCTCATATACAATTACACAATTTTAGTGAGTGGTCATTAAATAATATTTGTATATGATATGCAAATTTCTCAAAGTAAATTTGCTCTATATATAATTTATTAATTTATATAATTTTTTCTATATATTTCCGAGATAAGAATTTCTCAGAGAAAGATTAAAAAAGAAAAAGGAATTTTTTTGAGTTTTTTAACAGTTTCAATTTATTTGTGGTGAAAATCAATTTGAAAAAATTTTCAATTTTGAAATATTCTCGGGAAATAAAAATTTTATACATTACCCTCGTACTGGTCTTTCCAAAAATTTTTATTTCATTCTCATATACCATTACACAATTATAGTGAGTGGTCATTAAATAATATTTGTATATGATATGCAAATTTCTCAAAGTAAATTTGCTCTATATATAATTTATTAATTTATATAATTTTTTCTATATATTTCCGAGATAATAATTTCTCAGAGAAAGATTAAAAAAGAAAAAGGATTTTTTTTGAGTTTTTTGACAGTTTCAATTTATTTGTGGTGAAAATCAATTTGAAAAAATTTTCAATTTAGAAATATTCTCGGGAAATAAAAATTTTATACATTACCCTCGTACTGATCTTTCGAATAATTTCTTTTCATTCTCATATACCATTACACAATTATAGTAAGTGGTCATTAAATAATATTTGTATATGATATGCAAATTTCTCAAAGTAAATTTGCTCTATATAATAATTTATTAATTTATATAATTTTTTCTATATATTTCCGAGATAATAATTGCTCAGAGAAAGATTAAAAATTTTTTTAGTTTCAGTATACAAACATACACTGAATTTATTTTATATCGATATACATATTTTGTTGGCTCTCATAGAAATAAATTGCACAGTTCCAAAACTGTGCAAAACGATAATTCAGAACTGCGCTTTTAATTTTTGTACAGTTTCCTTCATACAGTTTTCTTTGTGCAGTTTTCTTTGTACAGTTTTCTTCATACAGTTTTCTTGCAAAGTTTTCTTCTAGTAGTACAGTTTTTTCAACAATTTACACGTATTAACATATAAATATTAGCGATTTATATGGTTTTTTCTTATATATTTTAATTCACTGTGAAAATTTCAATAGTAATTAAAGGGGTTATACAAAAGTATAATAACCTTAGTTTTTCCATAGAGCATTAAAGGATAAATTATATTAGTGTAATTGATGCACTTTATACAAAACAAGTTTCATATTAAGTTTTTTTTGCGATTTTAATTTAATTTTTTATTATATTAATAGAAGCAAAATGTATCATAGCTTATCATAATATCTTACAATTTTTAAGATTTTAAATTTTACTCTGAAATTTTTTTAAACATACTAGAACAGTACGAGCATAGTGTCGTACCATTAGTATAGAATCATAATAATTTCGTGGTAATTATCAAGAGTGTAAATATTTATTGTTGAAGAAGTGTACATTTTAGAAATTCCATACCACAAAATGCAACAATATAATACCTTTGTCATTGCGTTCACTGCATATCAAGATACAGTTAGCTACACACCCTCGGGAGGTTTGGAGAACCTCTCGCACGGGACATTGGTAGCACAAAAGGCAGTGATTAGTGAAGAATGGGTTGATTTAACAGCAGCTCATAAACCCTGAACCAGAAAGACGCGGTAAATGGACGCGTCGCGTTTGACATTTCGAATTTTAAAGCGTGTTAAAGTCAAAAGCGACGCATCCACTTTTTTGCAAACCACAATTAAGCGTTGACAAAAACGATTTTATAACCTGAAAATAAATTTTAGCTTATAAAATTTTTCTGCAATTATTATTTTATTTGTGAAATTCAAAAGCGGTGAATTCAATTCAAACCTGAATAAAAAAAGTGGTAATTAACTAAAAAAAGTGGTAATTAACTTAATATTAAATAAGTAAATCTATTTACCATTATTGTGGAGCTTATACAAAATTCCTTTCAGATAAAAATGGATAGTGATGAAGAGTTTCTAGAAGAGGTTTCATTTCTAGCTTTGGTGGGAAAAATTGCACTAGATTCTCTTCCTGTCGGAGAACGTAGATGGTGGGTTCGAGAAATGAACATATCGAGGGATACAGATGGGTATTTCATTCAAAATTTTGAAAAAATTAAAACAAAAGACCCAGAGCATTTCTTCAAAATGACTAGAATGCGGGGAGAAATATTTGATTTTCTACTTCAATTATTAGAAAATAATTTGGAAAAAACATCACCTAGAAAACCCATTGAGCCGAAATTCCGTCTTTTTCTATGTTTGCTGTAAGTTTCTATAAAATGTGTATTTTCAAAACTTTATTAGTTTTTTTCCCTAGATATTTATCGCAAGGAGTTCCATTCAATGTTCTGGGATGGATGTTTAAACTTGGCTATGAAACAGTTCGCATTATTATTTATGAAACTTGTGATATTATATGGGAAATACTGATGCCAATTTATCTAAGTGGGCCTACAGAAGACGAATGGAAAAGAATCGCTAATGATTTCGAATCAATTTGGAATTTACCGAATTGTTTGGCCATAGTATTGATGGCAAGCATATAAATATAAAATGCTCACCAAATGCAGGATCAGAATATTATAATCATTTGGAAGAATGGTGATTCAAGGAAAGCTTAATTTGCCTCCTCCAACTGTGCTAAAGAATTCTAGCTATTTATGCAATCATTACTTGGTTGGTGACGCTGCTTTTCCGCTAAAAACGTACTTAATGCGGCCATATCCAGGGAAGCTATTGGATGAAAAAAAATTTCATTATAATTATAGGTTGTCAAGAGCAAGACGTGTAATCGAAAATGCGTTTGGCATACTAGTTGCGCGGTGGAGAATTTTATCTACTACATTAAATATGTTACCATCAAATGCTGATAAAATTGTGAAAGCATGTGTAGTTTTACATAATTTTCTAAAACTAAATAACAATACATATTGCCCACCCGAATTTGTTGATCGGTATATAATAATATTTGTCATATAATATAAAATTCAATAACAATTTAATTTGTTCATAGGTATGATGGAGAAGAGGTGGTTCATGGTCTTTGGAGACAAGTTTCCAAACCTTTGCCACAATGTAGGAGTTTGTCATCAAACTATTCATCAAAAAATGCTTTTGATATGCGCGAAAAAATAAAAGAATATTTATTTGCATACGTAATATGTTGATTTGTAGTTCATTTTGAATATTTTTTGGTAAGGAGTCAACTTTAATTGCAATAGTTTTGAAAAATGACATGTTTTCAGATGAACATGCTGAAGTACACAATCTTTTTTGTACAGTTTCTTCTAGTGTTCCAATAAATTTCTCGTACTTTGTTGCAGCATCACTTTTCTTGTTTTTTTTTTATGAAGTTGATGTTGAACAAGATGAATCAAATAGATTATCCATTTGAAATGATGGTACTTCAGGTGTAGAGCATACTAATTCTTCTGATATAAACATATCTTTACCACTATCTCCAAGTTCATTGGATATCTTCAACCAAATAAATTCTTTTTTTATATTATTTTTGTAGGCTTTCGATTTTACATTATATAAACAATCATTTTCTTGGACCTGGTTAATTAGTTTTTCCTCAAAACTCATAATTATTATAAACAGTTTTTTTTTATTTATAAATATAAAAAAAAATTAATAAACAAAAATCGATAAATTTCATTTGGCACGCGGAAAAGCGTCAAAAGTAGAAAGTAGGTCTACTCAAGCGTCGCGGCAAATTTGCCGCATCAACGCGGCGCAACATTATGGGTTACTCCATATAATCACTGCAGTTTTACTATTGAAGTGTTGTTGTCAAACGCGACGCGTCCATTTACCGCGTCTTTCTGGTTCAGGCTTAAAGCTTTTCAAGAAGCGGCAATGCTAACGACAATTCAAGCCGAACCCAATCTTGAAAAATATAAAGCTGACGCCAAAAAGAAATACAAATTGGCTCAAGACTCTTATCTAAAATTTTTAGCTGGTGTGGAAGACCAGATTTACAATAAAACTTTAAAGTCCGAACCCAGTTCATCTAATGTGTCGGTAATTGCCAGTTCGAATAATTCAGACAACATTAGGGTACCTCCAATAGATATTGAAGATTTTCACGGGAAATATAAATCTTGGCCTTCGTTTCGTGATATGTTCACAGCCATCTTCATAAATTCTACCATGTCTGACGTTCAAAAGCTACATCATCTCCGTAGAAAAACAAAAAACGATGCAGCGCGGATAGTTCATAAATTCTCAGTAGAATCCAAAAAATTTGTTTTAGCTTGGCAAGCATTAGAGCAACAATACGAAAACAAACGCTTGTTGGTCAATATGCACCTCAAAAGTTTGCTGGATCTCGCGCCTGTGTCTTCCGAATCTGTCTCGGAAATTAAAAAACTGTACGAAACAGTCAATGATGCGTTGGCAGCGTTAGCTTCTTATACTATCGACGTTACACACTGGGACCCATTAGTAGGTTATTTAGTGTTACAGAATTTACCCTCCGATACAAGAAGTTTATTCGAACAATCGCTGAAAAACCATAAAGAAATTCCAAAATGGTCAGAGGTGGAACAATACCTCAAGTCTAGTGTATTGACCTTGGAAGCTATAGGGAATTCTAAACCAAAACCAAAACATGAATCTTGTCCGGTGCCGTATTTGGATGGTTAGTGTCAGGCATTTCTTATAATTCTGAAACATCCTCATTTTTTAATAGTCTAGAATTAGATAAACAAATCGAAAAGTTCTGGGAAACCGAAGAAGTCCTCGAATCCAAACCCCTATCCCGGGAGGATCGCTACTGCGAAAGACTTTATCGAGAAACAACTTCTAGAGAAGCGGACGGCCGCTACACCGTGAAATTTCCCTTCAAAAATAATTTCCCTGATCATATTTTTCTAGGTTCCTCGCGATGTTTCTAAGGCAGTTTCTAAGCTCTGAAAAATCCCTTCAGAAAAAACCAGAGTTGAGAACCATGTATTCAGAAGTTTTATATGAGTACCTATCAATGGGTCACATGTCTCCGGCTACACCGGTTGAGATCACATATTCTGATCACCCATATAAATACCAAAGTTATTATTTACCTCACCATGGCGTAGTAAAGCCTGAAAGCCTAACTACAAAATTATGCGTTGTATTTAAAGCTTCTTCCTCTACAGTTAATAGCTTCAGTCTGAACGACCTACTGTACGCAGGCCCAACTCTCCAACAAGACTTAACCACCCTCATCTTGAGATGGAGAAAATACCCCTATGTATATAGTGCGGACATACAAAAGATGTATCGTCAGATTAGGATCCACCCTAGTCAAGTCGAGTATCAGCGTTTTCTATATCGCAAGACTCTGACTGATCCGATACAAGAATATCATTTAAAAACTGTGACATTTGGTATCAATTGTGCCCCGTATTTGGCCATTCGTACGCTCCTCCAATTAGCAGAGGACGAATCGCAAAACTTCCCTTTGGCCGCGCCAATAGTGAAACGCGACTTTTATGTTGATGACGTTCTATCTAGTGGATGATATTCCTTCAGTGTTGAACGTACAACAACAATTTATTGGGCTTCTCAAATCCGGAGGTTTCCCCCTCAAAAAATGGTCCGCTAACCATGTCGACCTACTACAACATATCCCAGTTTCAGATCGGATATGCGAAGATATGCTGCCCCTTAACGACGATCATATCTTAAAAGCGTCAGGTGTATATTGGAAGATGAAAGATGACATCTTTACTTTCAAGTTTAAAAAATTCACTAATAATCCTCCATTCAACAAGCGTAAAATCTTTTCCAACATAGCAAAGTTGTTTGACCCGGCTGGTTGGTTGTCCCCCGTCGTAGTCCGAGCTAGAATACTCTTACAAACAAATCGAATGGCAATCTTTCTATTCAGATCTACCGAATATTGCCAACATTCAAATCCCTCGTTGGTTGCATTATCATCCTGAACATCAAGCTCAGGTCCACGGCTCCTGCGACGCGTCGCAATCATCAATCGCGGCTGCGGTTTACCTACGAATAGTCTATTTTTCTGGAAATGTCTCAGTTCAATTGGTATCGTCAAAGACAAAGGTCGCGCCGGTGAAAACTATATCGATTCCCCGTCTCGAATTAAACGGAGCTGTTTTGTTAGCTAATCTCATAACGTCCATCATGAGTAGCTTAGAGCTACACCCATCTACCTTTGTATTGTGGACCGACTCCACCATAGTATTAGCCTGGCTCAAACAGTCTCCCGCTCGGTGGAGAACGTTTATCGCAAACCGGGTGACCAAAGTGCTTGATGCTGTTGGTGATGTACCATGGCGCCATATTCCATCGGAATACAATCCGGCTGACATTGCGTCACGTGGGATGTGTACTGCGGCCCTAACGGGAAACCGACTTTGGTGGCATGGCTCCGAATGGCTATGTCATCCCGAAGAACACTGGCCACAGTGGGAACCTGATCCAGTCGAGAGCGATCTGGAAAAAGCACCGACGAAAGTTTTCTCCACCAACTTAACGGAAGCACCTAACACGTTGTTGACCCGTTTTTCATCCTACCCTCGCGCCTTGAACGTAGTCGCTTACATGCTACGATTCTGCCGTAATGCAAGGTCCCGATCGCAAGGTACCACCAGGATCCTCACCCCAGTTCTTACTCATCAAGAAGTAAGTGCGAGTAAACTATGTTTGATTAAACTTTCTCAGATTACTCATTATTCTGTGGAGTACAAACAACTTCAATCTAAAGCTCCCATATCTCAACGAAGCCCCTTGTTACCTCTAAATCCAATTCTGGATACGAGAGGCATTGTTCGAGCCAATGGACGGCTAGCCTACTCTTCGTTTTCCCATAACGAAAAATATCCGATTATACTACCGGCCCATTCTCACTTCGTCCGTCTTTTGGTTGGGCACGTTCATCGTTTCTGTTTACATGGGGCTAACAGCCTGATGTTAGCTCTAATTCGACGAGAATCCACTTATTCAATCGGTAATCCGTAAACATATCCATCAATGTACTGTATGTACGCTTATTCGGAAACAAACCCGGAGTCAGATCATGAGCGCTCTCCCACGTGAAAGAGTTAGTTTCGAGAGCCCCTTTGCTTTCCGTAACAACGTAGGCATTGCCTTTGCAGGACCCATCAGTCTCAAGAATCTCTATTCCGACAACGGGACCAATTTTGTATGAGCCGATCGTCTCTTAAAACTAGAATATAAAAACGCCGTGCAACAAGGTAGTGAGCACGTGACACAAACTTATGCTGATCGTGGCCTTTCTTTAAGAGTAATTGGAGATTAAAAAATTGTGCAACGTAAATAAAATTTTTTAAAAAATATTTTCCTGACATTCGAAATTTATATGGTGGTCCATATAATAACTCTGTCAGCGGTGTTAGTGTGTGAGTTAGAAATATTTTGTGGTAGTCCACAGTGTAGTCCTCACACGGTAGAGTAATTGTACTTTTTTTTTGTAGTCAAAATGATAGTCCTAGTAAACGGTTGTAGTAAAATGATTTTTTTTTCGTTGCGAAATTTTATGTTTTCCTTGCTTGATCGGACTTGAGCTGGATGGGTCGAATATACTGTTGAAGTAAACCCTTTCCTACCTTTATTCCTGTCCTATCCTAATCTTGTCGCTCCTTTTCCTAAAAAAATGCGAAGTGTCGAAGTCAATCTGTTAGAAAACTTTTATAAAATATTAGCGAATTGCATAAATTTTTTTTCTAGGTAACCCTAATTGTACTTTAAATAAAGTAGTACAATTTTATAAGATTTTTTTTTGGAGTATTATTACTAAATATTGTAATTTATTGTATTTTTCGTAATTATTGGTAGTGAATACAATAAGAAAAATTGACATAATAAATTAAAATAAGAGTATACATACACTGTTACATATATATATATAGGTACACTGTTACATATATATATATATATATATATATATATACATACACTGTTACATATATATATATATATATATATATATATACACTCAGTGTAGGGTTGCCGTCCTACTGTTATCCTAAAATATTATTATTATTATAAAAAAAAAAATTTTTTGAACTTATATTTTTTTTGAATTTTTTTTTTTTTTTTTGTGGTTCCTATATTGAACGGGGAATCGGATTGGGTAGTATTCGGAGGAGGTAGAATACGTTGATTGAAATATTGAAGTTATATATATACCTATATATATTTCGAATTGCAATAAAAAAAAAAAAAATTTTTTTCCGTTCCTATCAATTAAAATTTTTTTTGGGGACTTATAAGTATTAATTTTTTTTATATCAAAGAGAAAGGGAAAAAAATATAAACAACAATATAAAGGCTTGTTAATTAACTCTAGATATATGATAAAATTGAATTATATTGTAAGGAATAAATAGTACTATAAATAAATAAATAAAAATACGTTGTAGTACAAAATTATTTTTTTTGTTTATTATTATTATATTTTTTTTTTGGCTGTCTCCTTCTGTATTGGACAGATTATTTTGTTTATAGCATTATCGGGCATATCGTGGTAGATCTTGTCGCTTGGAGATAAGTATTTTGCATTTGGCCGAACATGGATCCGTCATTGCTGGAAGAAGATGAATTGTTATATGAGCCTGAAATTCGTAAATTAAATTTAATACCTGGTACGACCATTTCTAAAATTCCTAAATTGCGAACCAAATTAGCGGACGAGCGTCGCGCGCCTCAACAATTACCAATGGTGGTCATCGACGATCCGGGGGTTGAATGGGAGCTGTGCGAAACTAAGGTGTGCGCATATGAAGCGTTGGTCGATAATGCAGTTCGTGAACAAGATTAGCATTTGTTGTCGGTGGTTGAATCCCGTAGTTTGCGCCTGTTAGATCGACTTAGACGATTACGGAAGGCTAGTCCAACATTATCTACGACTGTTAGAGGAATTACTAATAGGTTGAATGTCATTTTTGAAAAAATTAAAGGGTATACCTGTGAGATGCAGCGGCAAATCGGACGTTCGGGTTTGGGATCTCCGGTTCCACAAGGTGTCGATGAATTGAGTGGGGACGAAGAAGCAATTGCTCCGTTACCTACGGGTGAAAATGTTGCTGTTGAAGCGGATAAAATAAAAAAAATATTAATAGAAAAAGAGCAAACAATTAATAAAGATATGTTACCGTTTCCTTCGTTGAGTAAAATTCAGCAACTCCATCAACTGGTAAAGGTCCAGCTCAGCAGAAAAATTCGGATTCATCAATAGCCAACAAATTATCCTCGTTGCATCTGGGCAGTAAACACAGCTCATCTAATACTTCGCCGAATTCCGTACCAGCCGATCATCGCCTGTGTTCGACAAAAATGGGCATAAATCGAAAAACATATTCTGCACCGGTAAATAGGAATAAATTCGGTAGTCAACACCAACAACACAGTGAACATCCGCATTCTTACCGCCAATCTCACCCTGCACGTGCGCAAGAACGATCCATGTGGTATCAACGTCAGCCGATAGATCAAGACCAACACTGGAAAGCCGAAATGTCCAGTATGATCCTCGAACAACAACGTCAAATCAAAGAGATGCGAGATCTACTAGCAGCACAGTCAACGTCAGCTCGAATTCAGCCCACCACCAGCTCTGCTACTGTACCTCGTACGTCGTCATCCAGATCCTTGCGTGGGGTAGTGCCGTCTCAGCAAAGCTCTCATCCTAGAATCGAACCTGCAAGTGATATTGAAACCAGTGAGGATGACGCAGTGGAACTACGTGATGACGCTACTCACCGCAGAAATCCAGTGTCGAATTGGCGGTTGCATTTCGATGGTTCTGGTAGAGGTTTATCGTTGAAAGAGTTTCTGTTTCGTGTCGAGACATTAGCACGGGGAGATAGGTATCCTGTCGAAAACCTGGTGTTGTCCATTAACCAGCTACTAAAAGACCGAGCAGAAATTTGGTATTGGCAATACATACGTAGAAATCCGCATGCTACCTGGAAACAGTTGCGACGAGCACTGAAGGAGGAGTTTGATGAGGGAGAAGAAGATGGGGATGTAAAAAGGATAATGGAAAGTAGGAAACAACGCGCAAGGGAAAAATTTTCGGATTATCGCATGGATATGGAAGGATTGAGGCTACGATTAAATAAGGAAATATCGGATGATGATTTTTTTAGTAGAGTTTACTTCAACCTGTATCCGGGTTATAAAAAAACGATGATCCTCGAAGATATTGTTACTATGTGTCAATTGCATAAACTGTGCAAACGGTTGGAAAGGAAATGGAAGGAAGTAGGAGAAACAGCTGAGGATCAGGTGCGATCTCATCGAACATATGTCCACGAGTTGGATGCGCTGAAACATCCAGAAGTTGAGGAGGCTAATAACATCATTCCTCCAGTTGCGGCATCGGTCTCATGCTTCAATTCCGTCGTTGGTCCTAATCAATTATACTCAGTACAGCAAAACGCTTTTGATCCATCCGAAGTACCATCACATATACAACGTGTTGAACCAAATAGCACATACATCATTTGTTACAATTGTGATGAAATGGGTCATGTATTTCGTGATTGTCAGCTGCCTCTGAAAATATTTTGTTATAGGTGTGGTTATAAGAATAAATATTTTAGTAATTGTCCGAAATTTCAGTCTGTCCGTAGTCCGGGAAATGGGTTCCCAGGAAGAGGAATGGGGAGGAATCCTCTTCTGCGACCGTTTCATCCTTCGTAGAAAACTTCGAGTACAATATAAATTTAGTTTCAAATTATAATTATAAGGATAGCGTAGTAAACGATGAATTAATTAGAATTAAAACAAGAAATATGATTAGATCTAAAAATAATTTAAAAATGAAAAGAGATAGAAAAAAATTATTAAAAGCTAGTCTGATTCGAGTGGATGGTGACAATCGACCATTCATGAAAATCAATATTAGCGATAGAAATTTTATAGCACTATTAGATAGTGGTGCTAACATTAGTTGTTTAGGTAAAGATTGTTTAATTATGTTGAATGAGTTAGGGGTTAGTTATAGTAAAATAAATTCTGATATTCGTACTGCTGATGGTGCCAGTCAAAATGTTATCGGCTATGTTTATTTAAATATAAAATACAATACTATAATTAAACCTATTAAATTTTTTTTAATTCCGACCATTCAACGATCCATTATTCTGGGGGTAGATTTTCTGGAAGCTTACAACGACGTACCTTTTCATAATTCTGAAATCGGCAGCATTACCATTAATGAAAATGACCATAATTTGAATATCGATCAGCAAAAACAACTGCTGGGTATTATCAATGCACTTCCGTCCTACAGTCAGTGTGGATTGGGTAAGACTTCGTTGTTGAGACATGAGATTGATGTCGGCGACGCGAAACCTTCCGTTTCCCGACCATATCCGTTGTCGTTACCAATGCAGAAGCTGCTGGATGCTGAAATAGACAACATGTTAGCTGAAGATATCATTGAAGAAAGCAAAAGTGGATGGGCCTCACCGATGGCTAAGGTGAAAAAAAAAAGATGGCTCGCTCCGGTTGTGTCTCGACTCGACGCTCGTAAGGTAAACGCTGTTACCAAACCGGATGCGTATCCACTACCGCAAATCAACTCGATTTTCAGTAGGGTGAAGAAGACAAAGTACATTAGCAGTCTAGACCTCAAGATGGCGTTTTGTCAGGTGGAGCTGGAAGAAGACTCGAAAGATAAAACCGCGTTTATAGTACCTGGACGGGGCCTGTTCCAATTCAAACGTATGCCGTTTGGGTTGTCCAACTCCCCGAAGACACTTTGCAGGCTTATGGATAAGGTGTTCCCTTACGAGCGTCATGAGGTTGTCTTTGTCTACCTGGATGAGCTCCTGATCCTCTCGGAAGACTTTGACACCCACATGTTGCTTCTGAGTAAAGTAGCTGGCTGGTACAACCGATTCATTCAGAATTATGCGATCATTGCCGCACCCATCACGGACCTGCTAAATAAGAAAGCGACTGAAAAATGGAATGATGACGCAGAAAAAGCATTTAGTACCTTAAAAGCCGCTTTAACGGAAGCGCCAGTTCTCGTCAATCCGGATTTCACTCGTGAATTCTACATCCAGTGTGATGCGTCGAAGACGGGGGTCGGAGGCGTCCTGTTCCATCGTGACGACAATGGACATGAACATCCAATAGCGTTCATGTCACAGAAGCTGAATAACGCCCAAAAAAATTACAGCGTTACGGAACAGGAATGTATTGCGGCCGTCGTTAGCCTGAAGAAATTCCGACCATATGTGGAAGGAGCAGCATTTACGGTGATCACGGATCATGCCAGTTTGAAATGGCTCATGTCGCAAACGGATTTGTCCGGCAGGTTGGCCAGATGGAGCTTGAAGCTGCAAGCTTTCGATTTCAAAATCGTTCTTCGGAAGGGTTCGGAAAACGTGGTTGCGGATGCGCTATCTAGAGGAGAGATGGAAGAAATCATGAACAAAATTATTTCTAGCGGCGACATTAGTTTAAAGGATCAAGCTTTTCAGGATCCAGAATATCAGGATAAACTAAAAAAAATTCAAGATAATCTCCAGCGTTTTCCTGATATCAAATTGGATGAGAATGTGATATACAAAAGGGTAAAATTTCGAAAACGAACATCACTTACCGATATCCCAGTTTGGAAGGTTTGGGTTCCTGAAAGCCTGTGGATTGACGTCATCAAACACTATCATGATGAGCCGTTGGCAGCTCACTCCGGCGTGGATAAAACCACTGAAAGAATACAACGTTTGTACTATTGGCCAAAAATGCGTGACACCATTAGTACTTACATAGCTGCTAGCGACTCATGCAAAGAATGTAAAGCGCCGAACATTTGTCTGCGTCCTCCGATGGTCATCCAGAGTCCTCCGGTCCGTCCATGGTAATGCATCAACGTTGATTTGTTAGGTCCATATCCGCGCTCTAAAAATGGCAACACTTATATATTTATCGTGCTGGATCAATTTAGCAAATTTATTTTATTGAAACCTTTGCGACAGGCCACTACTACACCGATATTAAAATTTTTGGAATCGGAGGTGTTTCATTTATTCGGAATTCCCGAAGTGTTAACGTCCGATAATGGGGTGCAATTTACGTTACGAGAGTTCCAGAAATTAACAGTATCATATCCAGCACAGGTTCACTGCACCGTATCACCCGCAAGCTAACGCGTCAGAACGAGAGAACAGGAACATAATTTCAGCTATTCGGGCGTACATCAGAAGCGAAAACCACAAATAATGGGACAAATACCTCAGCCACATCGCGTGTGCATTACGTAACGTGGTACACGACGCAACTGGTTTTTCACACTCCTATTTAGTTCTCGGGTATCACATGATCACCGATGGAACAGCTTACGAATTGTTGAGGAAGCTACACGCGTTGCAGGAGGAGATGCTAGTGGAGTTTCCGTCAAGAAATCCAGCAATAACTAAAACAGTATTAAAAAATTTGGAAAAGGCTCAATTACGACATCAGCGAACATATAATCTAGGAACACGAAAAATTAGTTACGTACCTGGACAAATAGTATTTCGGCGCAATCACGTTCAGTGTGACCAGAAAAAGCAGTTTACAGCCAAATTTGCCACTCCATGGGTCAAATGTAGAATATTGTCGTCTCGGGGTAGTGTTTGCTACGATGTGCGCGATGAACATAGCAATCAAACACATTTAGTACATGCGAAGGATTTAAAGCCCGGCTAGTTCAATCGCTGAGCAATGAGACGTCCTCAGGGTGTGGGACAGCCCCGCGTTGTTGATTTAGGAGTTAAAAAAATATTAGTATATTGGGAAAAATTGGAATCGAATAATTTAGTTAGTAGGAATACTATTATATGTTAGTACTTTTGGGGAAATAGTATATATATGAATTAAATAGCTTACGTTTTTGTTCTTTTCAAAAATCAAGCCGTTCGTAAATGTTGCAATTGGCACAGATTTTTTTTTGTTAGTCCCAAATAGGCACAGATTTTTGTTTCCTTTTTCTTCATCATTTCTGTAACCAAATAAGAATTACTGCATGGTTGAGAGCATATTCACTTGAGGATAAAGGCCGAGAAAACGGAAGTATCGATACAAGGATTCAGACTTGTATGTCGTGAAGAACGACATACAAGCCTGTTTTGTGACCTGGTCAACACATAAATGGATTCGTCACCAAAAAAAAAAAATAAATAAATAAAAAAAAAATGGCAAACAAAAAAATGAAATATTATATATTTAATTATATAGATATGTAGAAAACATATACTTACTTTTTTTTATTTTAATTGTCCTTCAGTCCGTCCGTCAATTGGTATCCGCATCCAGACGAAGTTAAATAAACGAAATGCTAAACTTGACATTGGTCTAGTTGCGACCATGTTTGTTTATCTTTTTCTGTGACTGCGGATGTCAACTGACATGTCCATATAATTATTACGAAAAGCTTCCCCGCAAAGCAATCCATTCGCGCAGGCCATCTGTTGCAAAAATTTATCTACAGAAAAAATTGTGTTTTTTTTTGGTCTGGCAGCCCGATTGAAGAGAAAAAAAATTCGAAATTACGGAAAAACGGGCTGGTTCGCAGCAAATTATAAAAAAAAGTGGCGTGATTTTTGTTGAGATGGGGAAGGCGAGATTTTTTTGCTGATAAAGAGCAGTCGGTTTTTGGATGTGGTAAAGAGCAGATGTCGGCTCTAAAAAGTTAAGAAAAATTAAATTTAAATATAATTTTTCTGATAGTTTTTTTTGTAATGCCGAAAGTAATTGAAAATTAATAAAAATTTTGCGAAAATTTGGTGCCGGTATTATTATTATCAATCATAAATTGATAAATTAAAATAAAAAGAAAAAAACAATATTCCGGGAAATAGCTAAATATTAAAAATAAATTCGGTCGTGAGAATTTTTTTTTGTTGGTTGCGTCGTCCTAGATAGAAGGAATTTTCTATTTAATTGTTGCCGGATCCAGAGTCGCGTATTATTAGGACCTATGCCCAAAGCTATATTGGTATCTATTCAAGAAGAAGAACATCGATCGTCGAGGGAACAGAATCCAGTAATTTCGATCGAGGGACGATTCCGGATATCCCTCTGATCCATCAACCTCGATGAAGAAGAAGCAGGAGGAAACCGAAAGAAAGATTAGCCTGGAAAGAAAAAAATTATGATTGAGGGTTTAGGACATAAATTAGTCTATGTTATCTCTGTAATTGGGGTGATAGAGTACGTTAGGTCCGCTGAATAGGAAATTTAACTAGTCGAATTGCTGAAAAATATAAAAAAAAGGAAAAACAAAGGGACAAAATGAAGAATTCTTTTTTATATTTTAAATTTACAATGGCTACAGCTATTGCTTAAAAAGAAGAAAAAAAAGAGAAAAGAAAAGGAAATGAATATTAAAAAGAATTAAAATTAAAATTGTAACTAGAGTAATTTGATTTATTATTTTTGTAATTAGTAGTTTTTGATTTTGTAGTTGATTATTATTTTTAATTTTTTTTTTTTGTTAATTCAAATTTTAATTTTTTTTGGTTATCATTTTGGTTTTTTTTTTGTTTCCTTATTTTTTTTTGATTTTCCTCCTTGATTTTATCTTGAGATTTATAGGTAGTGTACATTCATCGGACTTTCCCCGACATGTCCAGGCTGGTTCCGGAGAAATAAAAGGTACGTGAATAAGTTAAATTGCTAATATAAGATTAATGAAAAGAAAGACAGGCAGAAACAAAAAAAAATTAAATAAAGAGAAGGAAAAAGAATTACCAAGTGAACGACCAAATTAGCATGAATTTTATTGTAAAATAATTATTGAGAGTGAAATAGTAATTTAAATTGATTGGTCGAAAATTTATTTGAATAATTTTTAAATTGGTTTGATGAATACTGAATAATAAATTAGAGGAACCCATTCATTTCTTTAAAACAAAAATTTATTGGTGTTATAATTTATTACAATAGTTATAAAATTTTATTTTGTAGAAATTTTTTTTTAGCTATGTGTGGCTAGGCTAGTCCGCTATGGATTGAACTCGACACGGAGCATTTTCCCTTTTTCCTTTTTTCCGTTTTTTTCGCTGATTTTGTTTTGTTGCGGACGGGTGGATTGGTGAACCCACGCCTCATATGGCTGAAGACCTAGCCGGACCCCAGGAGGAAAACCCCAATCCATCCGAGAATTCGTCGTCGTTATATAAATTTTTGGTCTTGTGTTTTTTTTTGTGTTCCGCACCCGTGGTCACCCCAAGGCCTGGCGCCCACAATTTCGACGGGTTCTGAACAATCATATTCCTCCGAAATATTTGCACGTAACCTGGAAATTGAGAGGGGAGAAATTAAATTGGCATTTTTTTTGTGACTGGTAATTCCTAGGTGAATGCTTGCATTATAATTCCTAAGGTACGTCAAAGGTGGCCTAGTTCCAATTTAAATTTTGCCTTGTATTAATTTCCTTCGATGGATAATAACATAAAAAAATAAAAATAAAAAAAATTGCGCTGATGTCAAATTGCCATTCCAATTATCCATCTGGGGTTACAATATTTTATAAAAAATAAATTGGTTTACTTTGGTAAAGCATATACCTTGTGGAGCTCGAATTCTTGTTTTCTTAACACATTTATAGTTATCCTAATTCCTAATTCATTGTTCCAATGTGCTAAATCAATTATGGCCAATTGCTTTATTACCGTGGCTGAGTATAAGTAATCATGTCCTTCCCCTTCGGTCATATTTTTTACTATTTCAATTAATATTTTTGTATCTAAAACCAATGGATGCATTTTATGTTGTTGCAATGCGTTTATTATTTCATCCTGTTCCAGCATATACCCATAAACTCTTTCTAATTCTGCCAATACATATATCATTAATTGATGTAATTCTAGCTATCCCCTGATTTCTGCTAAAGCTATGTGTATCTTTACTAATGTTGTACTAATCTTATTTTCTAATGTTCTATTTCTATTCTTGGATTCCAATACCTGCATTGTTAAATTTCCTGTAACTTCCTTTACAAATTTGAAGCTCCCACAGCAGTCTGCTTATCTATTAATTCCATTATCTTTCCTTCGTTTTTCTTCAATTTTTCCAAATTATTATAATTTTTTTCCGCATCTCCGCTGTCCATTGTTCCAAATAACATTTTTGCAGTAGATCCTATTATGTTCAATTCCCCTCTTTTTCTTCTATTAAAATAATGATTAACTCCTTTTGTTATTTTCCGTATTTTATTTGTCCAATTTTTATCTCATCTTTAAATAGTTGGCAGGTCTGTTCTTTTACGTATTCTTTTAACTGAATACAAGTGTACTCTACTTGTTTTATTGTTGCTTCCACAAATTGCTCTACTTGCTCGTTTGTTGTTAATTGTAATTCAGTGTATACGTGTATTGAATCTTGATATTTAACTAAGCGCCCCATGTTTTCAAATAATAAGTCTGTTTCCTTCACTTCTTCTATGGTTATTGGTTCTCCACTCACCATCCATAACAATGATAATGCCCAAATTCGCATCATAACTTTCCTTTTTTGTTCCTTCATTTTCTTTAATAACTGTTCCTTCATAAACTTTTTTCGTAACTTCTTTTCTAATTTTCTCAAAATCTATTTTATTTGAAAACTCGTTTTTTAAATTATCTTCCTTTGTTTTAATTTGCATTATATTTTTTTCAGTTTCCTTTTTGACCTCTATAACTGTAATAAATAAAAAAAAAAATTTTCTAAGACAATTGAAACTAAAAATTTTTTTACTAAAATTAATGAAAAAGTTTTTATTCCTTGCTAATTTCGCAAGTTCGGCGTTGTCAACGGAAACTAGTTTAATTTAATTTGAAATTATTTAAAAGAGAACAGTAAAGATCACTAATATTCTCTACATCGGTTTTTCTATTCATGGTTCTCAGTCGTCTGTATGTGTAAAGCTTCCAAAATTAACATTTTTTTCGATTGTCAATATTTTTGTGTCATCAAAGTTTGGGGTATGTTGTAAGTCAATAACATGTTGTGCAAGTGCTGTTTTTTGAGAATTGTTATGTTTAATATCGTATTTATGGTTTGAAAGTCTGTTTTTAATAAATTGTTTCGTCGTTCCAATATAATTCATGTCACACGTTTCCAAGTAATTACCTTTACATGGTATTTTGTATATAGTCAGTTAAAAGTTCTTTGTTCGTTTTGTCTTTTAATTTTGAGAAAAGTCTGTTTGCCGTTTTATCTGTCTTGAAAGCTAATTTAATATTGTCATCATATTTACGTATTTGTTTATTTACATTGTCCGAAAAATCTGGTATATAAGTTGTGCTCACGTATTTCCTTAATTCGTTATTACTATTATTATCTTTGGTCAAGTTCGTATTGTTAAGTCTATTCAAAGCGTCTATTTCCTTTATTAATTTTAGAATTATCTTATTCGGAAAATTATTGACTAATAGAATTTTTTTAATTTTTTCTTTGTTATGTTTGTGGAAAATGTCAGAACTTAAGCCTAAAACTCTACTAATAAAAATTTTTGCCGTGTTTATAATTTGGTGTCGAGGATGGTTTGAATAAAAATTAATTAATCTCCCTGAGGCAGTTTCTTTTTGGTACCAATCCGTTAGTAGGGCATTGTCTTTTATTATCACTAAAGTGTCCAAGAACGCTAATTTGCCGTCTTTCTGTTTTTATATTGTGAATTGTACTTTTTCGTGATAATCGTTTAAAAGTTTATGTATGTCAAATAATTTACATTCCGGAATAATTGACAAATTTGTGTATAAAAGTCATGGTAGCCCACTACAACCCCCACACCACAACCTGTTATAAAAAAAAAATCATTTTTTATCACAACTTTTTCACTCGACCTGCGACCACCAGAGCGAAATCATAAGCGTAAATTTTCATTTCTGATTTCACGATGTTAAATTTGTATGAAAATTTCATTTCACTCGACCTCCGTACAGGCCTTTAATTCCAATTTTAAATTACAATGTTACTACGGTACAATTACAATTTTACTCTTTTTTACTATTATTATTGAAAATAAGCACTTGTTCAATAAGGAATGGCTTAATTATTCAATGCAATAGTCAGAATAAGAATGACAATTTTCCATTTTCAAACCATGACTTTTATACACAAATTTGTTTGTAAATAAACAAATTTGCGTATATAATTACAAATACAATATTATTAATTATTCTAAATAATTTCGTCATCGAATATTTTCATTTAAATTTAATTTAGCTTATTCGGCAAAAATGTCGACCAAGCGTTTTTTTATTTTGAGCGATATTTAATTAATTTAATTTTTTTTTGGTTTAATTTTACTTTGACCGATATACTAAATATTGTATAATAAACAATTATTGTGTAATAAATATTTATAATATATTGCAATTTGTAATTTAAACTCTTTTATTTGAACAAATATTTGTTTGACCGATATTGTTAATATAATATTTTATACTTTGTATATAAAATATTTAGTACTAATATTTTTTTTCAGGATTTTTCTTAAATTATAGTTATGTGTATATTTTTACACATAACACATCATACATATGTATATGTATGTATATATTTCATAAAAACTTTTTACAAATTCACACTCTAAAATTAAGAATAAATTCTTTTTATAATCAAGATCATGATATCTAGAATATTAACATATGTGTTACACTAAACCCTGAATCAAACATTTTTGTGTTTATATACATATATCCACTAAGGAAAGAATTTTTTGAGATTTTTGTGGTTACGTTATATATCTATATATATACATATATACACTAAGGAGAGTCTTTTATATTTAAAATAAACAAAAAAAAAATCATAAAAAAATGCATTCATAAACACATAACTTAATTATTACTGCTGATAAGAAATATAGTCTATTCAGACTTTTAGAACATTTTAGAAATTTACTAATAAAATTAGCTAACATGTCCCAACATGTTTAAACCCACAACCACATTCCCAAACCAGCACAACCTATGCCAAAAAGCCCACTATAACCCCCACACCACAACCCCAACCCCAATATCCAATTCACCAACCCCAACTTTTCGACACACCAAAACGGGCTCATTAAATAAAACATGCTCATTAAAGAAAAAAAATACCGATTTCACAAATGTTGGGGTTTGTTAAAAGCTGGAGTAGTACCCGCCTTGTTACACTACTTGGAAGCCTCTTTCTATAGCTACATTTTCTTCCATTAAATGCACTAGGCACTTAAATGGTTTGCTGTTGCTTATTTTCAGCCTAAAAAATGTTATTATATTACTTTATTAAATTTAAATAAATCGAAAGTTCAAAATAAAATAAATATGTACTTACATTTTTTATCTTCAAAAAAATCTTACCTTAAAAAAATAAATTTAAAAAATTTCAACCGATAAATTTCATCACTTCAGAAAACAAATGTCAGTTCAAAATTTTTACATAATACGGTTTTGTAAGTTTGAATAATGTATGTTGTGACTCTATTTTCTTTATTACGTTGTCTTTACCGTTTGTTATATTCACCTTTTTTTTATTATAATCCTCTTCTGGATTATTGATGTCCGGCGTGATCTTTTTAATTCTTCTTTTTGTTCAACGAATAAATTTTACTTTTAAATATAACGTCACATATTTTATATAAAAGCAAAATTATCTCCAAATAAAAAGATAATTTAAATATTTCATCAAAATCTTAACCAACCGCAAGAATTTTCATCAGTTGGAGCATCATCTACAGCAGTGTACATTTTTTTCTCATCAATCACGTCATCATACCCGAACATCTACATACATATAAATCTTCATTTACAACAGAACATCACATCACATCATTTGCAGACATTTTGTATCACAAGTAACATTTAATACATTTATTATAACAAAAAATATAAAAATATAACATTTATTATACAAAATACATAAAACATATAACAAAATTTTCAATATGATACATAAATATAATTACATAAATTATTTTAAATAATTTATCTTAAAAATTCGTATCAAAGTAACGAAACTATAATTAAAAAACATACATATACATATGTAAATTTATATATGTACCATATTGAAATTTATTGCACAAATTACATTACAATATATTTTTTTTATAATATTATTATAATATTAAATGTACATAAAGTTAAAATATAATTATTAATTTGGTTTAAAAGCATAAAATTTTAAATTATTTAAACAAAAATTATTTTTTTTACCTAAAAATATAAAATTTCGCATACATATTATTGTTGTAATCAATATATAAATATCAATCTTTCTCTATATACAAAAAACAAAATTTATATACAAATATATAGTACAAAATACATTATTAAATTATTTGCATTCAATTACCATATATTACTCAAAATATCAGGCACACTTTTATTCAATTTCGCTCAGTAAAAATTAGTAATTATAATAGAATAGTTTGGGACCGTCCAATTATTACATAGGTTTTTATATAATTGTCGGGTGATCAAAAAATTACGTAACAATTTTTAAAAACTAGTAAATCGCATACGTATATCAACGTAGAATATTTTTAATAAATTTTGGTAAAATTTTCCATTTAATATAATTTTGGTAAAATTTTCCATTTTATAAATTTACGAACCATGGCTAACGACGAAAATAATATTCTGAATCCAGCTGGTAATAAATTATTAAATTTAGAGAATAATAATAATATTCAAAATGAAAACCTTCGTGTACAGGGCCAAAATGATTCGGTGCGAGTTAAATTACCACAGTTTTGGACATCGCATCCTACTACCTGGTTTATTCAAGCCGAGGCGCAATTCCAAGCCTACCGAATTACTAACGACGACACCAAATTCTGCCTAGTTATAAGCGCGTTACCACCCGAATCTTGTGAGTCAATTATAGACGTTGTAACCAACCCTTCGGCTATAAATCGCTACGAATTTATTAAAACCGAATTAATAAAACGTCACTCAATTTTAGAAACAAATCGCTTAGAAACTTTAATAGCTAAAGCCGACAAACGGGGACAGAAAACCATCGGAACTGCTTCGATTAATGAAATCATTAGCGGGACAGACATTTAATGACAGTTTAATGAAAAAATTATGGCTTCGGAAACTACCACAAGTCGTACTTGTCGCGCTAGTAGCGGTTGGCGACAAAAATCTCACCGAATTAGCTGAAATAGCTGAAAAAATTTGTGAAGCTCAACAAAATGCCAGCGTATTTTCTATTAAGCATTCAAATAATTCAATACCGCAAACGGACAATTCCTATTTCAATTCTCGATTATCACGAATCGAAGCGATGATTACTAGACTTGATGCCGGTAACAATAATAATTTTAGATCGCGAAATAATAATCGATCAGATCGCCGACGTAGCTCGAGCGGACATTCTAAAAATCACCGTTCGCAATCCGTTTCTTCAGATGAAGCAGGGCAATGCTGGTATCACAGACAATTCGGTGACAAAGTCAAAACATGTCGATGCAACCAAAAACCGGCAACGAAACAAAACCCTCCGAACCACCCAAACTAATTAACGCACCGCGTATCGCGGCTACCGGTGCGACAAAATATAATAGCCGCCTTTTCATCCGCGATTATACAAATAATAGAGTTTTTCTTATTGATACGGGCGCAGATTTATCAGTTTTGCCATGCAAAACACGTAACACAAATAATAATTCAAATATTTTACTATCTGCTGCAAACGGGACAAGCAAAAAGCATTCGGTAATAAAATTTTAAAGTTAAATATCGGGCTGCGAAGGAATTTTACTCACGAATTTCTTTTAGCTGATATCGATCGTGCAATTATTGGTAATGATTTTTTAAAAAAGAATGGGATTATAGTTGATTTAAAAGATAAGAAATTAATAGATTCGCTCACCCAGCTTTCTGTCAATACACTTACGTAAAAAATTCCTACGCCGAAACTTTGCTTAATCCAAAATGAATATTCAGAAATTTTTACAGAATTTCCCGAACTCATGCAACCTCCAAATTATTTCAAAGAGGTGCAGCATGCAGTAGTTCATCATATCGTCACGAAAGACCAACTCCCATTCGCCAAACCACGACGACTCGACCCAGCTGGACACGACGCCGCGAAAAAAGAATTTGAAATTATTGTAGAAATGGGTTATGCAAATCGTCTTCTTCACCAGTTTCTTCTCCGTTACACTTGGTGCGGAAGAAAAATAATACGGACTGGCGGCCGTGTGGCGATTATCGTCGGTTAAATGCGAGCACGATTCCGGATCGATATCCGATACCACATATACAAGATTTTGCAATGCGATTAAATGGTGCAAATTGTTTTTCAAAAATAGATTTGGTTAGGAGTAGTATATGGGCGAATTGGGCCTGGGAACTTTTTTCAAAAGGGGCGTGTCTGACACGGTGTTAATTAGGGGGCGTGTCTGAATAGGTGTTAATTAGGGGGCGTGTCTGACAAGGTGTTAATTAGGGGGCGTGTCTGACAAGGTGTTAATTAGGGGGCGTGTCTGACAAGGTGTAATTTTTTCAAAAAAATTTTACGTGGAAAAATGCATTTTCAAAAAAATTTTTGTCGGGGGTTATCAGCAATTTTTATTATTATAATTAATATTTTTCAATTTTTCTCAATATGAAAATACAGTACACTCTCGATCTCGATACAGTACACTGTCGTGAATACCAGTGCAGCACACTATATAGAAAAATGAGTGAATTGTTAATTTAAATTGATTTAAATATTACACAGAAAATATTCACTATGCATTTGCACAGTACGCGCTGCATAACAGAAACATCTGTAAGTAACAATTCTGTTGGGAAAACAGAAACATCTGTAAGTAACAATTTTTGTTTAAATATATATATATATATACAGTTGCGGAAAAAATAATAGCAGTGCGCGAAATAAAACATAAAATTTCGATTTTTTTTATAATATAAAAATATTTAATTATTCCATTTATTTCTTAATGATAGATACTTAAATACTTAATAAATTACACTTATTGGAATTAACTTAATTTTATTAGATTTAGTATAAATAAAAAAAATCTTAAAATTAGTTCGGCAAAAAAAATAGCAGTCTTAAACAACATTAAAATAATATTATAAAAATAAAGAAATTTTGTCCACAAATTTGAATCTACTACTTCTGAACAATATTTGGAAACGTGCTACACCTGAACATGCTCATTAGTATTTGGTTGCGCCCCCTTTATTTTTAATTACCGCTTGACATCTTTTGTGCATGGAATCAACCAGTTTGTTGCACTTATAAACAGGTATGGCGGCCCATGCTTCACGAACTGTTGTCCATAACTCCTCAACATTCGAGGGGTTAGCTTCAGCGACGGCAGTATTAACATCTGCCCACAAATTTTCAATAGGATTTAAATCCGGCGATTGTGCGGGCCACTGCATCATATTGATGTTGTTCTGTTGGAACCATGACTTTGCCCTTTTACTCGTATGCTTGGGGTCATTATCCTGCTGAAGTATCCATTTTAATGGCATTTCATCCTCGGCCCACGGTAGCATAGTATCTTCGAGAATTTTAATGTACCCGAACTGATTCATGATAGCAGGTATTCTAATTTTAATGTACCCGAACTGATTCATGATGCCAGGTATTCTATATATGGGCTCAGTGCCATAGTAGGAAAAACAACCCCAAGCCATAATTTTCGCACCACCATGTTTAACTGTCTTTACAGTATATTTACTTTTATATTCCGTTAGTGGTGGTCTCTAACATATTGCCTACGACCTTTAGTGCCAAAAAGAACAATTTTAGTTTCGTCGGTCCACAAAACATTTCGCCATTTATTCAAAGGCCAATTTACATGTTCTTTAGCAAAATTTAATCGATTGGTCCTATGTCGCTTGGTTAGTAAAGGCACTTTACGTGGACTTCTAGCCGGCAATCCAGCTTCTAATAACCGTTGTCCGATAGCTCGTTCACCTAACGATAAGTTTAATTCAGTTTTTACTGTTTTAGCGGGTATTGACGGATTCTTGCTCTTGTAACAAAAACACTTGAGCAAACATACCAAAAAAACAAATATATAGTACAAAATACATTATTAAATTATTTGCATTCAATTACCATATATTACTCAAAATATCAGTAATGAAGCAATTCTGCGATCAGTTTTTTCAGTTGTAGCACGTTTCCTGCCCCGAGTTTCTACTTTTGCTGTCCATTTTAAAGCATTTGAAACTTTTTTTGCAGAACACCCAATAATATTTTGTACTTGTTTATAAGTTTTCCCTTCATTTATTAGTTTTTTATGAGATTTCGCTCGATTTCTGTACAGTGTTTGGCTCGACCCATTACGCTGAAAATATTTCAATCAATGAAAATCAAATAACTTCAAAAATATTCAAAAAACATTATTACTTACCAATTTGAAAAAAAATCAACTACTATAAGTATTTAAAAATATTTTTATATGAATTTCAATAAAGCACTGCTATTATTTCGCCGTCTTATCTCTAACACTTTTTTAAAAAAATGCATGCATGAACATATTTCTTTGTTTTAATTCTTTTTTTTTGCATATTTTTTATGCATTTTGGTATACATATTTGCTCTTGTAACAAAAACACTTGAGCAAACATACCAAAAAAACAAATATATAGTACAAAATACATTATTAAATTATTTGCATTCAATTACCATATATTACTCAAAATATCAGGCACACTTTTATTCAATTTCGCTCAGTAAAAATTAGTAATTATAATAGAATAGTTTGGGACCGTCCAATTATTACATAGGTTTTTATATAATTGTCGGGTGATCAAAAAATTACGTAACAATTTTTAAAAACTAGTAAATCGCATACGTATATCAACGTAGAATATTTTTAATAAATTTTGGTAAAATTTTCCATTTTATATAATTTTGGTAAAATTTTCCATTTTATAAATTTACGAACCATGGCTAACGACGAAAATAATATTCTGAATCCAGCTGGTAATAAATTATTAAATTTAGAGAATAATAATAATATTCAAAATGAAAACCTTCGTGTACAGGGCCAAAATGATTCGGTGCGAGTTAAATTACCACAGTTTTGGACATCGCATCCTACTACCTGGTTTATTCAAGCCGAGGCGCAATTCCAAGCCTACCGAATTACTAACGACGACACCAAATTCTGCCTAGTTATAAGCGCGTTACCACCCGAATCTTGTGAGTCAATTATAGACGTTGTAACCAACCCTTCGGCTATAAATCGCTACGAATTTATTAAAACCGAATTAATAAAACGTCACTCAATTTTAGAAACAAATCGCTTAGAAACTTTAATAGCTAAAGCCGACAAACGGGGACAGAAAACCATCGGAACTGCTTCGATTAATGAAATCATTAGCGGGACAGACATTTAATGACAGTTTAATGAAAAAATTATGGCTTCGGAAACTACCACAAGTCGTACTTGTCGCGCTAGTAGCGGTTGGCGACAAAAATCTCACCGAATTAGCTGAAATAGCTGAAAAAATTTGTGAAGCTCAACAAAATGCCAGCGTATTTTCTATTAAGCATTCAAATAATTCAATACCGCAAACGGACAATTCCTATTTCAATTCTCGATTATCACGAATCGAAGCTATGATTACTAGAGTTGATGCCGGTAACAATAATAATTTTAGATCGCGAAATAATAATCGATCAGATCGCCGACGTAGCTCGAGCGGACATTCTAAAAATCACCGTTCGCAATCCGTTTCTTCAGATGAAGCAGGGCAATGCTGGTATCACAGACAATTCGGTGACAAAGTCAAAACATGTCGATGCAACCAAAAACCGGCAACGAAACAAAACCCTCCGAACCACCCAAACTAATTAACGCACCGCGTATCGCGGCTACCGGTGCGACAAAATATAATAGCCGCCTTTTCATCCGCGATTATACAAATAATAGAGTTTTTCTTATTGATACGAGCGCAGATTCATCAGTTTTGCCATGCAAAACACGTAACACAAATAATAATTCAAATATTTTACTATCTGCTGCAAACGGGACAAGCAAAAAGCATTCGGTAATAAAATTTTAAAGTTAAATATCGGGCTGCGAAGGAATTTTACTCACGAATTTCTTTTAGCTGATATCGATCGTGCAATTATTGGTAATGATTTTTTAAAAAAGAATGGGATTATAGTTGATTTAAAAGATAAGAAATTAATAGATTCGCTCACCCAGCTTTCTGTCAATACACTTACGTAAAAAATTCCTACGCCGAAACTTTGCTTAATCCAAAATGAATATTCAGAAATTTTTACAGAATTTACCGAACTCATGCAACCTCCAAATTATTTCAAAGAGGTGCAGCATGCAGTAGTTCATCATATCGTCACGAAAGACCAACTCTCATTCGCCAAACCACGACGACTCGACCCAGCTGGACACGACGCCGCGAAAAAAGAATTTGAAATTATTGTAGAAATGGGTTATGCAAATCGTCTTCTTCACCAGTTTCTTCTCCGTTACACTTGGTGCGGAAGAAAAATAATACGGACTGGCGGCCGTGTGGCGATTATCGTCGGTTAAATGCGAGCACGATTCCGGATCGATATCCGATACCACATATACAAGATTTTGCAATGCGATTAAATGGTGCAAATTGTTTTTCAAAAATAGATTTGGTTAGGAGTAGTATATGGGCGAATTGGGCCTGGGAACTTTTTTCAAAAGGGGCGTGTCTGACACGGTGTTAATTAGGGGGCGTGTCTGAATAGGTGTTAATTAGGGGGCGTGTCTGACAAGGTGTTAATTAGGGGGCGTGTCTGACAAGGTGTTAATTAGGGGGCGTGTCTGACAAGGTGTTAATTAGAGGCGTGTCAGAACAAGGGTGCTAATCGGCAACACGCGGCCGGGCCTCGAGAGATGTGCATTCAATTCAGGATGTGCATTGAGGATGTACATTGCGGAAGTTAATTGTGGGATGTGCATTGCGGAAGTTAATTTTGGATGTACATTGCGGATGTGAATTGCGAGATATGCATTGCGGATGTACATTGCGGATGTAAATTGCGGGATGTACATTGTGAGATGTACATTGCGGGATGTGCATTGCGGATGTGCATTGTTAGATGTACATTGAGGGATATGCATTGAGGGATGTGCATTGGGGATGTGCATTGGGGGATGCTAGTTGGGGAATTTTTTTGTTTGTGCGACTGCGCCAGGATTTGAACTCGTACCAACAAATTCCAAGTTGGGAACTCTACCTGTTGAGCCATCTACCTGTTTTAAATATCGTGGATTACGATTCAATATGATTTTGTTAATGATTCAATATGATTTTTAAATATATTTTTTTTTTAAATAATCTGCCTATGGCGGGAATCGAACTCAGAAAAAAGTTTTTCGTTTTGTTCTCCTTTTCTTTAATCAAATATATACATATAGTCAATAGTAAATATATATATATATATATATATATATATATATATATACATAGCAATTTACGTGGAAAAATGCATTTTCAAAAAAATTTTACGTGGAAAAATGCATTTTCAAAAAAATTTTTGTCGGGGGTTATCAGCAATTTTTATTATTATAATTAATATTTTTCAACTTTTCTCAATATGAAAATACAGTACACTCTCGATCTCGATACAGTACACTCTCGTGAATACCAGTGCAGCACACTATATAGAAAAATAAGTGAATTGTTAATTTAAATTGATTTAAATATTACACAGAAAATATTCACTATGCATTTGCACAGTACGCGCTGCATAACAGAAACATCTGTAAGTAACAATTCTGTTGGGAAAACAGAAACATCTGTAAGTAACAATTTTTGTTTAAATATATATATATATATACAGTTGCGGAAAAAATAATAGCAGTGCGCGAAATAAAACATAAAATTTCGATTTTTTTTATAATATAAAAATATTTAATTATTCCATTTATTTCTTAATGATAGATACTTAAATACTTAATAAATTACACTTATTGGAATTAACTTAATTTTATTAGATTTAGTATAAATAAAAAAAATCTTAAAATTAGTTCGGCAAAAAAAATAGCAGTCTTAAACAACATTAAAATAATATTATAAAAATAAAGAAATTTTGTCCACAAATTTGAATCTACTACTTCTGAACAATATTTGGAAACGTGCTACACCTGAACATGCTCATTAGTATTTGGTTGCGCCCCCTTTATTTTTAATTACCGCTTGACATCTTTTGTGCATGGAATCAACCAGTTTGTTGCACTTATAAACAGGTATGGCGGCCCATGCTTCACGAACTGTTGTCCATAACTCCTCAACATTCGAGGGGTTAGCTTCAGCGACGGCAGTATTAACATCTGCCCACAAATTTTCAATAGGATTTAATTCCGGCGATTGTGCGGGCCACTGCATCATATTGATGTTGTTCTGTTGGAACCATGATTTTGCCCTTTTACTCGTATGCTTGGGGTCATTATCCTGCTGAAGTATCCATTTTAATGGCATTTCATCCTCGGCCCACGGTAGCATAGTATCTTCGAGAATTTTAATGTACCCGAACTGATTCATGATGCCAGGTATTCTAATTTTAATGTACCCGAACTGATTCATGATGCCAGGTATTCTATATATGGGCTCAGTGCCATAGTAGGAAAAACAACCCCAAGCCATAATTTTCGCACCACCATGTTTAACTGTCTTTACAGTATATTTACTTTTATATTCCGTTAGTGGTGGTCTCTAACATATTGCCTACGACCTTTAGTGCCAAAAAGAACAATTTTAGTTTCGTCGGTCCACAAAACATTTCGCCATTTATTCAAAGGCCAATTTACATGTTCTTTAGCAAAATTTAATCGATTGGTCCTATGTCGCTTGGTTAGTAAAGGCACTTTACGTGGACTTCTAGCCGGCAATCCAGCTTCTAATAACCGTTTAATTCAGTTTTTACTGTTTTAGCGGGTATTGACGGATTCTTGCTCTTGTAACAAAAACACTTGAGCAAACATACCAAAAAAACAAATATATAGTACAAAATACATTATTAAATTATTTGCATTCAATTACCATATATTACTCAAAATATCAGTAATGAAGCAATTCTGCGATCAGTTTTTTCAGTTGTAGCACGTTTCCTGCCCCGAGTTTCTACTTTTGCTGTCCATTTTAAAGCATTTGAAACTTTTTTTGCAGAACACCCAATAATATTTTGTACTTGTTTATAAGTTTTCCCTTCATTTATTAGTTTTTTATGAGATTTCGCTCGATTTCTGTACAGTGTTTGGCTCGACCCATTACGCTGAAAATATTTCAATCAATGAAAATCAAATAACTTCAAAAATATTCAAAAAACATTATTACTTACCAATTTGAAAAAAAATCAACTACTATAAGTATTTAAAAATATTTTTATATGAATTTCAATAAAGCACTGCTATTATTTCGCCGTCTTATCTCTAACACTTTTTTAAAAAAATGCATGCATGAACATATTTCTTTGTTTTAATTCTTTTTTTTTGCATATTTTTTATGCATTTTGGTATACATATTTGCTCTTGTAACAAAAACACTTGAGCAAACATACCAAAAAAACAAATATATAGTACAAAATACATTATTAAATTATTTGCATTCAATTACCATATATTACTCAAAATATCAGGCACACTTTTATTCAATTTCGCTCAGTAAAAATTAGTAATTATAATAGAATAGTTTGGGACCGTCCAATTATTACATAGGTTTTTATATAATTGTCGGGTGATCAAAAAATTACGTAACAATTTTTAAAAACTAGTAAATCGCATACGTATATCAACGTAGAATATTTTTAATAAATTTTGGTAAAATTTTCCATTTTATATAATTTTGGTAAAATTTTCCATTTTATAAATTTACGAACCATGGCTAACGACGAAAATAATATTCTGAATCCAGCTGGTAATAAATTATTAAATTTAGAGAATAATAATAATATTCAAAATGAAAACCTTCGTGTACAGGGCCAAAATGATTCGGTGCGAGTTAAATTACCACAGTTTTGGACATCGCATCCTACTACCTGGTTTATTCAAGCCGAGGCGCAATTCCAAGCCTACCGAATTACTAACGACGACACCAAATTCTGCCTAGTTATAAGCGCGTTACCACCCGAATCTTGTGAGTCAATTATAGACGTTGTAACCAACCCTTCGGCTATAAATCGCTACGAATTTATTAAAACCGAATTAATAAAACGTCACTCAATTTTAGAAACAAATCGCTTAGAAACTTTAATAGCTAAAGCCGACAAACGGGGACAGAAAACCATCGGAACTGCTTCGATTAATGAAATCATTAGCGGGACAGACATTTAATGACAGTTTAATGAAAAAATTATGGCTTCGGAAACTACCACAAGTCGTACTTGTCGCGCTAGTAGCGGTTGGCGACAAAAATCTCACCGAATTAGCTGAAATAGCTGAAAAAATTTGTGAAGCTCAACAAAATGCCAGCGTATTTTCTATTAAGCATTCAAATAATTCAATACCGCAAACGGACAATTCCTATTTCAATTCTCGATTATCACGAATCGAAGCTATGATTACTAGACTTGATGCCGGTAACAATAATAATTTTAGATCGCGAAATAATAATCGATCAGATCGCCGACGTAGCTCGAGCGGACATTCTAAAAATCACCGTTCGCAATCCGTTTCTTCAGATGAAGCAGGGCAATGCTGGTATCACAGACAATTCGGTGACAAAGTCAAAACATGTCGATGCAACCAAAAACCGGCAACGAAACAAAACCCTCCGAACCACCCAAACTAATTAACGCACCGCGTATCGCGGCTACCGGTGCGACAAAATATAATAGCCGCCTTTTCATCCGCGATTATACAAATAATAGAGTTTTTCTTATTGATACGGGCGCAGATTTATCAGTTTTGCCATGCAAAACACGTAACACAAATAATAATTCAAATATTTTACTATCTGCTGCAAACGGGACAAGCAAAAAGCATTCGGTAATAAAATTTTAAAGTTAAATATCGGGCTGCGAAGGAATTTTACTCACGAATTTCTTTTAGCTGATATCGATCGTGCAATTATTGGTAATGATTTTTTAAAAAAGAATGGGATTATAGTTGATTTAAAAGATAAGAAATTAATAGATTCGCTCACCCAGCTTTCTGTCAATACACTTACGTAAAAAATTCCTACGCCGAAACTTTGCTTAATCCAAAATGAATATTCAGAAATTTTTACAGAATTTACCGAACTCATGCAACCTCCAAATTATTTCAAAGAGGTGCAGCATGCAGTAGTTCATCATATCGTCACGAAAGACCAACTCCCATTCGCCAAACCACGACGACTCGACCCAGCTGGACACGACGCCGCGAAAAAAGAATTTGAAATTATTGTAGAAATGGGTTATGCAAATCGTCTTCTTCACCAGTTTCTTCTCCGTTACACTTGGTGCGGAAGAAAAATAATACGGACTGGCGGCCGTGTGGCGATTATCGTCGGTTAAATGCGAGCACGATTCCGGATCGATATCCGATACCACATATACAAGATTTTGCAATGCGATTAAATGGTGCAAATTGTTTTTCAAAAATAGATTTGGTTAGGAGTAGTATATGGGCGAATTGGGCCTGGGAACTTTTTTCAAAAGGGGCGTGTCTGACACGGTGTTAATTAGGGGGCGTGTCTGAATAGGTGTTAATTAGGGGGCGTGTCTGACAAGGTGTTAATTAGGGGGCGTGTCTGACAAGGTGTTAATTAGGGGGCGTGTCTGACAAGGTGTTAATTAGAGGCGTGTCAGAACAAGGGTGCTAATCGGCAACACGCGGCCGGGCCTCGAGAGATGTGCATTCAATTCAGGATGTGCATTGAGGATGTACATTGCGGAAGTTAATTGTGGGATGTGCATTGCGGAAGTTAATTTTGGATGTACATTGCGGATGTGAATTGCGAGATATGCATTGCGGATGTACATTGCGGATGTAAATTGCGGGATGTACATTGTGAGATGTACATTGCGGGATGTGCATTGCGGATGTGCATTGTTAGATGTACATTGAGGGATATGCATTGAGGGATGTGCATTGGGGATGTGCATTGGGGGATGCTAGTTGGGGAATTTTTTTGTTTGTGCGACTGCGCCAGGATTTGAACTCGTACCAACAAATTCCAAGTTGGGAACTCTACCTGTTGAGCCATCTACCTGTTTTAAATATCGTGGATTACGATTTAATATGATTTTGTTAATGATTCAATATGATTTTTAAATATATTTTTTTTTTAAATAATCTGCCTATGGCGGGAATCGAACTCAGAAAAAAGTTTTTCGTTTTGTTCTCCTTTTCTTTAATCAAATATGTACATATAGTCAATAGTAAATATATATATATATATATATATATATATATATATACATAGCAATTTACGTGGAAAAATGCATTTTCAAAAAAATTTTACGTGGAAAAATGCATTTTCAAAAAAATTTTTGTCGGGGGTTATCAGCAATTTTTATTATTATAATTAATATTTTTCAACTTTTCTCAATATGAAAATACAGTACACTCTCGATCTCGATACAGTACACTCTCGTGAATACCAGTGCAGCACACTATATAGAAAAATGAGTGAATTGTTAATTTAAATTGATTTAAATATTACACAGAAAATATTCACTATGCATTTGCACAGTACGCGCTGCATAACAGAAACATCTGTAAGTAACAATTCTGTTGGGAAAACAGAAACATCTGTAAGTAACAATTTTTGTTTAAATATATATATATATATACAGTTGCGGAAAAAATAATAGCAGTGCGCGAAATAAAACATAAAATTTCGATTTTTTTTATAATATAAAAATATTTAATTATTCCATTTATTTCTTAATGATAGATACTTAAATACTTAATAAATTACACTTATTGGAATTAACTTAATTTTATTAGATTTAGTATAAATAAAAAAAATCTTAAAATTAGTTCGGCAAAAAAAATAGCAGTCTTAAACAACATTAAAATAATATTATAAAAATAAAGAAATTTTGTCCACAAATTTGCATCTACTACTTCTGAACAATATTTGGAAACGTGCTACACCTGAACATGCTCATTAGTATTTGGTTGCGCCCCCTTTATTTTTAATTACCGCTTGACATCTTTTGTGCATGGAATCAACCAGTTTGTTGCACTTATAAACAGGTATGGCGGCCCATGCTTCACGAACTGTTGTCCATAACTCCTCAACATTCGAGGGGTTAGCTTCAGCGACGGCAGTATTAACATCTGCCCACAAATTTTCAATAGGATTTAAATCCGGCGATTGTGCGGGCCACTGCATCATATTGATGTTGTTCTGTTGGAACCATGATTTTGCCCTTTTACTCGTATGCTTGGGGTCATTATCCTGCTGAAGTATCCATTTTAATGGCATTTCATCCTCGGCCCACGGTAGCATAGTATCTTCGAGAATTTTAATGTACCCGAACTGATTCATGATGCCAGGTATTCTAATTTTAATGTACCCGAACTGATTCATGATGCCAGGTATTCTATATATGGGCTCAGTGCCATAGTAGGAAAAACAACCCCAAGCCATAATTTTCGCACCACCATGTTTAACTGTCTTTACAGTATATTTACTTTTATATTCCGTTAGTGGTGGTCTCTAACATATTGCCTACGACCTTTAGTGCCAAAAAGAACAATTTTAGTTTCGTCGGTCCACAAAACATTTCGCCATTTATTCAAAGGCCAATTTACATGTTCTTTAGCAAAATTTAATCGATTGGTCCTATGTCGCTTGGTTAGTAAAGGCACTTTACGTGGACTTCTAGCCGGCAATCCAGCTTCTAATAACCGTTGTCCGATAGCTCGTTCACCTAACGATAAGTTTAATTCAGTTTTTACTGTTTTAGCGGGTATTGACGGATTCTTTTTTAGTAATGAAGCAATTCTGCGATCAGTTTTTTCAGCTGTAGCACGTTTCCTGCCCCGAGTTTCTACTTTTGCTGTCCATTTTAAAGCATTTGAAACTTTTTTTGCAGAACACCCAATAATATTTTGTACTTGTTTATAAGTTTTCCCTTCATTTATTAGTTTTTTATGAGATTTCGCTCGATTTCTGTACAGTGTTTGGCTCGACCCATTACGCTGAAAATATTTCAATCAATGAAAATCAAATAACTTCAAAAATATTCAAAAAACATTATTACTTACCAATTTGAAAAAAAATCAACTACTATAAGTATTTAAAAATATTTTTATATGAATTTCAATAAAGCACTGCTATTATTTCGCCGTCTTATCTCTAACACTTTTTTAAAAAAATGCATGCATGAACATATTTCTTTGTTTTAATTCTTTTTTTTTGCATATTTTTTATGCATTTTGGTATACATATTTGCTCTTGTAACAAAAACACTTGAACAAACATACCAAAAAAAAAAATTTCACACTTAGGTGTGACATAATTAAGGACTGCTATTATTTTTTCCGCAACTGTATATATATATATATATATTATATTATATAATAGATATATATATATATATATATATATATTATATAATAGATATATATATATATATATATATAATTATATATATATATATAATTATTATATATAATTATTATTTTTCAGATGGAAGAAGATCAACTTATATCTGCTCAGGAGAATAGTAATGAGAGACGAAAAATAGTAAGTTTTATTATAAAATTTTTAATTGATAATTATTATATTGTTATCTAGGTAGATTTTGGCAACGGTGGTAAAACCTCTGGAAACAACGACAACAACAGTCACAATCGCGCAGTAGAGCGTGATGAAGTAGTAAGTTTTTTATGATTTTTTTTTAAATTTAATAATTATTTTTGTTATTTAGGTAAATTATTATAGTGGTAGCGGTCGTAATACCGTTGATCAAGTATTAAGTTTTATTATATTTTTTTAAAATGTATTAATTATTTTTTTTCACTTAGGTAAATCATAGAGACGGTAATGAATATTACAACGAAAATAAAAATATTAATAACAACAAAATAGGTGGTAAGTTTAGTGGCGTGTTTAATATACAATAAACACAATAATAATAATTTTTATATTCATTTAACAATATTAATATTAGATGTTTTTATAATAATAATTTTTTTAAAATTTATAAAATAAAAAAATGTTATATATTTTCAAAAAAAAAATTTTAAATAAAAAATGTTATATTAGATATATATATATTTAAAAAAAAAATCTAGTTGCTGTTTTTATTAACAGGAAAATAAAAGTTTTTACAGGTAAATATAGGAGGAATTGTCTGACCTTATTCACTCTTGTTAAATTTTATGTATGCTTTTCTCATTTTTGTAAGTATTTTTGTTACACGGCTATTATGTAGTACATTGTAATTTGGTATGTTTTTAATCAACTTGTAATGGCCGAGGAGTTATTTATTATTAAAGCTGAAACCCACCAAAACAGAAACGGAAATTTTTGTTTCTCTGTTTTAAACTCTCGATTTTTTCCAATTTTCTGTCTTTTTCAGCTAAAAACAGTTTTAAAATAAAAGATAATAATTGTCAAAATTGTTTTTATTTGTTAAAATCGCTTTATTTTATTTTTTTCTGTTCCTGAAAAAGTTTCGGTTTCTGTTTTTGGTGTGATTGAGACTTTATACATAACCAGGAAATAAAACCTGATAAATGTTTACACTACAATATTTTTATTTTAGTTGCCAAGTTTAACACATAGATGTCGCGCAATTACTAAAAGTATAGGAGGTTGTTGTCACGGATATGTGGAACCTATGTGGAACCTTGGTGCTGCTGATTGTCTAGGGTAGTACATGATCAGTTCTCTCTGAACGATCAACCATTTTGAATTTATATTTATAAATACACTTTCATACACTTACTGTTTTAAAGTGTAATATATTGGTAAACTAACTTATAAAATTTAATAACAGAAAAACAAATATATTTATGTATTATAGCATGTATAATTTAAAAATATATTGTACATATATATGTATGTAAATCAATATACATACTTCAAAGCATGTGTTTTTGGGAATTTATATTTTTTTCGAAATGTATTTTTGCCATGTTGTTTTTGTTGGTATCACGGCCTCTAAATATTAGATAATAATTTTCGGCATTTATAAGACGCAGCTCTTCATCATTTGTGATGGTTGATGCTATTCTTGATGGTAAAAATATTATCAGTTTTTTTCCATGTCCTGCATCCTCTAGCATGGCTGTTACACCTCTACCATATTGAGTTATTTTGATAGCAAATTCAATAACCCTGTAGACTTTTCCAATAACTAAATCGTCTAATGTAGAATAGACTGCGTCATCTATACCTGCTGCTACCTTTTCAAAATTATTTAAAAAATCCTGTAAAATATTAAAATTATATAAAAGGATTTTTACGAATATTTAAAAATGCGTCTTACCATTTTACTACTACTATCTAGTTTTATTGTTAAACTGATAGTTTTAACATAAAGTTTTTTGTATTTATAGCACAAAAATTTATAGCAAAATAGACAAAACCTGTTACAATTAACATAATCAAGGCTTAATTTTATAGGATTTAAAAGGATTTTTAATATAAATCTATATATATATATAATTATGAAAAGTTAAAAATAATTACACATTTAAAAACAACTTCCTTGTTATTATGTATTTATCAATTGTATACAGCATTAACTATTTTGTATTATTAAAACCAAACCTGTTTTATATCATTTACATATTATTAAATATCTTCCGATATTATGTTAAAAAAGCAATTAAATATTGTACTTCTTAATGACAATTATAAATTTTTTACCCTATGTTACAATGTTGGAAAGTAGTTTATACAACATTGTTGCAAATCAATATTTTCATAATTGTAAATGTAATTAAATTTTGTACAAAGGTTCAAGATCACGTCGATAATTGCATGTTGTATTAAAAATTAAGTTTATGTTTATTATGTTATATTTATTTTATGTTAAAAGGTTGTTATAATTTATAACTTGCATAATTGTAAATAATTACTAAGTTTTGAAAGGAAATTATGATAATATTTTATTAAAACTTTAAGCAACAATGTTGCAAATTAATATTTTAATATTCGATAATTGTGAGTGTAATTAAATTTTGTACAAAGGTTCAAGATCACGATTCAAGATCACTCTGATAATTGCAGGTTGTATTAAAATTTAAGTTTATGTTTATTAGCCTGTTTTTATTTTATGTTAAAATGTTGCTAATAATTTAAAATATGTTATAACCTTTATAATTGTAAATAATTACTAGGTTTTGAAAAGAAGTTATATATGTAGTTTTATTAAATTCTAACCGTAGGTAAAATATTTATAGTTGTGTCTTCTAATATTTCTTCAGTAGCTGATTTGATCCATTCTATTGGATCTTTTCCAATTGGTGTTTCATTGATGGTTATTCTATTGGATCTTTTCCAATTGGTGTTTCATTGATAAAGTTATTTATAACTTTATATATAAAGTTATAAATAACTTTATAGCTTTTAAAAAATAATAATTAAAAGCTATAAAGTTATTTATATATTTCTGAAATTGTATATAAGTCAGAACATATTTTAGAAATTAGTAGTTTAAATAAATTTTCAAAGTGTAAAGTATTTTAAAAACATAGTACAGTAAAACAATGTTACGGTCTACTATTAGAAACAAATCCGATATTTTAGTTAAAAAATTTAATTTACGAGCACAAAAAGTAGAATTTACCATCAATGAAACACCAATTGGAAAAGATCCAATAGAATGAATCAAATCAGCTATTGAAGACATATTAGAAGACACAACTATAAATATTTTACCTACAGATCAGATAGGTATAAGCTTTTGTGGAAAGAGCTTTGAAGATCGAGGTCCTGGATGGATGAGCTTTAGATCAGCAAGTTCAGTTACAACTGAAGACTTATGGGATTTAATTACAAAAGTTTTTCAAAGCAAATCTGAAGGTTTAAACACAGATACGTTTTGTCTAGCTGTGACATCTGTACGTATGCCACAGGGCCTTGGAAAGTCATCTAACTATTTCGCTTTTAATGAAGAGTGTATTAAACGTAGAGGGATTATAACGATAAAAAATACAGATTACCTCTGTCTTCCAAGAGCCTTAGTTGTAAGTATAGCTATGTTAGAAAATGATTCTGATAAAATTAAAATCAGAAAAGACACACATGAAATGCAGACTATTCGCGCAATGAATTTATTATCAGGATCTGCTATAAACATTTCATCTGAAGGTGCTGGTATAGAAGAGTTACAAAAATTTCAGGAATATTTAGAAGAATACAAAATAACAGTATATAAATATGGTTGTAAAGGTAGAGCTGTTTTATTTCAAGGAAATACAGACAAGGAAAAAAGATTAAATTTATTGTATCATGATAACCATTTCAATGTAATAACATCCCTTACTGCTGCTTTTTGCTGTAGTTATTTTTGCGATACATGTAATATTCCGTATAATAACAAAAATAGTCATCGTTGTAGTAAAAGCTGCCTATATTGTCAGCAATCACCACCATGCAAAAACAACAACACAAACATTTATTGCACATTATGTAATCGATATTTTCAAAATGAAATGTGCTTTAGCAACCACCAGTCATCTAGTTCAAATAATATAAATATTTGTAGTACAATAAAGCGGTGTTTAAAGTGCTTAAAAATTTTCAAAACTATAAGACAACATAATTGTAATGAATATTTTTGTAAAATTTGTCAGCTACATGTACTACCTGATCACCAATGTTATATAAAACCAGATACTCGGTCGGCGCCATCAAAAAAATTACTATTTGTTTTTTATGATCTAGAAACAAGGCAGGAAAAATTTGTTGAAAATAATGTCCACGGGGCGATGAAATTGCACGAACCAAATTTGTGCATTATTGCAAAACGATGTTATGTTTGTATTAATATAAACATTTTATACTTTTGTCAAAAATGTGGATTTAGAGAACAAATTTACAAAGAAAATGTAATAGGTAAATTTATTCAAAACTTGATGGTGGCTAGTAAAATATTTAAACACATTATCGTAGTAGCTCATAACGGGAAAGCTTTCGACCATCAATTTGTGTTAAATTACATTTTATTAAATACAGATATAAAACCTGAATTAATAATGCAGGGTACAAAAATAGTGATGATGACATTAAAAAACATTAAATTTATTGATTCTATAAATTATTTTCCAATGCCTTTAACACAACTACCGAAAGCTTTTAATTTAAAAACAGTAACAAAAAAGGGCTACTTTCCTCATTTATTTAATACATTGGAAAATACCTATTATGTAGGAGTCCTGCCTGATATGAGTTATTATAGTCCTGATACAATGAAAAATACTGAAAGAGAAGAATTTTTAAAGTGGTACGATGTAGAAAAAGATCAGCCTTTTGATATGCAATGTGAATTAGTTTCATATTGTCAAAACGATGTACAAATTTTAGCAGAGGCATGCACCAAATTTAGGAAATTATTGTTAGAAGAATGTTCTGTTTGTCCGTTTACTGAATCCTATACAATTGCTTCAACTTGTAATTTAGTTTTTAGACGTAATTTCTTAAAATTACAATCAATAGGCATAATACCAAAAAATAACTATCGTGAAGGTAATGGACAATCAAAAATTGCTTTACAATGGTTACTGTGTATGGAAAAAGAAAAAAATATAAAAATACAACATGCACTAACTGGTATGGAAACGATTATAAACGGTGTTAAAGTTGACGGTTTTTGTAGTGAAACAAAGCAAATATTTGAATTTTATGGCTGTTACTATCATGGACATCCTGCTTGCTTAAAGTATAACCGTAACGACCCATTACATAAAAATTCAGTTGAAACTCTTAATACGAGGTATGAAGCGACTATTTTAAAAAGTCAGCTCTTAAAATCTACTGAATATGAAGTTTGCGAAACGTGGGAATGCATGTTTCGAAAAAAACTACAAACATATCAAGACATAAAATTTTTGAATACACACCCTTTATTAAATGAAATGCCGTTAAATCCTAGAGACGCATTTTATGGAGGTAGAACTGGAAATACAAGAACATATTACAAATGCAAAGAAAATGAAAAAATTAAATATATTGATGTATGTTCCTTATACCCCTGGGTGTGTAAATATGGCAAGTTTCCAATAGGTCATCCAAAACTACATATTGGAACCGATATATGTAAGAATATAAATTTACAAAAAACCGAAGGTTTTATAAAATGTAAAATTTTGCCGCCTACAAACTTATATCACCCTGTTTTACCCATAAAACAAAATAATAAATTAATGTTTACTTTATGCAGAACTTGTTCAGACCTTCTATATATAGATGGTGAATGCATACATAATGGAGATGAAAAAGCTTTAATAGGAACTTTGGTTATAGACGACGTAAATAAAGCAATAGAAAAGCAATATAAAATCTTAGAAATTTTTGAAATCTGGGAATATAAAATTGAAAAATATGATACAAATAGAAAAATTGGTGGTCTTTTTACCGCAATGATGAATAAATTTATTAAAATGAAGCAATCTGCTTCAGGTTTCCCTAGTCATTGTTTAACCAATGACGAAAGGGAAAAATATATTGAGGATTTTTTTAAAAATGAAGGAATTCAATTAGAATTTTCTGAAATTGTTAAAAATAATGGACTACGATCTTTGGAAAAACTAATATTAAATTCCTTTTGGGGAAAATTTGGTCAACGAGAAAGCTTCTGAATTATTTGAAATGCTGACACAAGCAGCAATTAAGATAAATAATATAATACTTATACATGAAAATACTATAATTGTTAATTGGAATTATATTGACGAGAATGTTCCATCTTTACTAACGGCTAATGTCAGTATAGCCGCTTATACAACAGCCCAGGCAAGATTGAAATTGTATACTTATTTAGAAAAACTAGATGACAGGGTGCTTTATTATGATACAGACTCGAAAATATATATAAGCAAGGAAAACGAATATGATCCGCCTACAGGGAATTTTGTTGGTGACATGACAGATGAACTTGAAAATGATTATGGTCCTGGTAGTTACATTACCGAATTTGTAAGTGGAGGACATAAAAATTACGCATTTTAAGTATTTTCTACAAAAGAAAACGTATTCAAAACAACTTGTAAAGTTAAAGGCATATGTTTAAACCATAAAAATATGCAATTGGTGAATTTTGATATAATTAAAAACATGATTATCAATGGAGAGAATCAACCACCTGTTAAAATTTTATTTGCTAATTTCTGTAGGACAAAAGAATTTGATGTTATTACGGTACCTTAAAGTAAAACATATTGTCCCTTATCTAAAAAGCGAAAATTTACACCTGATTACAATTCTATACCTTATGGATATAAATAAATATGCAAGGACCTGTACAAATCAAATAACAAAACTTTTGAAAAGAAAAAACAGCAAAAAACAACAACAAAAAAAGAAAAAGAGAACCTGATTTAAAAACACAATAAATAAAAAAATTTGTTTAATATTTTATATATTTTTTATTTAAAATTTTTATAAAACTAAGATAATAATAATAAAAAACATAAAAAAATAAAAAAAATTTTAAATTGTTACAAATTAAAAAGCTTTTATTGGTCATCATCATCACTGGACGGGACATACCAGCTTATGTTTGGTGTTGGGCTCCGTAAATAGCAGGCTCAAATGATTGGAAATGCTTGTCCCTTTTGCGAAGTAACACTGTTAATTCTTGGTACCTAGAAAAAGGTAGGCACTTTCTTGCATGTTCTGTAAGGCATTCGTCAGCCTTGACAAACGGCTTCATAAAAATGTCTCGATTGTTGAATTCTATTTCCCTCCCTGTCTGCAATTCAGAGGGGTACATGTATAGGAGCATCCGGCGGTTCGCGCTAACCTGTTGTAATCTCTGCCTGATGTTCTCTTCGTAACAGAGCACCGCCTTATGCAGGTTTGTTATAGTCTGGATGGTTAACATCTCCAGACTATATTCTTCTATAAGAATTGCAGTTTCAAACTCAGCAATTTGTTGTTGTAATGTCGACATTTTGAAAACTTTTTTACTTTAATTTTAAAATGCATTAAAACGTATTATATATACGATACAATCTAGGTCATCAAATATTAAATTTTTTGGTAGGGTCCTCAAATTATTTAATTATTGCATATTTTGTAAACAAAGTTATTTTAAAATTTCTTTTTTATCAATCCATGAATTATGAGTGGTATCAAAACCAAGCCATTTAACATAAATTTTGTCTCCTTTTTTTTAAATAATTTTTTCTACAAGGTAAGCATCAGAGTTTTTTGTTTTTTGCAATTCAAATTCATAAAAACTACCAATTATCGGTTGTTTTTTGTAATCAATTAAAGTATATGTTATAGAGTTTGTTGAATTCACTTTCGAAATTTTAAAAATTTCAGTAGACCAATTTGGTTCATAACCTTTTTGAAAAACCCCTTTAGATTTACTAATACGTACAAAATCATTAATTTTAAATTTAGCTTTTGTATACAATTTAGGCTTGTTGTAAATTGTCGTCATTATTTTTTTCTCGTTTTTCTTTGTCACTTCAGATGGTTTCATTTTAATAGTGCGATGCTTGGTATGATTGTATTTATATAATAAATCGTCTAAAATTAAAATCCAATTATAATTTCCTTGTAAACTGAATTGTTTCCACATATTATTTTTTAATGTCCGATTAAATCGCTCAAAAATAGATGCTTTCAGTTTTGTATATGTGTGGTAGTGATTTATATTATATTTTTTCATTAAATTTTGAAATTTACTATTAAAGAATTCTTTTCCTTGATCGGAATGAATATTTTTCGGAATTTGATTACTTTTAATAAATATTTTTTGCATGGCGTTTGTTGTATCTATACCGCTTTTAGTTTTAACCGGTTCTGCATAAGCGTATTTTGAAAAAATATCAATAACTGTAAGGAGATATTTATAGCCTTTGTTGAATTTTGTAAAAGGAATCATTTCCACTAAATCAATTTGCCATGTATCAGTAAGACCTTTCTGTCTAACTTGGCGCCTTTTGAAGTTTTTTCTTACAGCTTTATGCAGCTCATCTACAACTGCCTTTTTACTCATAATTGCTACGATATAACTAGATAAAATTGAATTAAACAGTCAGTATAAATAGTTTCATCAAACTAAAAAGTACAGAATGCAGAAAAGAATCATATTTGTTGATTTCCAGTTTGTCGTTGGAAACGGAAAACAAAATTTTGTCAAGGAGATGGCAACACTTAAGCAGGGATCTTTATTACCAGAGTTTCATTTATTTAAACCACCCTACCCTCAACAGGAATTAAATCAGGAAGCTATAAACCAAAATAACTACAACAATAGAAATATTAACGGTTCGGAATGGATAAGCGGAAACACGGACTATAACAATCTTCCTTTCGCATTAAAAAATTTGGAGTCATATACAGTCTATGTAAAAGGAAAACAAAAAAGAGATATTCTTTTAAAATATTTACCAGCAACAACTCCGGTTGTAGATTTAGGTGATGAAATACCGAGATTGAATGAATTACAAGAATACAGCTCCTATTGTATTATTCATTCACTGAACCAATCAAATTTCAAGAGATGTGCTTTAAAAAATTGTTTTAATATGTATATGTATATGCTCAAACATAATAAAATTGATTTTTAAAATTAAAAATTAGTTTTTACTCATAAAAAGTTCAATATTAGGAAGTTTTTATCTAATTTAGTTATAATTCGAATATCAGAATGGAAGGATGTACAGTTAAAGACGCCAACTTACTTTTAGCTTATCATTATTTTATCAATAACGATAACACAGCAATAATTTCATCAGGCTTTCATACACATACTTTAAAACCTATCGTTGTTATTAGTAAAACAGGAAAAGCACCTATGAAATTTAGTTATAGTCTTTGGCTTATGTTTGTACAGAATATATGCAACGAAGAAGAAATTGATAATTTAACTTTTCTGTTAAATTATCAATTTCTTCTTCGTTGCATATATATTTCTTCTTCGTTGCATACCTGGCGCCATTCAGAATGGCGCCAGGTCAACAAAATCAAAGATTTTATAAGCAGCCATGCATATTTTAATTATGTAAATGAAATATATGTAAAAGATTATGTGACTGAATATTTTAAAAAATGTAAAAACTTTAATGTAACTAGTTTGACAAAAGAACATTTATTTTTGCCAAAATTTAATACTTCATTTAATTTTTCAAAACTTTTTATAGAAATACCTTTGTTATGTGCTGAAAATATAACAAATGAATAAAAACAATAATTGTTTTTTTATTTTATTTTATTAGTATGTTTTTTTGAAAAATACATATTTTTACTTATTATATAAAATTAAACTTTGAAAATTTTACGAAACATTTTTAAAATAAATTCATCATTGTAGTTGAAATTATTGGAACTAAAGATACTTAAAAATTTCTGCTTTGAAATACCTCTACAGCGACAATATATAAAAATACAGCAATAATATCCACATACATCTGAAAAGTCTCCTTGTAAACGTTTTGAGTTTCTTATGAAACATTTTTGCCTAGAATTCTGATTGATTTTTCTTATGATATTTGTTTTAATTGTTTGATTTCCATAAGAATCAAAATATTCGGCACACCCACTTTTTGGAAAATTTAACACAAACCAATGTAAACCTGGTTTTGTATCTGGATCTGAATTAACAACAATACAAAATGGTTTTTTTTGTTTGTTTTGGTATACTATTAAACGCATACACGCCTCTAAAACAGGTTTTTGTGTATTTATTCTTCCGAAGAATTTTTGCAATCTGCTGTGTATTCATGTTGTTCTGTTAAACTTGAAATATCATAAATTTTTGAGATACACTTTACATATTGAGATAAAAATTCTTTCTTGTCTTTTCCATTAACCAATAGCACATCGAATTTGTTTAATTTTTTGTTCAAATTTTGTGTGATATTCTCGTTGTATAAATTTCCGTTTGTAGCACAATTTTGTATATCTGATGTTAATTTAGCCGTAGGGTATACATATTTATATTCGTAATGTACTATTTTATTTGATTCTTCAATTCCTGCTATTGTAACTTTGCGGCCAAAATGAATAAATTTATCACGAACAAATGATACGTCCACCAAAGCGTATGACAGTACTTTATTATTCGGCATATTTCTGAAGTATAACGCACCGTATCTAACTGTGTAATAAAAGTTATTGCGATTTGTCGTGCTATTTATAAATTTGTGTACACATTTCGATTTTTATCAATTTCTATCGATGCATCAAACTCTCCATATACAATGCATGTTAAGGTCGACGTTAGTGCAGAATTTAATTTTGCTTCAATTCTCACTGTCCCCTGGTTTAATAAGCTTAAACATGCTTCGTTACCTGAGCTGTCAGGCGATAAATCAAATGCTAATATTGTATAACCTTTTCCAAAAAGATCTTTTGTAATTTGATGGCCTTTATCAGAATGATGTATTCCCGTACCTCTGAATAATGTTAAATATGCTCTGGTATTACTAAAACTGTCAGAAAAGTTGGTTTCAATTGGAGAATTAGGAGTTTGTATACCATTTACATAAAGTTGAAATTGTGATAAATTATTGTGCTCAAAATAATATGGATTTTTTGATCTTTTTCCATTAAAACTCTCATTATTTACCATACAAAATATTAATGTATTTGGTAATTGTCCTATAAATACATTATCAAGTGAAATATTTGAAGTATTTGCTGGTATTGTAAATGTCTTTATTTCACCTCTTTTGTAGTGATATTTAGCATTAGTCTTTGCAAGAATAGTGTTATGAGCCAATAAAATATTAGGATTAATTGTAACATGTTTCATATATAGTGTAGCTTCATGAATTTTTAAAAAACTTTCATCCGTATCACCGCAAAATAAATAAAAATCTGGCTTCTCTAATGTTATCGAGATTCTCACGTCAACATTGTTTAAAAGTAAAGTAGGTGTGTTAAAAAAGTCAACATGTAATTTACCCATTAGCTCGACCAATCCAGAATGATTATACATTTTTTGTCTTATTTTGGCACCTGAATTATTAAAATCGTACACATTCGGTTTATCAAGTTCCCACCCAGCCCCCTCCAGATGCGTTGTGCTAGCATCTTTTCCGTAATTTAGTACGGATATTAAATAGCTTTTGTAATTGTAAAAGGAATCAGAAGGTGTTACATTTTTTCCATTTAATGTAACATTTACTTGCTTAATCATAGAATGTAATAAATTGTTTACTACACCTGGTTGTGGCCAGCGGCGGCTCGTCATATTGGGCAGGGTGGGCTAAGCCCAACCTGAATCTACAGGAAAATGCTACAAAATTCAGAATTTTATTATTTTTTCTATGGAAGAAAATTATTAGAATATGTCCATTATATGAGTAAGCAATGTCAATTTTCAAATATTTTAAACCAAAATACCAGGCGCGCATATTTTATAATCAACACTATTGAGTTGAGTTATTTCCTTCTCCCATATTAAAAAATTTATATTGAGAAAAATATATCATGGGATAGAATATCTCTTGTCCATAGAAGAAATATTGCTATACTGAAAATTTGCATGAAATATTTTTCATTAAAAAGAAAGAGAAATATATCATCGTGGGCTAGAAAATCGCAGCCCCTAGAACGAATAATTCCTTTGAGTAAAAATTTGCATGAAATATTTATTTCGTTATATAAATATTTTGTATTAAAAAATAAATAAATATATCTTCATGGGATAGAAAATCGCAGCCCATAGGAATAATTTTATCGCTTATATTTTAAATTCCCTCAGTAGACAAAAAATATTTAATTATAGCACACATTAGAACTAAATTTTTAAAATTAGTATTAGGCGATCATAAATTTCAGAAAGTAACAATTTTCTTCTTAGTTGAGAAAACTTAAGACAATAGCATACAAATATAACTATTCAAATATGTATGGAGTGTGCCATGATTTTCGTTTATTTAGCTCGATTTTTTTTTAATGTGTCTAATTTTTTTTGTGTATAATATGTGATTTATTTTTCTTGTGTGAAAATGAAAAACATATTAAGATGCCAATGTGATTAACTCACTAATGATGAGCTTAGATGCCAATGTGATTAACTCACGAAAACGAAAAATTCAAAAGGTTGTATATTTAATAACCTCAAATCACCCAGAACTTTTGATCACGGTCCGCCACTGTTTGTGGCACAGCCTTTGAGTCGTTACCGGTGCCTGTTTTATCTGCAGAACTCCATTTTGTTCCATCTTTTTTTAATATTTGTACTTTAAATTTAATATATATTGAAGATAGGTCTCTATATGTATCACCGTGACCAAGCGAGACAAATTCTATCGTAGAAGGTGATGCATCTAGAGAGGCTAATATTAACAACTTCCTCGGTGCGTAAAATACTTGTTTGTATAGGTGGAGCTGTAAAAAGATCTAGCTCTGATTTCATACATTCAACAACGGCCATTTTAATTAAAAATATCTAGAATACGTGTCTTTTTTTTAATTTTATTTCTTCCAGCTCTCTGTATTCTCCGCCTTTTACCGATTGAATGTAATTTTGGTTTTACACGTCTTTTTATAGTTTTACGTTTTCGTAGTAGATTTTTACCACGTTTTCTTTTTCTTCCGCTACCATACATTGAATGTAATTGATTGATTGTTGAAGTTCTCAAATTTTTCAATCCTTCTTTAGCTTGATCCTGAAATACTTCTTTTGGATTACCACCGGCCGCTATATCAGATAAAATATTAGCACCAGTTTTTAACGCACCGTCTTTGATTATATTTAATCCGGTAATCAATGATGGTTTCAGGAAACGAAATAAACTTGCAAATAAATTTCCAAGACCACGCCCTCGTTGAATTACTGGATACGATTGTAACAAGGGACCTATTTCATTTATATTTCCACCAGCTTGTGATGAATAATATTTGATGTATTCACGCTGCATGTTTGAATAAAACGATAACTTTTTATAATTTGCATTTATTTATATACTTTTTTATTTAAAATCTTTTGAAATGTAATACAATTTTTGTGGGATAATAGTTTGGTACAAAATCTATTTTTTTACCATACTGATCAGCAATATTAATGGCGATAGTCTCAAAAATCTTTTTTTCTACTGGAACGTAATGTATATTTTTAAATTCAATATTAATTTGTTTTCTACAGTTCTCAATATTTATTGCAGGCAAGGCTCTTATTTTATTATTACCAAAAATTTCTGGTTCAATAATATCACTATATACCATTACCATGCCTTTTTTTCATCATTATGTTTATCTATAGTATGTTTAAACAATTCAGTCAATACTTTTTTGTATTTGACAATGTCCTTTTTTTGCTGAAAAAGTTCTTTCATCAATTCTGGTATAGTATAATTATGATTTTGTTTTAAATAATAACTTTCTGTATCAAAAGTTTTTGACAATCGTACAAGTTTTAATTGGTCTGGTGGCGAAACTGCTTTATAAGTAATCTTATTAAAAAATCATCATCTAATAAAATTGTCATTACTTCTGAATGAAATTCTCTTAACATTTGTTCCCTTGTAAACCCTGCAACTGGTGTTAAATTATTGATAAGAGCAGGTAAGAAATTTATTTTCCAATCATCATATTTAAATAATGAGCTTTCTTGGGGATAAAATGTGTATCCCATACGTTTCTTTTTCTTTGTTTCTACCTACTAAAACTTCATTCACACCCAATAAAATCGTAACACAGGTTTCTTTATTATATATGTCAGTTTGTAGGTAATCATTCATAAATATTTCTGAAAGTCCAACTTTCCAATTACCTTTGGTTAAATCCATATGTGTTGGTATTCTATTTTCAAAAGCTGCGAGCGTATTATTTGGGAAAAAATTAATGGAATCATTACTAAATCATTACTAAATAACGTAATGTAGAAATCATCTCTTAAATTCATGGTTGCTAGTGATAAATATTTTGTTGTCTTATTTATATGAAGTCCAGAGAGGCGGTGTAGAAAATGTTTTATATTGTTTAGGTGGTGATTTACTTAGCGGTGTCTGTTTTCGTTTAGTTGTATTTCTCTCACTAGGATATCTTGATAGAATGCTAGGTCGCATAAATGAACCTGTTGTATGCAAACGCTGTCTTGTATTTACAGGCGATTTCTTAGGTGTTTCTATAGGTAATGCAACTGTAATAGTATCACCTGTATTTGTGTCAAACATTTTCACATTTGCATTTGAAGACAATCTTTTAGTTAAACGCTCATTAGGTAATGTCTGTGTGAGAGCAAGATCAGCTGCGTCATCATCATCCATACCAAATTCAATTTCCATATTTTCCTGATCTCCATATCGTTCCTTTTGTTGTTGTTGTCCTTTTACAGGATCAAAGGAAAAAACATCATCATCCAGTTCTAGCTGTTGTTGCTTAATATTGTTAAAATTCTGTATTTCCGGTTCGTAATTGGTTGACTTATCTTTTAATAATTTAATTTTTGTCTGAGTTTCAGCATTTTTACCTGTGCTACTAAAATTATTATTTTTTATATGATTAGCTGGTAACATTAACGATGTTCTCTTTTGATTACTATATTTGATTAAATTTTGCCGTAGCATGTACCATTTTTGAATGGGGTTTAAACTTTTATTATGTAAAGTTTTTCCATATTCTGATTTAAAATATTTAAGTTCTTCTCATCATTCATTAATTTTTTAAATTTTAAAAAAACTTCAGGTGGTATAACAACCATACGTTGCATATTATTCATTTTTCGATTGGTAATCACCTATTAATTTTCCGATAATTCCTGATAACACTGTTCCAATTAAAACAGGTAAAAAACCACCCCTTTGAATAAGTATTCGACGTTTTGCTTTCAAATTTCTTTTAGTGCTGGCTAAACACCGAATTGTATTTTTATGTTTTTTTAAAAATGATGTAACTTTTCTAGGGGCTTGATTATTAACGTTTAAAGTATTAATTGCAATTTCAATTAAAGCCTTTATAACATCATCATCACAAGTCTTTAATATACTGTTACGAAGTTTTTTATTTGGTGTTTTTAAAAGATGTAATATATGTCGGTTTCTCCTCAATCGTTTCATATTTCTCACAGTAAGCTTTGTTATTTAAATCATTCGAAGTGCAATAACAAACGCAATAATCAGTTTCAAATATATTATTTCTAATACGGTATAATTCACTGATGTTCTGTGTTAGGTCCAACACTATATAACCGTGTGGACATGCTGTGGCCTCATTATATACTTTAACAAATTCGCGTGTTTTATCTGGAAAAATTTGCCTTGCCAAAGGTAAAATCTGCGATCTGTCACGAGGATTTTTAAATAACACAAGATATTTAGCATTTAGTGAAATATCATGGCAATACTTCCCCTGATGAAATATATTTTGTATTAATAATATAATTGACAGATTTTTATGGTGAGAACCTTTTGTAAATAACTCACATACTTGCTTATTATACGTTTCGAGCATCAGATCATCCAATACAAATAAAATATTATCGTCATTTTCGTTAACTATTTGTTCAGGTATATTATTTAAAAATTCGATATTTCCAAAAGGTAAATTCCTTGGTATAGCAGTCAATTCAGGGTTGCACCAAATTATTTGAGTTGTATTCGGTTTTATTAAATCCTCATGCTTATGAATTATATTGCAAACAAAAGTAGTTTTTCCACACCCTGAAGGACCTGCAATAATCATAGCAAACGGATGTATAAATGGTAACATGTTTACAATCTTAAATTCTCAATTCTTTGTAATAATTTTTTACAAATATTTTTAAAATTTTCTATTATTTTTAAAGCATTTTTGTATTGGTGAACAATTGATATACAAATGCAAGTATCAGGTCCATCTTTTGCGTTATTGTCCGACCAAACACAACATTTATAATGTTCTCCAAATTGTGATTTTATTACACCACTTTAACGCATTTAATGCACGATATATAAAACGGTTGATGGCTCAATAGGTAGGGTCGTCGAACAAAAATTATTTTTTCTGAGTTCGATTCCCACCATAGGCAGATTATTTTTTTTTTAAATTAAAAAAAAAAAAAATTATATTGAATCATTGATGTACGCATTTAATCCACAATATTTAAAACAGGTAGATGGCTCAATAGGTAGAGTCGTCGGCTCGGCAACGACTTGTAAGACAAAAATTATTTTTTCTGAGTTCGATTCCCGCCATAGGCAGATTATTTTAAAAAAAATATATATTTAAAAATCATATTGAATCATTAATGTACGCATTTAATCCACGATATTTAAAACAGGAAGATGGCTCAACAGGTAGAGTTCCCAACTTGGAATTTGTTGGTACGAGTTCAAATCCTGGCGCAGTCGCACAAAAAAAAATTCCCCAACTAGCATCCCCTAATGCACATCCCAATGCACATCCCTCAATGCATATCCCTCAATGTACATCTCGCAATGCACATCCGCAATGCACATCCCGCAATGTACATCTCGCAATGTACATCCCGCACTTTACATCCGCAATGTACATCCGCAATGCATATCTCGCAATTCACATCCGCAATGTACATCCAAAATTAACTTCCGCAATGCACATCCCACAATTAACTTCCGCAATGTACATCCTCAATGCACATCCTGAATTGAATACACATCTCTCGAGGCCCGGCGTGTTGCCGATTAGCACCCTTGTTCTGACACGCCTCTAATTAACACCTTGTCAGACACGCCCCCTAATTAACACCTTGTCAGACACGCCCCCTAATTAACACCTTGTCAGACACGCCCCCTAATTAACACCTATTCAGACACGCCCCCTAATTAACACCGTGTCAGACACGCCCCTTTTGAAAAAAGTTCCCAGGCCCAATTCGCCCATATACTACTGTTAGGGCATATCATTTAATTCCGGTAGCACAAGAAGATATACACAAAACCGCAATCACAACGCCTGTCGGGTTGTTTGAATTTCGACGCATGCCATTTGGTTTGCGTAACGCGGCACAAACTTTGCAGCGTTTTATGAATAAAGTTTGCCGAGGCTTAGATTTCGTATTTGTGTATATCGACGACATTCTTATCGCATTTCCCAATGCACAAACGCACAAAAAACATGTTCGTGAATTATGTAAACGTTTATCGGAATATGGAATCACAATCAATCCTTCAAAATGTATTTTTGGTGTAACTGAACTCAATTTTTTAAGCCACCACATTACATCAGAAGGAATTTCGCCTTCAGCAGACCGTGTTATTAAAAATTTTCCAATTCCGCAAACCATCAAGTAGATACAACGTTTCGTCGGAATGATCAATTACTATCATATGTTCGAGTCAAAAAGAATATCTCGAGTTACACCAAAAACACATTTTGAGTCAAAAAGAATATCTTAGTCCGATTTACGCGTATTTAGCTGCAGAATTGATACAGCAAAGTAAAAACAAATCAGTAACCTTGCCGGATGAATTAGTTTCGACAGTAAAGAAAGCAAAGGATGCATTAGCCGCAGCCACTATCCTCGCACATCCTCAACCCAATCATAAATATAGTATCGCGACAGATGCATCGGATATTGCGTTAGGTGCTGTATTACAACAGTTGTCGGAAACGGGTTGGCAACCGCTAGCATTCTTCTCAATAAAACTTTCACCGGCCGAGCAGAAATATTTATCGTTCGACCGCGAGCTACTGGCAATTTACGCAGCAATCAAGCATTTTCGCTATGCTGTTGTAGAAGGTCGCGAATTCACAATCCTTACCGACCACAAACCACTTGTTCACGCGATTTGTTCTAAGACTGAACGAAATCCAAGACAAACTCGACACCTAGACTTTATCGCGCAATTTTAAACTGACATTCGCCACATACCTGGTAAAGAAAATGTAGTTGCAGATAGTTTATCACATTTTCCGGAAATATCTTCCATAAATTCAGATAATTTTTATCTAAATAAATTAGCGCAACTTCAGGTGAACGATGAGGAGTTGAAATCATTATTAGACAACGACAAATCTTCGTGGAAATTAACTAAAATCCAATTACCAGATTTTACTGTTTATTGCGAAACGTCAACCTCAAATAATCGACCTTTCGTACCTAGCTCCTTACGTCGTGCAGTCTTTAACAATTTACATAATTTGGCACATCCTGGCATTCGTGCAACTAGAAAATTAATTGCATCAAAGTATTTCTGGCCTAATTTAAACCGTGACACGAATTTTTGAGCTAAGACTTGTATACCATTTCAAAAGTCCAAAATGCATCGTCATACACAATCAAATATCAAAACTAGAAATTTTTAACATACGTACAGGTCGCTTTGAACATATTCATATGGACCTGGTTGGACCACTTCCAATTTCCGAAGGAAATTGCTATATACTAATAATAGTAGATAGTTTTACTCGATGGCCCGAAGCATATGGTTTGCCAAATATGACAGCTGTTACAGTAGCAAAAGTTTTCGTAGCAAATTACATATCGCGTTTGGAGTTCCAGCACGAATTTCGGTCGTAATCAAGGTACCCAATTCGAGTCAAAATTATTTCTAGAATTGTCAAAATTATTAGGTGTTCATCGTGTTAGAACAAGTCCGTATCATCCACAATCAAACGGTTTAGTTGAGCGTTTTCACCGTCAATTAAAAGATTCGTTTAGAGCTCGTGCAAAGAACGCGAGTTGGCACAGCGAACTTCCAATTATTTTACTTGGAATTAGAGCTGCCGTTAAAGAAAATTTTTAATATCTTTTATCATTTGTTCATTATTTTCTGAATATTTTTCAAAACAATGCAATGTTTTGGTATTCAATAATTGTCCTTGTAGGTTCTCTAGTCTATTAACTATAACCACATTTGCATATACATGAGCTGGTATTTCTTGTTCGTAAATTTTTTTCGGTTTGACGTTTAATTTCTTTGTTATTAATTACTGAGTTCAATTAGATTATTTTCATTATTATTAACTTTGTTTAATTCAACATAATAGTTTGCTATAATATCTTTAAATACTTCAATACGAATTTCATTTATTGCTTCTTTAATTTCTTCAAATTCTTCAATATTATTTCTATCTTCCTTACATACTTCAATTTTTATTTTATTTTTAATTTCTTTTTCTTCTTTAAACAAATCGTTAATTTCTAATTTCATTTCTTCTAATTTTATATCAGTAACATGATCAGTAACAATTTTGGTTGTATTAATTACCGGAACATCAATCTTCCCATTTCGTCCTTTACTTAATAATGCTTCTTTTTCTTCTAGAATTTTCTCCGCTCTTTTAATTACATTTTACATTTACATTTTTATTTTCTTCATTTAATTTTCCTTTTTTCCCTTGGAAATTCTCAAGAAAACAGAACTGTTGTCTGCTCCTGATGAATTTTCCTTGGCTTGTATGATTGTATGTTTTAAAATTGATTTTATCTCCTGCCCTTGAAAAAGTACAAGATCGGCTGCTCTATAGTTCTCAGCTCTTGATTTTTCAGATTGTGAGTTTTTATATATTTTTTCTATTTTATTACTCTTATTTCCTCTTTTTTCGAAACGTTTGCTTTCTTTATTTTTAAATTCTTCATCTTTTTCTATTTTATTATTCTCTAATTTTTCAAAACTTCCTTCACATACTTCTTTTTTAAAATCGTTATTTCTCTCTATTTTACCATTATCAGTTTTTTCATTTTTAAATTCATCATTTCTCTCTATTTTATTATTCTTTAATTTTTAAAAATATACGCTTTCTTTGAATTCACTATTTTTCTTTACTTTACTATTATCTATATTTTCAAAACTATCAATTTCTTCAATTGTAAACGCATTATTTTTCTCCACTTTTCGTAAATTAATTTCTTCAAATTCTCTATTTATTTCTGCATTATTTCTAAAACTCGTACTATTCTGATTACAGAAGGGAATTGAAACTTCATTTTTGTTATATCTCACTATGGCAAAATCAAAATTCCTACAAAATCAAAAGTCCCTCATTTAAATCTTCATTAATTTTATCTTTTTTCAATAAATTTATTTCAGCTCCAGTATCTACTAAAAATGTGACTTGTTCATCGTTGGCTTTGTCCAACGGCATAGCTACTAGGGGCACGTACCAACGATTTCTCATTGATACACACTCCTTCTTAAAACTACGGGATGAAAATTGGGTTTTTAATCCATCCCTCTTTCGTTTCCCTGATTAGCTTGATAATTTTGACGTGCTGGACATGTTAATTTTGTAGGTCCTTCTCTTTGACACCAGTTGTAGTTTGCTAATCTAAATGTATTAACTCTTTGTTGTTGTGTTGTGGTTTCCTGTGCTTTTCCTTTATTAAATGGACAATTAGTTGCAATGTGTCTTGAATTTTTACATAAATAGCACTGCATACGAGTCCAACTATTTTCCCGATGTGTATTATTCGTTTGTGGTGGGTCTGTTTTGCGAGGTGCCCAGCAGACTTTGCTGTAATAGCCCATCCTGCCACAATTAAAACAGGTTACTCTTTGCCGCTATTATTGTTTGGCACGTAAGAGTTATGGCCTAGCTGCTGTTCTCATTCGTTGAGGTGCTTGTTGCGTAGATTGTTGCCGAAAAAATCTATTATTGTCCCAATTTCCCGGTTGTTGGAATTTAGTGTTAGCTCTTTTATAATCTCCATAAGCTGTTTTTTGGTATCATTCATTGCATGTTCAGTTGTTTTTTCCGCTTGGTGTGGTCCCAATAATTCCAAAGATTCCCTCGCACACCGAATTGCTTTCGTAAGAGTCTCTTCAACATAAGCACACTTTTGTGAAATTATGTAATGTTTGATAGACTCCGAGCGCAAACCTCTAATAAATGTTTTCCTAGCAGTTTCTTCAGCATCCTGTACAATGCCTTGAAATCCATTAGGAAATTTGTGCCTGGCAGCCATTTCAGAAGATCCTAATTTCCTTTCTACCCGATCTCCAAATTACTCCACCGATTCATCAGGAATCTGTACACATTCCTCAATTTCTCTCCTTAAATCCTTATACGGAATGAAAGCGTTTTCTAAAATTGCTTTAAAATCTCTAAAACTTTTAACTGCTCGCTCCTGGAAAATGTCCACGGCTCTTCCTTTTAATTTGCCTCGAACTATTTGATTTAATACCGCGGCGCGGTCGCATTCAACAGTCCTGAAATATACGTCATGTACGAGTTGTGACATATACGTCATGTCTCCACAAAATGTTGGAATGCCCCAAAAATGTTTTATATGTTTTTTCTAGGTGCATTGCTGCATTCATTGGAGCTGTTATACCGAAACCGTATGTATTATTTAGAAAATTTGTTGATCGTCTATTGTTATTTAGAAAATCCTTGTTTAGAAAATTTTTTGATCGTCTATTGTTATTTTTTAGTCCTGTTCCGTTGTTTTGCGGAATTGAATTCTCGTATATTCCGTTAGGCATTTGTAAACCGCTATTTGTGCGTGGAATTGCTCCTTGCATACATAATCTATTCGTATCCATCTCTAGTCTATCAAAGTTTTTGTTAATTTTAATTAATGTTTCGTTTCTTTGGTTTATTTGACTATTATTTTCTACTGTTATGCCTCCTACGGCACCTTCTTCTTCGCTCTCGCTACTATTACTTTTAGAATTTTCCCTAACGTTACTCGAATGTATACTTATATTAATTCCGTTCAAATTAATTTCTGTTTCCGACCCGCTTTCGTTTGATGTAGTGTCGTGTCGTCTGAATTTTCATGCGCAACAGTTACCGACCGTCTTCGTTTTGTTTGATTCGATACCAAATTGTTCGAATTACCCTGTGGTGTGCATTTTATCAGTGATAATTCCGTGAAATTAAGGTTTTCCGGTAAAATAGTAGAATCCTCTAATATTTTCTTTTGTCCGCGAGTAGTTGATGCCATGTGATAACCCAAAATCACATGGCATCAACTACTCGCCCCAAAAATAATTAAAATGGTACCCAAAAATAATTAAAATAGCTTTTTAACAAATTATACTTGTAAAATTCTACTACTTCGTTATTTACAAAAAATTACATATGCTTTCGTCAAAAATAATACCGAAATTACCAAAACTCACTAATATTCAATAAAAAAAATAACACGCATTCAACTTTTTTATTGGCTTTATTTGGCAGTTTTTTGTCGGGAAATCTTGTTCGAATTTATCAGCAACTCATAATAAAAAAAATTATATTTTAACTAATGCTATTATTGTTTTATTTTATTAGTTTATTATAATATAACTTTTAGCAATTAGTACAACCATAGAAATTTAGAGAAGTTTAGAGAAGCTACAAATTTCCTAAAAATTTTAAATTAACAGTTATCAAATATAATTCAATATATAAAAAAATATACTTTAGTTTTTTTCCACTACAAATTACAAATTGGCCTGGTACCAATAATTAAATTTAATAATCTTGTAGAGCTCAGAATTAATAATAAAAAACGCTAATTTCAAATTTAACTTATTAACTTTACATTACATTTCAAATTTCAAATATTAATTCACTAGCGGTGACATTCCCTCCCGGTATGACGATGTCTTCTTTAGTCGGCTTACCCAACTTATCGGATCTGACGTCCAGTACAGCTAATTTAACCGCAGGCCTCTCATATACACCAGATAAAGTTTGCACAACTGCACTTCTAACTTGACCATCTTTGCTGGTTTTTACGCTTAATACTTTTCCTTTCTGCCAACTATTTCGTGAGCTATTCTCATCTACAATTAACACTATGTCACCTTCTTCAATTGGTTTGACTTGATCAAACCATTTTGTCCTTCTTGTGAGAGTTGGAAGATATTCGAGCAGCCAACGTTTCCAAAAACTATTGGCGTAATTTTGTGCTGTTAACCAATTTTTTCTTAATACTTTATGATCATCGCAAAAATCACTTAAGGGTTTCATTCCATTTGAACTTCCTAAAAGAAAATGGTTGGGCGTTAGAGCTTCTTGGCTTTCTTCATCAATAGGCACATAAGTAAGCGGACGTGAGTTTACGACATTTTTTACCTCTATCATCATGCTTCTTAACAACTCATCAGTAGGACTACGATTTGCCATAATTTGATATAAAGTTTTCTTTACTGACTGAACGAGTCGCTCCCAACTTCCTCCCATATGTGGCGACGCTGGCGGTATAAATATCCATTTTGTTACCGATGTAGTGAATTCTTTCGATAATTTCGTTTGATCCATCTTTTCGAAAGCTAAACGTAATTCGTGCTCTGCACCATGGAAGATAGTTCCATTGTCGCTATAGATTACAATTGGTACTCCCCTACGTGCCATGAAGTTTCTCAAACTGATGATACATGAGTCCGCTGATAATGAATGAGCTATTTCCAGATGAATAGCACGAATCGTTAAACAAGTTATTAGTACACACACCCCATCTTTTTTCAGCTCTTCTACCAAACGACACTGTCAGTGGGCCAAAATAATCCACACCAATATATGAAAACGGCCTTGTATATGAAGACAATCTAGCCGCTGGTAAATTAGCCATCTGTGGCGGTCTTGGTACTGCATGTTTTATTTTACAAACTTGACAATTTTTTGATTCTCTTCTTACTGCCACTCTTAGTCTCGATATAGAGTAGATTTGCCGGATCTCGTTCACTACAGTTTCATGGTTATGGTGATGATACTTAACATGAAACGATCTTATTATTAGCTGTGTAATATGATTATTTCTTGGCAATATAATTGGGCGCTTAGTGTCAATCCCAATACCAACTACAGCATCAATACGTCCTTGAATTCTTAATACACCATAATCATCAATATATGGTGACAATTTATAAAGCTTACTTAATTTTTCGATGAAACATTTTTTATCATCTGAAAGTAGTTTATTTTTTATTAATATATTTACCTCTTTATTAAAACAGTCTTTTTGAATTTATAAAGCTTACTTAATTTTTCGATGAAACTTTTTTTATCATCTGAAAGTAGTTTATTTTTTATTAATATATTTACCTCTTTATTAAAACAGTCTTTTTGAGCTTGTCTATACAACTGATTTTCAGCTTCAATAATTTCTCTTTGTGAAAACGGACCATTCAATTTTTCGACATTATTTTTATTTATGTTGTAAATAAATCTAAAAGCAAATGCTACAGCACGCACAAGTCTAGACCAGTTTGAAAACCTCTCAGCTTCAATTAAACTGGGTAATGTTACAAAATTATGATGTAAATGTTGTCTCATTTCTTCATCATTAGTCACTAATTGTAAATTTTGTTTTGGCCATTTCTCCTTTGGTAAATATAAAAAATCAGGTCCGTTGAACCATCTGTTCTTGGAATCAAAATCCGGAATTTTTTGCCATTTGGTAGCTTTGTCTGCAACATTTTCTTTTGTTGGTAACCATTTCCATTCTTGAATCAGTGGTTTCTAATATATCACCAATTCGGAAGGCGACGAATTACTTAAACTTTCGTTGATCTGAATTGAGCCAACTTAATACAGTTTTTGAGTCTGACCAGAAATGTCGTTCATTAATCGTTCATTGAATGATTAGCTTCAATGCTGGCAGCTAAACTTGAACCCAGTAATGCAGCTTGTAATTCAAGGCGAGGAATTGATATCATTTTAATTGGAGCTACTCTTGTTTTACATCCTACAAGCGAACATTCTATTACATTTTCATTTTCGATTCTAAAATACGCAACTGTAGCGTAGGCATTTTCACTAGCGTCTACAAATATCAAATCCGCCTTGCTTATGTATGAACAGCTTCTATTTCAGTATCCAAACTTTCTAATAAGTCATCAACCTAATGATTTTTGATGATAGCACGTACTGCTCTTGGATACTTATTGACAAATTCAGTGGCGTTCTTATTCTTCACATATTGAGCGCAGCTAGGTGAGCAAGATGGCTAATTTAACAGCTTCTATTTCAGTATCCAAACTTTCTAATAAGTCATCAACCTAATGATTTTTGATGATAGCACGTACTGCTCTTGGATACTTATTGACAAATTCAGTGGCGTTCTTATTCTTCACATATTGAGCGCAGCTAGGTGAGCAAGATGCGCAAAATGTCATTACATCCATTACATATTTACTAGGTTCTTCGTTAGGGTTATCTCTCCACAAAAAACGTTGTGACTGTCGATCCTGTTCTCTAATTTTTACTTGGTGAAACATTTCACGAATATCACCACTAATTGCAATTTTTCTGTAAAACACCAACTAATGATACTAGTTGATCAGGACCCTTCAGTAACATAGAATTTAATGATACAACATGAACCTTAGCTGCTGCATCCCAAACCATTCTTATTTTTTCAGGTTTGTTAGGATTAATTACCGTGAATATTGGTAAGTACCAAATACGTGAATTATTTATTTTTGATTCATCATTTGATAATTTATGTATATAATTTGTATCTATATACTCACGTATTTTATTTTTCAAATTTTCAGCTTTGAAGTTCTGGTTCACGGGCCATTTTCTTCTCCAAACATTCAAGACATTGCACAGCCATTGGACGACTATCCGGTAAAACAAAGTTATCATACTTCCACAGAAGACCAATTTCAAATTGATTTCCATTTCTTTTTATCGTACCTTCCATTGTTTGGATACTTTTTTTATCTTCTTTTGAAATTAATTCTTGATTTGGTTTGGTCACTTCAAGACTGTCAAGTGATATATATTGTTTAACCATTTGTTGCACTACTTCATCATTGGATTTTTCGCATTCACATAAATGGAAAGCATTAAATATTTGTACATTGTCAATAAAAATACCTTTTTTAAGTGGTCCATATACATTCCAACCAAGACGAGTTTTGACTGCTACTGGCTCATGTGGGTTACCCTCTTTTATTTTCAAGCTTGTTCATAATTTGGAGTAGTCAAGTCCAATAAGAATTTGTGGTACGGCTTTACTATATGATTGAATGGGTAATCCCTTCAAATAATTATATTTCGTTAAAATTGTTCCATTTCTAAAGTTTGTGCAGGACGATTCAGTGATTTGACTGTACGAGCATTTGCAATTGGATACTTTGTTGTATTTGATTTTATAGAACTAATTCCTAAATGTACAACCTGAGAATTTTCTTCAATTCTATTCGTATTTGCAGTCCATTGCAGGCACAGTGGTTCAGCAACACCGTTCAGACCAAGATCAGTAGCCAATTGCTGTTCAATCAATGTCAATGATGACCCTTCATCTAAAAACGCAAATGTCTTTATTTTGCAGTTTTCTCCATATAATACTACTGGGAGTATTCTAAATAAAACTGTGTGGTCGTTTAATTGATGAGTGGTACAACTGTATTGATTAGAGTTAGATGACCTTGTACTCGGATGATTCGATTCAACTGTTTCTTGATTTTTCACATGTTGGTCTTTACTGTTATTATGGAGTAAAGGATTATGTCGATAAATGCAACCATTCTTTTCACATTTATTATTGGATTTACATCCATTTCCCACGTGTACAACTAAACAAGTGCGACATAGATTATTTTTGTGTACCAATTTCCACTTTTCGTCTAGTGGTAAACTTTTAAATTTTTTACAATTTGGTACTGATGAACAAGATTGATGACAAATACAACATTTTCCTTTTACAAATGTTGGACTTCTAGTTCTCTTATCACTATTATTATTATTTGTAGCCACTTCAGCATTGCAAAAACTAAATTTTTATCTTTTGTATACCTTCTATCATTTTTATGTTTATCAATAGTTGACGTACATATATTCATCGTAACTTGACTAATGCTCTCAGACAACTGAGTTAACCATACACTAAAAATAGAAATATTTATTTGATTAGTAGGAATATTAACTATATGTCTAGCCCAATCTATTTTCAACTGGGAAGGTAGCTTTTCAACCAGCTCTTGTAGTAAGATAGGATTAGTTAGATGAACTTTAGGTTTGCTGCTTCCATTGTGGCACACAAATTATCCACTGCTGTAGCACATTTAATTATGCTTTCCAATTTTTCTATTTTTGGTGGTGGTGCTAATTTAATATTTTCTATTATCGTATACAAAATTAATTCAGGTTTACCATATAACCTTCTTAAAGTATTTATTATACTTGGTACATTTGATGGAAGTATTAATCTACTTCTGATAGCTTCTAACGCTTCACCTTTTATAGCCTTTTGTAGCCGCACCAAATTTTCATCATTGCTAAAACCACATACTCTTGTTGATGACTCGTATCTACCAATAAAGTCGGTCATGTCAGGCCCAGAACGGGGGCAATGTGGTTCATAATACAAAGAAACGTGTGGGGTATCAAATGAAAGGTCTTGACGAGTATATCTCATTGAGCGGTAGTCCGAGGGCGGCGTGGGTCATGTAGTACCCTGGGTCATGTGGAGCCAATTATACAAAAAAACATGTAGGGCACCGGGGGCCATGGCAGGACCAAAACATCGGCCACATGTGGAATTCCAAATCGTGGGCCATGAGGAGCTCAAACAAATCATTCCCAAGTTGTCAAAGTATTTAAATATTTTTAGTCGGTCAAATTAATAAATATTTGACCGACTAAAAAGTGTAAAATAAAAAATATAAATAAAAAAAAGTTTTTTAAAAATACTTTTCCTTAAAGAAATATTCAACTAAAAAGTAATAAACAAGCAAATAATACCACATCAATGTACTTTCCCGTTGAGTTTTAGCCACTGTCAGCAATAGTAAGGGAAAGTAGACCTTATCAGAACTAATGCCATTTATAAGGAGGTCTGCTTACCCTTACTATTGCTGACAGGGGCTAAAACTCAACGGGAAAGTACATTGATGTGGTATTATTTGCTTGTTTATTACTTTTTAGTTGAATATTTCTTTAAGGGAAAGTATTTTTAAAAAACTTTTTTTTATTTATATTTTTTTCTATATAATTTATTAAAAAAAAAATAGCGAAACAATTTGTATGAAAAAATTTATGGATGTATTTGACCATATACGAAATGATAAAACTGTCCTAAATTTGCTTTTTTATATACTTTATCTTTATTTCAAATTAACATATTAGCATTTCAATTAGTATTTTTTGGTAGTTACATTTTTGAGGATGGGATTTTATGTGTAAATAAGCTAACTAATGGTCTATGTTACTATAATTACAGTTACTACTGTAAATTTTCTACCATATAAGTATGGTCGAAAAAAATTTATTGACCAATGTATAGCTAATAATTCTTTTTCTATAATAGGTTTATTTATTTCATATTTAGTTAAAGTTCTGCTGGCATAAGAAATTGGTAAATCTTGACCTATTTCACCTTGTGACAGTACTGCTCCTAAAGCGAATTGTGAAGCATCAGTTGTTAATATGAATTTTTCTTCAAAATTAGGATATTTTAGTATTGGTGGATTTATTAATTTATTTTTAAGTTCTGGGAATGCATTCTGACATTCATTAGACCACGTGAAAAGAGTGTTTTTCTTTGTAAGTGAATTCAGTGGTTTTACAATTTCTGCAAAATTTGGAATAAATCTTCTATAATAGTTACAAAATGCTGTAAATCGTTTTGTTTCATCTGCATTTGTAGGTACAGGGTAGTTTAATATTGCTTCATGCTTTCTAGGATCTGTCTTAATTCCTTCATTTGTAATTAAGTGTCCCAAATATGTTACCTCAGTTCGTAAAAAATTACATTTTTGTGGATTTAATTTTAAATTATATTTTCTTAATCTGCTCAATGTTTTTATTAAATTTCTATTATGGTGTTTCAAACTACATCCAAATATTATAATGTCATCTACATAAAGAAAAGCTTCTCCGTCTAACCCCGCAAGTGCAATTGATAGCATTCTTTGAAAACTATTTGTTGATATTTTTAATCCAAATGGTAATCGTTTAAGTTGATATAATCCTTTATTGGACGAAAATGCTGTTAAAGGTCTTAATTTCTTATCTAATTCTATTTGATGAAAAGAGCTAGTTAGATCTAATGGTGAAAAATATTTTGCTCTTCCTATATTATCTACAACATCTTCCAATCTTGTTAATGGAAATTTATCGTCCATTATCTATTTATTTAATTGGCGAAAATCTACAACTAATCTCCATTTTTTAGTATCAGCATCATCGTTTTTCTTGGGTACTATTAATAATGGTGAATTGTAAGGACTAATTGATGGTTCTATTATGTCGTCATCAATTAATTTATTTATTTGTTTATTTATTTCCTCTGTTTGTGCTTGTGGAAGCCTATAATTTTTTATATATATTGGATTTTCATCTAATACGGAAATTTTTTGTTTGTAAAAATTATTAGTTGTTAAAGCATCTCCTGCTAAATAAAAAGTATCTGAACATTCTTTACATATTTCAAGAATTGATTCTTTTGCGTTTTCATCTTGGTTGGTTGGTTTAAGTGGCGAGCCTCTTGACCCGGCTGTTCAAGAGGCTCCAATTAACGCTATAGCGCCGTTTTGCTACCACTGGCCTCGTGAACCACCAATTTCAAGTATGGAAGGAGAGAAGGTAGATTAAAGGCACCATGTGGCATTTATGAAATGTACCATATCTGTTGGTAGTATTGTGGCTAGGTTGCTGAGATTGTCAAGAAAAGGGCTGCCCAGAAAACAGTATCTAGCTCTGGCTAGCGCTGGGCACTTACAAGTGTAGTGCATTACAGTTTCCCTCTCGTCCGGTTCTTGACAGCTACGGCAGGATGGTTGGAAGGGGATGCCTAGTCTGGCTGCATGTTCACCGATTGGCCAATGCCCAGTAAACACAGCTAGTATTCTGGCAATGTTTTTGCGCGAGTAGTTCAGGAGATCAGCTGTTCTCCTACTTGAATACCGGGGCCATGTTTTTTTGGATGTTTTACATGCTGCTAAGTTCACCCACCTAAGGTTACCTAGCAATTGGAAGTGAAGGAGGATATTCCGTTTTATACTATTGATTGGAGGGTTCACCTCTTCCGCAAGCAATGCGTCTAGGCCTGAACCCGTGCGTGCTAGTTCATCGGCTTTCTCGTTACCTACAATATTCCTATGACCTGGAACCCAAAGTAACGTGACCTCGAACCGGTTACTTATATGCGCTAGCTCTACTGAGCATGCTTTGACCAGCTTAGATGAAATATAAGGAGATTTTAAGGCTAGGATAGCAGCCTGGCTATCCGTGACTATAGCCACCCTGCGCTTAGGGGATGGGTCGTTCTTGACAAGTAAGCAGGCTTTCCAGATAGCCAGCATTTCCGCCTGGAAAACACTAGAGCTATCCGGAAGTCTATAGGAAAGGGCTATTTCCAGCGATTCTGAGTAGACACCAGCGCCAACACCACAGTCCATCTTTGAACCATCAGTGAACAGTACTGAGTCGAACCCATTCAGAAGGCCTGCTACCTTCCAATCACTGCGAGTCGGTATCTTAACCTTGAAGTTCTTATTAAGTATTAACTGGGGGATGGAATAGTCCGTGGACAAGGGGAGCAGTTCTCTAGCTAACGAGCTAAGAATACGGCTATGTCCGTAAGGTTTGTCACGCCAGTACCCACTTTCTCTGAGTCTGAGCGCGCTGCATGAGGCTAAGTATTTGGTGTGGAGATCAGTTGGGAGAAGGTGGAGAATTGTATTCAGGGCATCCCCCGGCGTTGTCCTTAACGCACCTGTGATGCAAATACATGCACTTCTCTGCACCCTACCTAGCATGGTACGGACATAATCCCTATCTAGGGCAGGCCACCATACTATTAAACCATAGGTGAGGATAGGTCTCACTATAGCAGTGTACAACCATAAAACCATACGAGGCTTTAATCCCCAACTTTTTCCGAGCATTTTTTTGCAAGAGTACAAAGCCGTGTAGGCTTTCTTGACTCTCTCCTCTATATTCCACCTCCAGTTCAGCTTCGGGTCGAAAATCAACCCCAAGTATTTGACTTTGGAGGATAGATTCAGTGTTATACCGTCCAATTTTGGTCGAGAAAACACAGGTATTTTGGTTTTTGTGGTGAATAGCATCATTTCGGTTTTGCTAGGGTTGGCATTCAGACCACAGTTGCGGGCCCAGTTGCTAACCATACGTAAGGCTTGTTCCATAATTCCGCTAATTATATTAAGGAATTTGCCAGAAACCAGTATTACAAGGTCGTCCGCATAAGCGACGGCCATTATTCCTTCCTCTTGAAGTTTTGATAAGATTTTGTTCATTACAAGGAGCCATAATAGTGGTGACAGCACACCCCCTGTGGCGTACCTCTATTAACATACCTAGTAATGTGAGAGTTACCGAGGTCTGCTTGCACCTCCCGCGTATGAAGCATGTTGGCTATCCATTGTCTAAGTGGAACTGCTACCTCCAGTTCCACCAGAGACTCTAGGACAGCGGACACGTGGATATTATTAAAAGCGCGTTCTATATCTAAGAAGGTGGCTAGGGTATATTCTTTATACTGGATGGATTTTTCTACCGTTTGCACAACTTCGTTCAGTGCAGTCTCAGTAGACTTACCTTTGCAGTAGGCATGTTGGAATTTGCACAATGGGGTTCTTTCTAAAACGCTTCTCAACTCCTGGTCAAGGATGCGCTAAAGGGTTTTTAGCATGAAGGATGAGAGACTAATTGGCCTGAAGTCTTTGGCCATTTCGTGTCCTCTTTTTCCCGCTTTTGGTATGAAGACAACCTTGATTCGCCTCCACCACAGTGGTATGTGGCCGAGTCTGAGGCTGCCCTTGAAAAGTTTTGTCATCCAAGGGATAACTAGCTGTATGGATTCCTGTAGCATCTTTGGAAAGATTCCATCAGGTCCAGAGGATTTATAGGGGGAGAAATTTTCAATTGCCCAGGCAATTTTCTTTCCCGTTATAAGTGAGTTTAGCCACTCCCGTTGTGGCTCAGTATTTCCTAAGTCGCCTGTCTGGGCTACATCTTCAGCTTTCACCGTGCAACCTGGGAAATGTGTTTCTACTAACAGCTGCAGAGTCTCTGCAGATGATTCTGTCCAACTACCCTCCGCACTTTTGAGGAAGGACGGATTGGAATGTTCTTTGCTTAGGATTCTACTTAGTCTGGCAGAATCCCTAGTACTTTCAATGGATTCGCAATACTCTTGCCAATTCCTTTTTTTTGCCTCGTTCATTGCTTTTTTGTACTCACGAAGACGGTCCTTGTAGAGTTGCCATGTACCCTGCCTGTAGCAGACGTTGTAGGTTTCTCTAGTCACCTTTCGTAACTTAGATAAATTGTCATCCCACCACGGAGGGAAAGATTTTTTACTACGCTTGATCGGACATGATACCTTGAATGAGACCTGCATGACCTTGGTAAATTTGTCCGTCATTTCCTCTAGGGAATTAATGGTCGTTATTTCTGATTGGTTATCTATGGCTGATAACTTCCCTTTTAACACCGATCTAAACTTGGAACAGTCTGTGTTTTTTGGGGTTTCTATACGGTTTTGGGCTTTCAGGGTTTAAATTAACATTGAAGAGTATCCACTTGTGATCCGAGAAAGATCTTTTCTCTGATACTCTCCAGTTTTCTACTTTCAGGGAATTATTGTTGCTAATTAGGGTAATATCAATCACGTCTTCCCAGCCAGGGAATCTTTCCGAGCTCGGAAGAGTGAATGTTGGTGTGCTGCCTCTATTACACACCATTAAATTAGAATTTAAAATAAAATCAAAAAGTGACTCACCTCTCTCATTTGTTTCCGAGCTACCCCACAGGGTATGTCTGGCGTTTGCATCACAACCAATAAGCAGGTTACTTCCAATAAGCAGGTTACTTAGATTTACTACAACTACAAGCAGGTTACTACAACCAATAAGCAGGTTACTTAGATTGGTTGTCGGGGTGGTTTCGTCATGAGGCATATATACCGAGCTGATATATAATTCTTTGCCATCATTCTGCTCGACCTTCACCACGGTAATATCTTCATAGCTAAAATTAGAACAAAAATGTGCGATTATGTGTTTTCTAACTAGAATACACGTTCGTGGCTTACCATTGGCACCATCTACAAGCTTGTAGAATAGGTTATAGTCTCTGTGATTCAGACCTCTTATTCTAGATGTGTTGATCCAGGGTTCCTGAATTAGGGCTCTATCGATGTCTTCCTCCCTTAGGAAGATCATCAGGTTATCCGAGGCAAATCTCGAATGCTGGAGATTAACCTGGACAATCCGTATCATCTGGCAAGCTACCTACCCCCGTCTCTTTGGCTAGAGACATCTCTTCCAGCAAGTCGCTTGCCTCATCTAACTCGTCAAGCTCGTCTGTATTCGCCTGGAATATCTTCAGTTTCGCTTGACGGATACCGAAACGAAGCTTGTTCTCAAACGAAGCTTGTTACTGTCTATACTTACGAAACGAAGCTTGTTACTGTCTATACTCACGTTTGAGGAGGGTACCAGAACTTCTATATTTCTTAGTAGTACCAGGCTTGGTACTATCTGTGCTTGTAAGTGTAGTAGTACTATGACTGGTACTTGCTACACCTACAGGTTTGGTTGTTATTGGTGTACTATGGCTGGTACTTTCGGTGACGTCCGAAGCTGGAGTACCGTAGCTGGTAATGTCACTTACCGTGTCACCCTTAATAGTCTCCTGGCTGGAATCTCCGAGGATGAACCGATATTTGGATTTGGTTTTAGTTGTTGTTGTTGTTGTTTTTGTTTTTTGTTAAGTTTCTTCATTGCTGTTCCCACGAGTTTGTCCGGAAATGTGAGTCCATCATGGCAGAGCCGACTTACCATGATAAGGCACTGAATACAACCGACCTTGCCTGGGCATCGGAGAGAGCTCGTTAGCGACTGGTTATTTGTTACATTATTAACTTGTCTGATTTTAGCTAATTCAGATTGTATTCTTAGCGGTGTGCTATTTGTTTTGAATTAACTCTTAAAATTAGCTTTTAGTTGCATTAGTGTAGTTGGTGTCTGTTGTGAGCTTATTTTTGTTCTAACTTTATCTGAAATTTTTGTTCTTATTACAAACTCAATTAATTTTTTCTTTTCATTGTCATCTTTTAGAGTTTCATGTATGTAATCAATTAGATTTAAAAAATTGTCTAATTTCTTTGTATCACCTTCAAATTCTGGGATTAATTTGTGCGTAACAGATATGTCAAATGACGCCATTTCGATTTCTATATGATTTCGTGTTTCAGTTTTTTCTTCGCTATCCTCTTCCCCTTCGGAGATGGTTGAATTATCCAAAATGTTTTGTGAATAATTATATAAGACTAATTGTAACTCGTTATAAACCTCAAAGAATTTTTCTTTATAAGTAGCTAATAAATTTTTATCAACTTCTTCTAAAATTGAATGATATATACTAGAATACTGTCTATATATATTTTTAACTTTAGTTTGCTTATTTAAAATATATTCCGCGGAAAATTTTCTATTCGGATTTTTCTTAAAGATTAATAAAATATTTTTTAAATCCTCACATAAATTTTTAATTTCTTCCAATCTCATCATTGGATTTTATTTATTCATCATGTAAAATAATAGTTAATTAATTTTTTTTTATACAATAATAAATTTTCATGAACAATTATTCAAAAAAAAACATTTTTTTTTTTTTTGTAAATTAAACATTAGTTCTAGCAACTTCCTTTGCTATTTTTTTTGTTAATAAATTTTTAATATAATTATATGCTATATTAATAGCAATAATCAAAATTAACATTATTACAATAAGTTGTAAATTTGAAAATTTAAATTCATCTTTTGCATGAATATTTGCTGCACTACCAGCACTATTATTTATAATAACCTCCTCAGGTTTAGCATTTTGTCCACCCATTATGTGGATCAAATTTGAGATTTTATTTATTCGTTAGTGTAGACGAAAATATAAAACAAAGTAAATTTTTAAGTGGATTTTTTTTTATAATAATAATAAAGAAATTTTTAAGTGGATTTTTTTTTATAATAATAAAGAGTAAAAAGTAAATTATGGAGTGTTAAGTATTAAAGTTAAATGGTAAACAAACATTACCAACTCAAAAAAAAATTTAAGAATCATTTAAGAATTTTACAATATTTAAAATACTAAATTTATATGATTGTATATATATATATATATATTTATTTATAATTTTTTTTTTTTTAAATTTCATATATAAAATATTATATTTTTATACATAAGTAATTTATCTTCATATATAAGTAATTAAACATCATAAGTGATTTATTTTAATATATAAGTAATTTTAACATAAGTGATTGAGCTTTAACATAAGTGATTTAGCTTCATATATTCTATTTTTATACATAAGTAAATTTTTTCATTAGCAAAGATATTTTATTTATTTGTTTTTGCATTTAATATGTTTGAATATTTTTCAAATGTATTATCAAATGCTTCCGAAAATTTCTTGTCCGCCGTTTCACGTTTCTGCTTTCGTCGTCGCTGTTCTGTCTTTTGTTGCTTTTTTAATACTTTGATCTGTTGTACGAATTTCTTTTTCTCTAGTGTTGTTGCTATCGCAGATAATCTGTATAAATTGGCTATCTCCTTCCTTATTTGTACATATTTTCCTCCTCTTGTCTTATTTTTTTTTTTTTTTGTAGTTGGTTCTAGTGTATTTGTTACAACTGGATGTCGTTTCTTGTATTCCTCTATGGATATTGGTTTTGGACCAATTTGGTGGCTATTCTCTCCTATGACTTTGTATTTTCGTCTGGTGTTCGGTGGGCAGGATCGCCATGTACTGTTTATGCTTATGATTTATATATGTTATATAGGGTTATTTAATATATATTATTTGTATACTAACTTCATCCATTTGAAGCAACAATGCTACCTCAATATTCAACAGGCAAGATTGCCGACTTTGTTGAGGAAGTTAGTTTTAGGAGTTTTAAATTTAAACAAGCGTGTTGCTTTATAATAAAGATAAGACTCAGTTGACTTCTGATTGAAAAGTGAATTTTTATTATAATTCTGTCTCTTTATATACCCTAATTATTTGTTTACAATTAAAATTCCTTAGAAATATTATTCCCTTTAAAACTATATAATTCTTGTTATTTAGATTTGGTCAGCATTTTTGACCAAAATTATTTTACTTTAATTTTACTATTAAAATATATATCTACTCATATTACAATTTTGTGCATTAGGTTTAATGCATAATTCTTATCTTTTAATTTTTATATTTTATGAAGGTGGGTATACACCATGTATATACCGATATATATTCATTACAGTTGGTTCTTTTTTAATTTCGTTCCTTATTTTTTCCAACGTTGACATTTATAAATTTTTTATTATGATGTTTTTTTCCAAATAGTGAGGCCACAGCCCATCCACTATATCATTAGGCAGTGCCTGTTGAGGGTCTTGAAAAAAAAATTGTTACTATTATTATTGCAGTTTTACATGTAGACCCAGTTTTTTTTTGGAGTGTAATCCAAAACTTGGTCACGGCATCAATGTTGTGACTCTCTTTTATTAATTACGTTGTCTTTACCATTTGTTATATTCACCTTTTTATTTATTATAATCCTCTTCTGGATTATTGATGTCCGGCCTGATCTTCTTAATTCTTCTTTTTTTCAACGAATAAATTTTACTTTTAAATAAACTCAACGACTAACAATTAGTTTAAATAAAACAAATACTATTTTCCGTTTTATTATTCAAGTACTATTATTGGTTTTCTTCACTATTGGCTTAACCTGTTTAGTTGAAGAGTTACAAATTAGAACTCCCCGAAATACCATTTTTTCTCCGTTTATATATTCTAATATTGCTCCCTCAGCAGTATTAGAATGTTCCAATAAATACAAATAATTAATATTTTAATTAAAGGTAAAATTGTTCAACAATAAATTCATACATTAATTATGTTAGCATTGCCCATTGTGTTTATAACACTTTATACTTTATTATTAGTTACTAAAGCTTATGTGCTTTAGTTTGTTTATCTTTTTTATTTATATATTTCGTTCTACATATTATACATAATAACTTATGTGTGTCATTTATTTTTTTGCTTTTTGCCTTATTTTTATACAATAATATCGTAATACGATGACGTTTTTTATTATTGTTTTGATTTAAACTTTCATTATACGTCCCTCATGATTCATGCCCTTAGCATGAATCATGAGGGACGTATAATGCGCAGCCGATACAAGGCGTTTTTAGGCAATGACGACATAAATGTATGAATATTGTCACACAACATGTACAACAGATGCCGGTAGTGCGATAAGCAACAAACGTCAAAAATCGACAATCATAATACAAACTACATGCTATCACTTGAAATGACGAAATACGACAATCACAATCGGGCTGAATAATTAAACAAACAAAAAAAACTATTTTTTTATATAAAGCCTGTACGATGCTCTTGCTAAACTGAATTAAATAGTAGAGATAAATTGATAAATTGCTACACTGAATTAAATAGTAGAGATCAGTTTTAATAATTAGTTATTAAATATTATTAATTATTAATTAATTAATTATTAATATTTAATAATTGAATTCAAATTTTATATGGAAAATTTAGTTTAGCAAGAACAGTGTACTAGGCTTAACTATATAATTTCAAATTATATTTGTCATATCTAATTTGGCATTGTTAGTGAAGTAAAATCTAGTACATTCTATAAATTTTGATACGATATCAATCGATTATCTTGATTCCAATTTTTTATTTCGAGAATCGTTATCAAAATTTTTACTCGATTATCATTCTACGCGATATCGACTCAGATAATACGAGCCCTGAGCATGAATCATGCGGGACGATTTCGACAGTCGTGTATCTCTAAATATGGGATTTGAGATCACTGGAGACGACAATGGTCACTTGGTTTGTTGGTTGGTTTGAAAGGAGGGAGGATTAAGTGCTCCACGCACATAGGCCACTAGGGCCCGTAGTATACTCCCGCCGACGGCTAACTTCTACCCTAAAGCTTGTCGACCCATCCCACGTATTTCATGAATGCTATTATTCTTGCTGGTTTAATTTTACCAGCCTCCGTTAGATTCCTTAAGAAGTAATTATCAAGGTGTTTGATTCTTCTATTTCTTACTGCCGGGCAGTTGCACAGTAGGTGTTCTACCGTTTTATCATCTTCCTCACAGCCTCTGCAACAAGTCTCTCTGTTGACAAAGTTAACCTTGAGGCATGCTTTCTCAATAGAATATGACCTGAATATGAACCTTATATCCCGCTTCCGTTAACTCCATGAGTAAGTCATCCAGGACTAAAAGCCATAGAAATGGTGATAATATACCACCTTGTGGGGTACCTTTTTTGCTGTGACCCACCTTCTTGGAGTCCCCGAAATCAGCCTGTATTCTCCTACTTCTTAACATAGAGGCTATCCAGTTAACAATTTTACTGTCCGCCCCTTTGCATATAAGTCTTCTTATGATTGACTCCGTATCGTCGTTGTTGAAAGCACCTTCAATGTCTATAAACATCCCTAAGGTAGTTTCCTTCACTGAGAATGATTTCTCAATTATACATGCAACGCTGTGCAGGGCTGAGTCCACTGACCTTCCTTTACAATATGCATGCTGATGTTTCGACAGTGCTGAGATTGGTATTGATGTTCTCAGTTCTAATTCAATTATTCTCTCCATAGTCTTCAGTAGAAACGAGGTCAAGCTTATTGCCCTATATGAATTTGCTAAGGCATAGTTACTTTTTCCAGGTTTTGGTATGAAGATTATTTTCGATTTTTTCCATTCATCCGGAACGTAACCCATTTCAAGACAGGCTCTGTACACTTAACATAGCCTTTCTAGTAGTGTCACATTCGCATTTTTCAAGAAGACGGGATATATTCCATATATGCCAGGTGATTTAAATGGCTTGAATGAGTCAATTGCCCATTTAATTTTCTCAATAGCTATTAGCTCCTGTGTGTCCAGTAGAGATAGTCTGGAGTCGACTATATCCACGTTTTGGTCTTGCTCTTCCAGATTGTTTAGGCATCCTGGAAAATTTGCTTCAAGTAGTATATTCAATGGTTCTTCTGCCGAAGTGGATTCTGAACCGTCTTCGTGCATTAGTAGTTCCGGCTGAGTGTGAGTTTTTGCTAGGATTTTTTTCAGTCTGGCCCCCTCGTTCACACTACAAATTTGTTCTGTGAAACTTTTCCACGATTCTCTTTGGGGTTTCCTACATTGTTTTTTATACTCTTTGAGAGTGGTTTTGTAATCTACCCAATCAGATTCTAAATCATAATTTTTTGCTCTGTTAAAAAGCCTCCTGACTACCTTTCTGAGGTTCAGAATTTAACCACTCATCCAAGGTTGTTCTCTTTTCTTACCTTCTGTTTTGAGCGGACAAGCCGCTTCAAAAGCACCTATCATCGAGCTTGTGAGGAATGCAACTTCTGACTCGATAACCGTAGCTGTGTCTATAGAAATAGGCGCAGAGTGTGTAAATAACCTATTATCTAAATTTTCCCTATATAATTGCCAGTTTGTTTTCTGTGGGTTCCTATAGCTATTACCTATTCTATGTTCTGATATTACTTCAAAACAAATCCACGCGTGATCTGAAAAGGATGGCTCATTTGAGACTCGCCAATTACGGACGCTATCGTGGATTCGCTTCGAAGAAAGTGTTATATCTAAAACCTGTCTCCTATTTTTGTTCATAAAGTTGGGTTTGCAACCTTTATTTAATAGAAAGAGTTCGCTACTGACTAAAAATTCAAATAGTGACTTACCCCTTTCATTTGTGTCTGTACTACCCCAAACTTCGTGGTGAGCGTTGGAGTCACATCCAATTATTATCTCCTTTTGTTTCATCATGGAATATTCTACCGCCTTCCTCATATCCGTAGTTGGTGGTGGATATGACGAGTCATACGGTAAGTAACAAGAAGTCAACAGTATTTCCGTGGAGTTTATCCCATTTCTGAGATTCCACAGGACCACAACGTTATCCTTGCTACTAACCTGCGGAATATAGATCAAATTATTATTTCTTTTTGCAACAATACACGATCTGGGTCTACCCTCACCTGTATCGTAAAATACCTGGAATTCGTTTGCGCTCCGACCCCAAACCACGTTGTCCTTAGTCCATGGTTCTTGTATCAGCGCTATGTCTGCTGCTCCTCTAAGTAGGTATTCCTTTAATTTGTTGGTAGCTGTACAACTACGATGGAGATTAGCTTGGACTATCTTCATGTTGTTGAACTAATACCCCCTTTCTCCGCCGTAGTAATGTTCATCAAAGGCGACTACTACGTTAGTACATGTAAAAATAGCGGTTATATTTAGGTCATCAGTTAAGGTATCCTCGTCAGTCAAACTGCCAAGGTCTGTACCCACCTCAGATTCCACCATGCCTAAATCCCCGACTGCACCTAGCAAAGAATCAAGATCTTCATCTATCTTGCTAGGATTAGTTTCCTTGTTTTTTTCCTCCTTACCTACACCCCCTGGTTTTGAGATACTAATCTGTATCTTTCTGGATAAATAATAAATCCATCCAGATACATTTTTGAGAGTCACTAAGGACTCGTTCAAAACTCCCAAAAGCAGAAGTAGGCCTTCCTTCTTTTGCTCCTTGTGGATAACACTCCAGGATTGTGCGCCAAGGTTTAACTTATTGTTAAAGATGTCAATAAATCTTAACACATCCTGGGGTTGCCTAGTCTCTTCAGGTATCCACAAGAATACCTTATTGAGTCTAGGCACCTCATTCTTCCCAACTACATGCAGGTCTGAGTCCTGCTATAGCTTACCTTTCTTCGTAACCATATCCTTCACGAATTCCACCGACTCTAAATCCTGACAGGTTACTCTGAAGACATCACCAGACAAGCGACTCCACTCAAAGTGGGTTATAAAGCCTTCTGGTTCTGCCGTCATCGCTTCAATCTGCCAGGATTCAAAACTATCCTTCAGCATCTTCTGGTTTCCCAGAAGAATTTTTCCCTCCGGATGAGCTCTGTCGATTATCGCGATCTTCGAGCTGTCATCAGAGGCATTGCAGGGCATACCATCTCCCGATGGTATTTTCCTGTCACCTCTGACCTTACCTCTTTTCGCAACTGGATGCTCTTCTTCCTCTGATCTGTTACGCTTTTTACTCAGACATCCCGTTTTAGCATTAGCGTTTCCAGAGGTGGAAGGTGCTTCCAGCGCCGGTCTCTTCTCCTTCAGCATAGAGTATGCTTCTTCCTTCGTCTTCCCTTCTTTGATCCATCTTGTGAGCCATTTCCTGTCCGTGCCATTGAGATTCATGCGAATCTTGTTCGCAGCCTTATCGGGACTTACAGGAGTTTTGACTGCACAAGAGTAAGACTTACCAGTTTCAATTGCCGAGGTCTGTTTTGCCGTTAAATCCGAAACTACTGGCGACCTATCCCTTTTGGGGAGAGGCCCGCCGGCAGGCGTAGTAACTGCCGACGTTTGGGTAGATATCCGTACCCGCTTTATTTTCTTCATCTCTTCCATCATACATTCATGATGCGTTTTATACCTACCGCCACGTATAAAAATAAAGGCCGCCCATAATATGGGAACAGACGCCTACCCGTATGCTGACTGGCTGCCAGTTTAGGATACAGGATTTTCTCCCTCGTTTGTTTACCTGACCTAGCTTCCCGATTGGCATCAAAACCACGCGTTTTACTTTTATACCAATAAGTTTAGCATCATATGAAACGATATCGTAAAATATATTTCGTTTTATCTACCAAATTTACAAGATATTGTCTTAGCAATCGTGTAAATACAAAAAAAGTAGTTTTATTGTTATGGTTGAAAATTATTTTAGTAAATTCTAAAAGAAAAAAGTTATTATGATCTAAAATTTAAATTTTTTTGTGACATTGAATTGTTATTTTTATTTTAAACAATTTTAGGTAAACAATAACACTAAACAGTGACAGCCAGTCATTTCATGTGCTAAGGTTATCAATAAATTTAATATTTTAAGTTGGCAATATTATACCAAATTAAAATGTATACCAATAAAAAACGATAGCATTGCAATCGCCACCTGTGATATTATAAAAAAAATTGTGACTTTCGTCTGTTGTAATTTTTCACTACACTTTAATCAATCGCGTCGCGTTCTTATGATTTATACCCTGGTTTTATTTCCACTTTAAATTGCCACCCCACACGACCTCCTCCCCCCTCTAATAAAAAGTTCCCATACAAACTCCCGACTCCCGAGCGCCAAGTTTTGAAAGCGGGATGTGAACAAGGGCATATAGGGGAAGGAAATCCTGTCTTTATATTATTCCAAATCCAAAATGCCCTAAAGCACAGTCCAATCTTTGAAACCAAAATTTCATATAAAAATTTCAAAATTTCATATAAAAGGCCAAAGTAGTCCCACTGGCCCACCCACCCTTGTTGAACGGTATGTGGTACAGCCTCCAACTTTGGTGTTTTGTAATGGTCAGAGTTGGGCGCAACTTTGGAGGTGTATGTTGACCCCATAAGACAGAGGGGGCACAAGGACCCAAATTTTGCTTTTGGGGCCTAGGCCCTCCCTTTATAAAAAAAATAATGTTTTTTTTAAACAGACTTACTCCATAATTCCAGGGCTTTCATTTGATACCCCACTCGACGCACCTCCCCCCAAAAAAAAAAATTCATACAAACTTTAGCCCCCCTGGGGGGCCGTATTTTGCCCGACCCCTCCAAAAATTTTAGGTACGTAGGGGGAAGGGGGTGCATTTTTTTTTTAAGCCAAACTGGAAACGTTTCTGGGAGATAGAGGAAATAGATGAATGAAAGAATTTTACCAAAGAAGATTAACTCTGTGAAATACATTTTTTACAAACTCACAAAAGAAATTCAAATGGACTTTACGAAGTCAGTTTGCCATTTAAAAATAACATTCGTCCAACATTCACTGGATCTAAACAGCCAGCAATTTCAAGATTTCTACAATTATAAAGAAAATTTAAAATAAATCCAACTCTGGAAATTATGTATAAAGATTGCATTACCGATTATTTACAGCTACAACACATGCTAGAAGTACATCCGGTAGATAATGGATGTGTAGTGTACCACATCATGCAGTTTTCAAGGAGTCCAGTACTACAAAACATCATGCAGTTTTCAAGGAGTCCAGCACTACAAAACTTCGAATAGTCTTCGATGCCTCCTGCAAAGCTGCAAATAAAACTTCACTTAATGATTGTCTATTAACTGGAGCAAAACTACAAAATGAATTAAGTAGACTTATTACGAAATGGCGAAAATTCAAAATTACATACACAGCTCACATTACTAAAATGTATACAGCTGACATTACTAAAAAACCCTAATACTATCATAAAAAGATATGAGCTGAAGACGGTCACTTTCGGTACTGCATCAGCACCATAACTTGCTATTTGTACATTACACTAACTTGCAACTGATGAACAAAACAATTTCCCAATCGCATCCGATATTTAAAAAAATAATTTTTACGTTTTCCACTGAAAAAATGGGCCAGTAATGATGAAGCAATTTTACGAACAGTACCTGAAAGTGATAGAGAAATTAATATACCATTAACTTTAAAAAAAACTTAATGGATAAAAGCCTTGGGAATTCAATGGCATCCTGCCAAGGACATTTTCAAATTCAAGGTACACTTACCGGAAATCCCCAAAATTTCGAGACGCAGTATATTATCGGACGTCTCAAGATTGTTTGATCCACATGGATGGATATCTCCATGCATTATATACGCTAAATTAATGCTTCAAGAATTATGGCTCCAACAAGCTGGCTGGGATGATCCAGTTTCTGAAAATTTGAAATTTCGATGGCTGAAATATCGCAACGAACTAATACTTCTAGAACAAATTGAAATTCCTCGGTGGGTCCAAGTTACGTCAGAATCTAAAAATATTCAGATACATGGTTTCAGTAATGCATCCGAAAAGGCATATGCAGCGGTCGTATATTTACGTATAGCAGATGGTGAAAATGTTACAACTCACATGTTAACAGCAAAAACCAAAGTTGCGCCGTTGAAAAGCGTTTCACTACCACGACTGGAACTCAGTGGTGCTGTGTTGCTGGCCAAACTTATGTACTTCATCAAAACCTCTATGGATTTTAAAAATATTGAAACTTTTGACTGGACCGACTCTATGATGACACTTTCATGGATTACAGCACACCCATCCAGATGGAAATCGTTCGTTGCAAATCGTGTGTCAGAAATGCAATCACGAACCTCCACTCACATTTGGCACTAAAGATAATCCTGCTGATATAGCTTCACGTGGTTTATTTCTTTCAGAAATGAAAATTTCCTTACGTGGTGGCAAGGACCTACATTTTTAAAAACTTTTTCAGCTACAAACGTCAAAGACTCTATAACTCTTGATACAGACCTAGAAATAACAAAGATTAAAACTTATTTTATTAAAAACGATAATACCTTAACAAATATACTTGAAAAATATTCAAAACTTACCACTTTAATTAGAGTTATTGCATATTGTTTTAGGGCGATTTTTAACTTCAAAAATCCAAAAATTCGAAATTATACCCCATTGACTACTTATGAAATCGAAAAGGCTATGTTTTTGTAATAAACTATTTTCATAGAAACATAGAATTTAAAGATGAAATTTTAGCACTCACATCAAAATCAAAATCATTAAAATCCAGCAAGATTTTTAATTTAAATCCATTTCTAGATAATAATAAAATCCTTCGTGTTGGATGTCGATTGTAAAATTCAAATCTTGAATATGATAGAAAACATCCGATAATAATTCCACGAAATAGCTATCTAACTACATTACTGCTGCGTGATACGCATATAAGAACAGCACACGGTGGACAAATATTAATGACTGAATATTTACAAAATAAATACTGGGTATTAAACATGAAACAAAATATCAAACAAATTATAAAAAATGCATAATGTTTTAAATTTCAAAATCAAAATACTAATCAAATCATGGGAAATTTACCTGCATCTCGTGTACAAAAAGCACAACCATTTCAGAACACAGGGGTTTACTATGCAGGTCCAATCGAAATAAAAGCCTGGAACGGTCGTTGTAACAAAATGTATAAAGGATATCTTGCAATTTTTATTTGCTTATGAACAAAGGCTATCCACATCGAATTGGTCAGCGATCTCAGCACCACAGCTTTTATCGCTGCATATCGCCGTTTTTCAGCACGCAGAGGCATTTGCTGAAATTTATACAGCGATTGTGGTACCAACTTCGTCGGAACAAATAACTGCTGAAATGAAAACAATCCAACGGCAATGGTGTGACGAAGTAGCAAATCAACTCACTTTTAACTGCTGAAATGAAAACAATCCAACGGCAATGGTGTGATGAAGTAGCAAATCAACTCACTTCTTTAGGTACCCAATGGCACTTTAATCCTCCAGCTTCGCCACAATTTGGTGGCTTATGGGAAGCTGGGGTTAAATCTATTAAATTTCATCTCAAACGCATAACCATTAATAAAAAATTTACATTTGAGGAATACGCGACACTCGTAACCCAAATCGAAGCGTGTTTAAATTAGCGACCTCTTTGTCCTAAATCACCAGATCTTGATGATATATCAGCATTAACTCCAAGTCATTATTTAAATCTTGGATCGTTGCACACTCCGCCTGAAAAAGGTTTAAATATTATAAAATTAAATTCTTCAGATTTTTCTTTAGCTGGAAATACAAAAATTATATCAATCATTTTGGGAGCAATTGAGTGGTGAGTATTTATTCAGGGTGCAAAAACGACCAAAATGGAACGCTCAGCATGAGAGCATTAAAATTTGTGATCTGGTGATCCTAAAGGACGAGAGAATGCCACCGACAAATTGGCCACTCGCACGTGTAATCGAAGTTCATCCCGGTAAGGATTATCTAACCCGTGTCATGACGGTACAAACCGCGAAAGGTACTTTTAAAAGATCAATAAAAAAATATGCTTATTGCCAATAAAAGACAATTATGAAGAACAATCACAATAATAATAAACAATTAACATATAAACACATTAAATTTTTAATAGTAATAAAATCAATATTTATCTCAAAATTCAATATCTTTAAATATATATTATAAAATAATAATAAAAAAAAATAATGAACTCACATGTGATAAAAAATAATATTATTCCTTAGCATTAATTTAAAAGAAAACAAAAACACAAATAATAGTATTATTATAACATACATATTGCTTAATCCGTGATAATCTTTTAATTTAATAACTTTAGTGAATGAACTTTATATTTTTACTAAATTAAGAATTACTATACAAAGAACAAAAAAAATATAAATAAAAAAAAGTTTTTTAAAAATACTTTCCCTTAAAGAAATATTCAACTAAAAAGTAATAAACAAGCAAATAATACCACATCAATGTACTTTCCCGTTGAGTTTTAGCCACTGTCAGCAATAGTAAGGGTAAGCAGACCTCCTTATAAATGGCATTAATTCTAATAAGGTCTACTTTCCCTTACTATTGCTGACAGTGGCTAAAACTCAACGGGAAAGTACATTGATTTGGTATTATTTGCTTCTTTATTACTTTTCAGTTGAATATTTCTTTAAGGGAAAGTATTTTTAAAAAACTTTTATTTATATTTTTTATTTTACACTTTTTAGTCGGTCAAATATTTATTAATTTGACCGACTAAAAATATTTAAATACTTTGACAACTTGGGAATGATTTGTTTGAGCTCCTCGTGGCCCACGATTTGGAATTCCACATGTGGCCGATGTTTTGGGCCTTCCATGGCCCCCGGTGCCCACATGTTTTTTTGTATAATTGGCTCCACATGACAGCCCCACATGATTTTTTGTATGATGGGGCCCCACATTACCCCGTTTTGGGCCCGAGATGACTAAAGGCGCCCTCCAGATTACTGCCCATTTAGATGTACTGTTCGAGACCTTTCATTTGATACCCCACATGATTTTTGTATAATGGGGCCCAACATTGCCACTGTTTTAGCCCCTACATGACTAACGGCGCCCCACGAAATACTCCCCATTGAGATGTACACTTCAAAACCTTTCATTTGATACCCCACATGATTTTTTGTATTACAGGGCCCAACATTGCCCCCGTTTTGGTCCCGACATGACACACGGCGCCCCCCCGACTACCGCTTAATGAGATGTACTCGTCAAGACCTTTCATTTGATACCCCACATGATTTTTTGTATTATAGGGCCCAACATTGCCCCCGTTTTGAACCCGACATGACCCACGGCGCCCCCCGGGCTACCGCTCAATGAGATGTACTCGTCAAGACCTTTCATTTGATACCCCAAATTAATTTTTGTATTATGGAGCCCCACATTGCCCCGATTTGAGCCCGGCATGACCCACGGCGCCCCCCGTACTACAGTCCAATGAGATGTACTAGTCAAGACCTTTCATTGGATACCCCACATGGTTTTTTTGGTACATTCAAAAATTAAACGGCTCTCCGAGCTCCCTTCCCCCTCATCAAAAAAGCCCAAAATTTATATGGTACCAAGCATATGATGACACGAGCTCAACTTCCAAATTCAATCGTCAAGCCGTTTAAGAGTTATGGCCAGGTGAGGAGATATATATATATATATACCTATATACTGGAAGTGTGAATTCATAAAAGGGAAAGTAAAAACATTATTATTTTTCGTATGTTGTTGTTGCAATAGTAAAAAAAAATCGCATTTCATTCCCAAGTTGTCAAAGTATTTAAAAAATATTTAAATACTTTGACAACTTGGGAATGATTTGTTTGAGCTCCTCGTGGCCCACGATTTGGAATTCCACATGTGGCCGATGTTTTGGGCCTTCCATGGCCCCCGGTGCATACATGTTTTTTTGTATAATTGGCTCCACATGACAGCCCCACATGATTTTTTGTATGATGGGGCCCCACATTACCCCGTTTTGGGCCCGAGATGACTAAAGGCGCCCTCCAGATTACTGCCCATTTAGATGTACTGTTCGAGACCTTTCATTTGATACCCCACATGATTTTTGTATAATGGGGCCCAACATTGCCCCTGTTTTAGCCCCTACATGACTAACGGCGCCCCACGAAATACTCCCCATTGAGATGTACACTTCAAAACCTTTCATTTGATACCCCACATGATTTTTTGTATTACAGGGCCCAACATTGCCACCGTTTTGGTCCCGACATGACCCACGGCGCCCCCCAGACTACCGGTCAATGAGATGTACTCGTCAAGACCTTTCATTTGATACCCCACATGATTTTTTGTATTATAGGGCCCAACATTGCCCCCGTTTTGAACCCGACATGACCCACGACGCCCCCCGGGCTACCGCTCAATGAGATGTACTCGTCAAGACCTTTCATTTGATACCCCAAATGAATTTTTGTATTATGGAGCCCCACATTGCCCCGATTTGAGCCCGACATGACCCACGGCGCCCCCCGTACTACAGTCCAATGAGATGTACTAGTCAAGACCTTTCATTGGATACCCCACATGGTTTTTTTGGTACATTCAAAAATTAAACGGCTGTGCGAGCTCCCTTCCCCCTCATCAAAAAAGCCCAAAATTTATATGGTACCAAGCATATGATGACACGAGCTCAACTTCCAAATTCAATCGTCAAGCCGTTTAAGAGTTATGGCCAGGTGAGGAGATATATATATATATATACCTATATACTGGAAGTGTGAATTCATAAAAGGGAAAGTAAAAACATTATTATTTTTCGTATGTTGTTGTTGCAATAGTAAAAAAAAACAATAACAAACATGAACTTTTAATATATCAATCGCATTTCACAAAATTATAATGAATTATTTCTCGTATATATAAATATAAAAATTTTTTTAATAAAATTTTATTTTTACACTTTCATATAACCACAAACACGAGAGAAAAATTATATCGCTGGAAAATGAAAATCAACATGATTATCCATAAACCACCATAATCATCACACAACACTAAGATTTATTTATTATACTTTTATTCACAATTTATTGATAATTTTGCTCTTTAGAAATTATCACATATCACCGATGGATTTATATTTGCACCGAACCGATGAAATTATATTTGGACAAATATATTGATTCTCCAAGGTCCCGGAGCATGTTTACATCACGCACAATAACACGAGCGCAACCATCTTGAACGTAATTTGACATATCGTTCATCAGATGTTCGATGTAGTGTTGTCGATATACATTTTATTTATATTTTTATTCATTTTTTAAAGTTAAATCTCAGAAAAAGTAGAGTAATTTTAGAGTAGATTGAAGTTAAAGCTTTTTTATATTTGCTTACTACATTATGTAATTTATTATATATCAAAGAAAAGGTTGTTCAACTTAAAATTTTAAATATTTTTTCTATATATAATTTTTAATTGAAAATGAATATAATTAAAATACAAAACCAACATAATTAGCGAAACATAAAAAACCTACATTAAAAAAGAAACAAGGTGCTTCCAGCCAAGATTAAACATCTGCAAAGATAAACAAGGGGTAATACTATCAAATGAAGACGAAGTGATTAACAGATGGGCTGAATATTTTAAAGAACTGCTGAACATAACAGCATATCAAAGGCGGGATGATAATATTTATACTGCTAGCATCTCCTCCGACTTATAATGAAGTAGAAAAAGCAGTTCTTAAAATAAGAAATAATAAGGCACCTGATCAAGATACTATAACGGCTGAACTTTTAAAATAATGGAGGAGAATTTCTTCACCATAAACTACATAACCTAATATGTAAAATATGGAATGAACAATCCATGCCAGACAAATGGAACATTGGACTGTTATGCCCAATACACCAAAAGGGTGATAAAACACAATGCGAAAACTACAGAGGAATTATGTTACTAAATTGCGCATACAAAGTATTATCCAACATAATGTATGCTAGACTACTACCGTATGCTGAAGAAGTGCTAGGGGAATACCAATGCGGTTTTAGAAGTCAAAGATCAACGATAGACCAGCTATTCGTAATGAAACAAATTATAGAAAAATGCTATAAATATAATAAAGTTTTACATATTATATTTATCGACTTTAAGCAAGCATTTGATATCACAAATCAAGAAAAATCATCATTATTAAGGCAAGGAGTCTAGCTTTCCGCGTAAGCTAGCTAAACTGGCATTAATGACAATGAATAACGCTAATGCCAAGATATTAGTCCAAGGACAATCATCAAATGAATTTGACGTAAAATAAGGAGTAAGGCAAGGAGACGCATTATCTGCTTTATTTTTTAATATGACATTGAATTTTACCATTGGAAAGTTTGACAAAGGTGGAAATATATTTTCGAAAAGCTACCAAATAATTGCTTATGCCCACGATATTGCAATAATAGCAAGAAGTTATAGAGATATGATTGAAGCCTTTGTAACTATTGGAAAAGAAAGTATTAAGGTCGGACTGAAAATAAATGAAAACAAAACGGAGTATTTAAACATATCACGTGATGAACATATAAGATCGATACAAAATATTACGATTGGTGATTACAATTTTGAAGGGGAAACGAGTTTCACTTATCTTGGCACAATTATAAGAAACGATAACAATATGCACTACAGCATACAAGATCGCGTGAAAGCTGGTAACAAATGTTACTTTGCTAATAAAAAATTACTTCAAAACTGTTGTCAAGACAAACAAAAACTTTAATTTATAAGACCATCATACGACCAGTAGCAACGTATGGATGCGAAGTGTGGACGTTAAGCACAGCAGACGAACTTAAAACAGTTTAAGAATATTTGAAAGAAAAATATAAAGAAAAATTTGTGGTGCAAAAAGGTTGGATAATGGTGAATATGAAAGAAGATCTAATAACGAATTAGACCAATTAATACAAAGCGAAGACATAGTGCGTTTCGTAAAGGCACAGCGCCTGAGACGGGCTGGCCATGTAGAAAGAATGAAAGAGGATAGACCACAGAAGATAATATTCAACAGGCGGCCTGATGGATTCCGAGGACGAGGTAGACCAAGAGCTATATGGTCCGAGAATGTAGACAGAGATACCAGAACCTAAAATATACAAAACTAGAGATCGGTGGCTAAAAACAGAAACGAATGGAGGCAAATAGTAAAGAAGGTCAAAGCTCACCCCGAGCTGTAGCGCCATATGATGATGATGATGATAATTTTTAATTATTCTTTTTTTGAATCTCACAACGATCATATGGTTTTGTCTTAATTTAATAAATACAGTATCGGAAAATAAATTTATAACGCTTAAAATATTCAGTTTTTCTTCTTTCATTTAAAAATTTTATTTTATAAAATTACTCAGTATTGAAAAGTATTTTTTATTAAAATTAATAATCATAAATTAAGGATGTCAAGTCCTTAACAGCAATTGTACAGCATAATCAGGTTAACAGATATGCAATTACGTCAAAATTGCATAAGAGAAGCTCAATATTCGGAGGCCAGATTCTTGTATCCGCAGTTAGTTTATAACCTTTTGGATAATAACTATTTTAATGATAAAAATGATAGATTTAAGATATCGATTATACTTAGAACTCGAGGTGAGCTATTAAATTTAAATTATGTGCCTCATAGAGAGTCAACTTCCTCGAATTGTACCTTATGCAATCTTAGAGCAAGTGAAGATGTTCATCACTTTCTATCAGTATGCCCAATTCTTAAGGAGCTGAGAATTATTTATTTTGGAAAAAGATGTTTAAGTCTAATTGAAACAAAAGAATTCCTAAATGGAAGCAATTGGTTAAAGTTAGCTGGATATTGTAAAGACGCGCTACATTATCGTAAAGATTATATCGAAAATTAAAGTGCAAATTATAATAATATAGGAAAAAATGTAACAGTAAACCACATCAATCTTTCAGCAGACGGTTATTTACCAATGCCTATATTCATTAATTAAATTCAATTTTCTTGTTTTTGTAAAGCTTTTAAATTTACTTTAAATAAAATGAATTATTATTATTATTATTATTATTTTTATATACCAATATGTGAAAATGGTAAAAAATCTTTCATATTTTTTAATAATTTATTTACATTATATTGTAATTCATGCGTAAATTCATCATCAGATAAAGAATCAAAATCATATTTTGGTATTTCTAAATATCGTTTATCAAGATTATAATATTTATGTGTTAATTTTAATACACCATTTTTAATTGATGAATTAACATTTAATTTCTATATTTGTTGTAATATAAAAAAGTGAAAATTAAATGTTAATTTATCAATTTTACTTTAGACTTCAGTACTTAAGTTCAGACAGTAATGAAATTTATGAAAATCGACTTGCGTTCCTAATTTTGACATTTTTTTTACAGCAAAACTCATAATAAATTGTTGCAGATAAAAATCTGAAGTAAATTTTATTAAAATCCACCTTTAAGCTGAATTGCAAATAATAAAAATAATTTATTATTTTACTTAAAATATTTTTTTTAATAACGTGTAGCAGCGGAGGAACTAATTTTATTGGTGCAACAATACCCAGTCTTGTATGACGTGGCTAGATCGGATTATAAAAATAATTGCGTCAGATAAAAAAATTGGAATAAAATAGCCAGTTCATTAGGATGTTACACGGGATACTTATAAATTAAGATATCTAATAGTTTTATTAGTTTTAATATAAATTTCAGGCAGAACTTTTAAAATTGAAGTCCATCAGAGATAATTTTTACGCTACCAAACAAATAAATGCTGATTAAAGTGGATCTGGGCGAAAACGCAAATAATCATCATATGATCTATCATTTTTTAAATATATGGCTATAGAAAAAAAATCAGTTGTCTGTTGAAGGGAATGTAGAAGATCAGTTGTGAGGAATGTAGGAGAAAATAATCCCAAAAAAATTAATAATTATAAACACAAATTATCTTTAATTTTTATATGTTTTGTTGTGAATTGAGGCACCCTGTGCTTCAATTCACAACAAAAATCAATAAAATTTCCAATTAATAAAATTATTAAATTTACTTAATTTAAAAAAACAAAAGTTTCAAATTACGCGTTGCCCGTGTACAGCGAAATAATTTAATTCAATAAATAATAATTTCTCTGTGCTGACAACGCATAAAAATTAATTAACAAATTAAATTAAAATTGATTATTATTATTTTGTTGGAGAAGCTCATTGGTTTTCCAAAATCTTATTGGAAAATTATTTTGTTGGAGAAGCTCATTGGTTTTCCAAAATCTTATTGGAAAATTCTTAGAAAGCTAAAAAAGCTCTCCAACAAAATAAAAAAGAAAACAAAATTAAAAATATTGTTGTGTTCAAAAGTTTATGGAAATATTATTATATTCTGGCTATAGCCAATCTATATAATATATTTTCCTATTGAACTGGGAGCGTAATAATTTAAATAAAACTTCAAATATTTAAAGTCTAAATTAACTATTTATTTATTCAAAACTTATGTTAACAAATTAGCCTTGTACAGAACCTTTAATTCTGAAAGCTGTTAACTGTAAGCTGAATAAATTTCGACTCTCTGAATTACCAAAAAATCCAAGTATTTATACGCAAATTTTAATTTGCCGGCCTTTGTTTACATAAAAAATGTAAACAACCTTGATTTACTAATAACATAATTAATTTATGATTGAGTAATTGCACTCAATATTAATTATTATTAATTGTTTGTTTTCATACCCAAAATTGCATAGTCGACAAAATTGCGCACTAAGAATTATTAAATTATTGACACAGTTTAATAATACAAATTTAACTAGAACAATATTTTATATTTGAATAAATATTGTTCTTGTTACGCAATGCGAAAAGCAAATATTTTATGGTACAAACAATTAGTTATCGTTTATTACAAAGACGGTGTTTTTATTCCACAACACCTCCCCCTTTGAAGTACAAAAATGGATACATTTTTTGAATGTTGGGCAATTCAGAGTTGTTCAATTTATTCAGCTTTTTTTTTCAATTTTTTAATCTTATTTTCTATACATTTTATTTTCATATATATTTTTTTTCACAATTTTTAATATACAAATTTTTTTAAAATAGGTATAATTTTATATATACCTTTTATATATCAATTTTTTATAAATTTATTCTTTTACATACATTATTTTTATATTTTAACAATATTTTATTTCCAACTTTTAACTTTATTAAACATTTGTCAATTTTATATACATTTCAATTCCTTTTCAACTTTATTTTAATACATTTTTTCTTCAATACAATTATTTTTATTTTCCTTTTATTCTTTCTTTAAGCATTTTGTTTTAAAAACCGAATTATGCACTCTTAACAATTGGTTAAGAAAATTCACCTATCTTTAAGAGATTAGGCTCGGTCGTTTCCCTAAAACATTTTTTATTTTTATAGCAATTTAACAATTGTTTCAATATTTTTTAATTCAATTTTTATACTTCTTTCAAATAACTTTTTAATTCCTTTTACAACAATTTTACATTTAATTTCAACAATTGTTTTAATTAAATTTTCATAACCATGTTGCATTTAATTTTAATAATTTTATATCTCAATTCTACATTTCAATTTTAATCATTTTACAATTCATTCAATTTTAACTCAATTTTCATAATTTCTTTTAATATTAAACAATATTTTCCAATACAACATTAATATACAATTTACGTTTTTAATCTTCAATTTTATACAATATTTATTTTTTAAAACATCAATATACGTTTTACATTTTTTCATCTTTGAATAATACTTAATTTTTTCATTTTTTAAAGAACTTTACATATTTCTTCCTTTACATAAAACAATATTAAATATTTCTTCATTTTTAAATATCAATTTTAAATATTTTCATAATAATTTTTTTTATATAATTTACAAAACAATTTTATTATTTTCAATCATTATTTATTTAATATTAACTTTAATAATCTTCTACTTCCTTCCCCTTTTATCCTTATTTTTTTTTATATTAATTCTAACAATTATTCATTAAAATTTTACAAATTATTTTTATTCTAAAAAATTTTTTTTTTATACTTTTTTATTTTTATTTTATATATTACAATTTCCTATATATATAATTTTCTATATTATTAAAATTATTTTATTATTTTTTCAACATTAAATACATCCATTTTTTTTTTATTTCTTTCTATTACCATTCGTTTTCTATATTATCATTGATTTTAAATTTTTCAATTTAATTTATAACTTAATCTAAAGGTATGCAAATTTAAATTTAGACTATTTTAATAACTTTCAACTATATATATATTTTTTCTTTACAAGTGCATTTATTTTTTAATAAAACTCTACTTCGTTTTTTTTTACTGTAATTGGCTAGTTAATTATTATTCTCTAAAAGTTAAAATTTATAATAATAAATTTACTAAAAGTTTAATTTTAAGTACTAACAAAAATATTAAAACTTTGAATATTACAAGAAACTTAATTTGGATTTATCATTTCCAAAAACTTTAAACTATATGTATTATGTTGTATGCACATAAAAAAGATTAATTATTCTTATCAAAGACAAAACAATTTTTATTGAAATATAAAAAACTAATCTAGATTTAACATATTAATCGTATAAAGTTATAAAAATCATTATTTTCGAGTTTCCTAATTTTATGCATGTTTCCTAAAATATTTATAATTCCGTGGAATTATAGAAGGATAGTATTTATGAGTTTTGTGCGCATTTGCTAGCGAACAATTTTCATTCGATTTTTCCTTTAGTATTTGTATTTCAGTAATTTGAGTTAAATTATTTATTTTTACAACAAAATTTGTATTAAAGTTGGTCCATACTTGACTCTTATCCTTTTGTTGAATCAATTCTGTTTCTATTTTTTCTACGTGCTTTTCGATATACTTTTCTGCATTTTCATTAAATTGTATTATTTGATAATTTTCCTGCTGTGGAACTATACTCGGTTTAAGTTCCGAAATTAACATTTCTTCGTTTTTGTCCTGTACTTCTTCATTGTTATATAAAAGTCTAATATGACTTAATGCTTCTTCCGAATTTTCTTCATATTTATGTATCTTTTTATCCTTAATTTTGTTTTTTCTACATTGTTTTTTTTCGTTGCTTGTAGTTTTAGTTTTTTCATCCTGTATTTCTATAACATTACCATATTCTATTTTTTCTACGTCCAAGTTTTTACTCTCTTCTACTACATTATATTCTTCTACTACTTCGGATTTATTTATTACATCGTTATTTTTTAATTTATTTTCTCCACAAAAATTTAATGGATTTAATTCATTTTCCATTTCTTTTAATTCTGGTTTTTTGAATGCCGAATTCATCAATACTAAATAGTTTGGGTAGTACCCAAGCGTGGTACTACTACAAGGTTGAAATGAACATAAATTTGCTTCAGGTTTCCTAATTGGGGTTTTAACAAAAGGAACTTCTATCGCCTTTTGCTTATTTATGGTACTCGAAATTTCCTGTAATTTTGACGTACCCTGAATATTGCATTTTTTATATAAATTATTATAACTAGAACTACCATCTTTGGGTATTCTTTTCTCCATATTAATTACTTCATTATTACTTTCTACTTCATTATTATTACAAAAATCTTCATTACTATTTCTCAATGTTCTACTATGCCCACAATGTTATATGCAATATTTTAACACGCCACAATGTTATATGCAATATTTTGACTCCTTTTTTCCTCAATTTTAAATGAATTTCTATTCATTATGATAACCTGAGCTCCATTGTCATTTGGGAACTTTGCTTTTTCTATGTTTGATGTATTCAGTGGTAATTCAGTATTTTCCTGTAAATTTTGTCTTCTTAATAACATAATGGTTTGGGATGAATCAGGGCGTTTTGATTCATCACTTATTAAAGCACGCGATTCATATTTTTGCTTAGCAGGGCAGTGAAATATACTGTGTCCTGGGCTGTCGCACCAGTCACAATTTTGTGCCACTAAATTTTCTTGATACATTATACAAAAACGGCTAGTATGACCTAGTTCTCCACAAATATAACATTTTAAATTATTTGTTCTATAATTATTTTTATTATTTGTCCCAAAATTGCTATTATAGCTATTGTAGCTATTTATATTTTTCCTGTAATTTATTTTGTTATTTGGTACCGAGTCATTATTTTTATTTTTATGATAACCAGTCTTTTGATCATCCATTTTCATTAATAATTTCCTTAATAATGTGGAAATATCATTATCATTAGGCAGATTTTCTGTTAAATTGCTCCTTGTATAGTTTTCCCTGGCGTATTCGATCGCCTTTTTTATTGTGTTGTGTTCAAAAGTTTATGGAAATATTATTATATTCTGGCTATAGCCAATCTATATAATATATTTTCCTATTGAACTGGGAGCGTAATAATTTAAATAAAACTTCAAATATTTAAAGTCTAAATTAACTATTTATTTACTCAAACTTATGTTAACAAATTAGCCTTGTACAGAACCTTTAATTCTGAAAGCTGTTAACTGTAAGCTGAATAAATTTCAACTCTCCGAATTACCATAAAAACCGCATTATTTATACACACTTTTTTACTTCTCAGCTTTTTGTTTACATTAAAAATGTAAATAGACTTTGTTCCAATAATAATACAATTAACCAATTTGCGCAATCATAATTATTTTGCGTAATCATAATTAGTAATAATTATTATTATTTGTATTTGTTGTTACCCAAAATTGCATACATTGCATAAATGCGCACTAAGCATTATTTATTATATGCTAAGTTTATTAACTTTATGACATAGTTAATTAATATAAATAATATTTTTAATATTATTTCGCAATGCGTAATGCAAAATATTTTGGGTTCATATAACAAATATAACAAATATACAGGGACGGCGTGTTTTATTCCACAACACCTCCCATTTTGAAGTAAAAGAAATGGATACATTTTTTTTTTATATATGGTAATTCAGAAATTCTCAATTTATTCAGCTTTTGTTTAAAAAAAAATTTATTTTTATATATTTTATTTTAAAATTTTTTTTTTTTTACAATATTTAATTACAAAAATTTTTTTTAAATTGGTATAATTTTATATATATATATCAATTTTTCTCTAATTTTATACAATCCAAATCATTTATAAGTTTATTCTTTTGTATTTATTTTAATTTATATACTTTCTTTTCACATTTTGTTTTAAATACCGAATTATGCACTCTTAACAATTGGTTAAGAAATTTCACCTATCTTTAAGAGATTAGGCTCGGTCGTTTCCCTTACACATTTTTTTTTTTCAAATCTTCTATTTTTATATAATTCCTTTTATATTTCAATAAATTTTTCATTTTGTATCTAATTCTCTCTTTTCAACGTTACTTTATTATTCAAAGCATTTTAATTTTATAATTTTCATTTTTATATTAAACAATATTTTTCACATATTACATTTATCTTTCCTTAATTTTTTTTTTTTCAATTTCACTTTTCACAATTTTAATTTTAATGCTTATTTCACCTTTCTTTTTACCAACAATTTCCAATTTATTCTTTCCTTTAAACAATTCACAATTCATTTTTTTTCTTCAATATTTTTATATACTATTTATTTCTTTATTTTCAACATTTTACTTAATATTTTTAAGTATTATATTAGATACAAAACATTTTCTTTAATAGTTACAAATTATTACTATTTTTAACAATTTATTTATTTTTCATTCATTACAATTTATTATCCTTTTTTACAATTTTACAACAATTTTACAAATTGTATGTATACCTTTTAAATTTTTTTTTTTTTTTTTTTTTTTTTTTCAATTCTAACAATTATTTATTAAAATTATACAAATTATTTATAAAAAAAATTTATACCCTATTTTATATATTACAATTCCCATATTAAATTTTTAGTACATATTATGTAATTTTCTAAATTATTAAATGAAAATTTATTTTATTACTTCCTTTACTTTAAATATATCCATTAAATACATCAATTTTCTTTCATTTAAATTTCTTAATTTAATTTAACTCAGTATAAATGTATGCGAATTTAAATTTAGATTATTTTAATAACTTTCAACTATATATATATATTTTTTTTTTTTTACAAGTGCATATATTTTTTTTTTTAATAAAACTCTACTTCGTTTTTTAACTGTAATTGGCTAGTTAATTATTATTCGCGAAAAGTTAGAATTTATAATAATAAATTTACTAAAAGTTTAATTTTAAGTACTAACAAAAAATTTTTAAACTGAATATTATACCCCCAAAACTTAAAATTATATTTATTATGTTATATTACTAAAACTACATTAATTTATATAAAAAAAAACTAATTTGATTTTAAATTTTTCTCCTAAAAATATACACCAAAAGATTAATTATTCTATCAAAGACAATAGTGTATTGTACATATAAGTATAGTATATTGTCTTAGGTTATATATATTTTTTTTGATTAATGCTAAACTATTTTCCGAGTACTTATTTAACTAAGTTACTGAAATAGTTTTCCCAAATAATTATTAATCTAAATAAAAAATTAAACTAATTTTAGAATTTAATATATTTAATCTATAAAGTTATAAAAATTATTATTTTCGAGTTTCTTCATTTTATGCATGTTTCCTAAAATATTTATAATTCCGTGGAATTATTGTAAGACTATATTTATGAGTTTTGTGCGCATTTACTAGCGAACAATTTTTATTCAATTTTTCCTTTACTATTTTTATTTCAGGATATTGGGTTAAATTATTTATTTTTACAACAAAATTTGTATTAAAGTTGGTCCATACTTGACTCTTATCCTTTTGTTGAATCAATTCTGTTTCTATTTTTTCTTCGTGCTTTTCGATATACTTTTCTGTATTTTCATTAAATTGTATTATTTGATAATTTTTCTGCTGTGGAACTATACTCGGTTTAAGTTCCGAAATTAACATTTCTTCGTTTTTATCCTGTACTTCTTCATTGTTATATAAAAGTCTAATATCACTTAATGCTTCTTCCGAATTTTCTTCATATTTATGTATCTTTTTATCCTCACTTTTGTTTTTTCTACATTGTTTTTTTACATTGCTTATAGTTTTAGTTTTTTCATCCTGTATTTCTATAACATTTCCATATTCTATTTTTTCTACGTCCAAGTTTTTTCTCTCTTCTACTACATTATATTCTTCTATTACTTCGGATTTATTTATTACATTGTTATTTTTTAATTTATTTTCTCCACAAAAATTTACTGGATTTAATTCATTTTCCATTTCTTTTAATTCTGGTTTTTTGAATGCCGAATTCATCAATACTAAATAGTTTGGGTAGTACCCAAGCGTGGTACTACTGCAAGGTTGAAATGAACATAAATTTGCTTCAGGTTTCCTAATTGGGGTTTTACCAAAAGGAACTTCTATCGCCTTTTGTTTATTTATGGTACTCGAAATTTCCTGTAATTTTGATGTACCCTGAATATTGCATTTTTTATATAAATTATTATAAATAGAACTACCATCTTTGGGTATTCTTTTCTCCATATTAATTACTTCATATTCATTATCTAAATCATTATTACTACAAAAATCTTCATAACTATTTCTCAATGTTTTACTATGCCCTTTTGGCGTATTATATGCAATATTTTGACTCCTTTTTTCCTCAATTTTAAATGAATTTCTATTCATTATGATAACCTGAGCTCCATTGTCATTTGAAAGCTTTGCTTCATCTATTTTTGATATATTCATTGGTAATTCAATATTTTCTTTATAAGTTTTTTCCTGTAAATTTTGTCTTCTTAATAACATAATTGTGGGGGATGAATCAGGGCGTTTTGATTCATCCCTTATTAAAGCACGCGATTCATACTTTTGCTTAGCAGGGCAGTGAAATATACTGTGTCCTGGGCTGTCGCACCAGTCACAATTTTGCGCCACTAAATTTTCTCTATATGTTGTACAAAAACGGCTAGTATGACCTAGTTCCCCACAACTATAACATTTTAAATTATTTTTATTAGTTCTATAATTATTATTTTTATTAGTTGCACTAAAATTTCTATTGTAGCTATTTATATTGTTCGTGTAATTTATTTTTTGATTTCGTTCCGAGTTCCTTTGGAAATTTTGTAGTCCAGAAGAATAATTTTCGTTATTGAAATTATTATTATTTTCATTTTTATGATAACCTGTCTTTTGATCATCAATTTTCATTAATAATTTCTTTAACAATGTGGAAATAACATTTTCCCTTGACAGATTTTCTGTTGAGTTGCTCAATGTGTAGTTTTCCCTACCGTATTCGATCGCCTTTTTTACTGCTATGTTTAAATTTGAGCAATTTTGTGATCTCACATAAAATTTCAATTGTTCCGAACATAATCCTCTTATAAAACTGCGTTTTGCTACTTTCGTCATTTCCTCTTTTAGAATCCTACCCTCACCTGGGTAAGTGTTATCTACCATAATTGTGTAGGCCTCCAGCTTTTGCAAGAGTCTATTTCCAAAATTTTCTACTGTTTCATCCTGTCGCTGATAACATTCCTCCAATTCCCTAGCTAATTGAGGAAGGTCCTTATAAGGTACAAAGTAATCACACAAAACATTTTTAAATTCCTCAAAATCTATAATATTTCTATGTTGGAAAAGAGCATTCGCTTTTCCTTTTAATTTACTTCTTATAAGATTGTTTAGAACAAAACTTCTTCCCCTAAATTCAGTTACATAATAAGCTTCTTCAGCCAGGTATAGAAAATTTTGTAAATCCAGAGTCGGGTTCTCCCCTGACCCTGAAAATACTGGTACATGTACTAAAAAAGTTTCAAATGTCTCAGTGACGGACAGCATTCCGTCGCTAAAAGACATTTTTTATAAAAAACGAAAGCTACATAAAACACATAAATTTTTTGGAAAAACCCATATTACCAAACTAAAAGAAATTATACAGATAAATTTCCAAAAAAAAACGCGAGACTCTTAATACAAAATAAATCTTCCTATTCACTAACATTTTTTTTTTTATTAACTAGCCAAATACAAAAAAAATTAATTTCCTTTAAATTTAGATCTAAAGATCCCAAACAAAATAAACTATTTATAAAAAACGATTTATATCAATCATGTATAAGAAAAAAAACTATAATTTTATTTTCATTTCATTTTTTTTTTTATTTTATGCTCTCATAATAATATATATATATTAGAAAAAAATTATTTATACATAAAAAAAATACAATGGTATATTATTACAAGAAAACGGTATATTATTTATTCTTTTAACCAAAGAAGAGTTTTATTACAAACTATACAACTGTATGGTTTTTTCTCGAATTTGGGATAAGTAATACTTTGCCAGTTGCGTATACAATTATTGCATACTTTACCGTGCTTAGTATTATGTATTGTCCCCACGGTATAAAATATTACCGGCATTACTTTGGTTAAAAACGACAAGAAAACGGTATATGAAAAATTGAAAATGGTTATACTTAAAGTATATATTTTTTACCTTTTTTTTTAAAAAAAAAAATTTAATGATTTATTTTTTTTTTGCAAACAAACTAAACTATTTAAATCTACTAACAATAGTTAAACAATTCCAAAAAAAAACTACTACGATGATTTGTATTTTGATACCAAAAAAAATTTACAACAAAATAATATACAAATTAAACAGAAACTACGCAAAATTGCGTCGTGTTTGTCCCTTGTTCGCTTCACGCGAAGTACAAGGGTGTTTATTTGTATTTTTTTTGTGTGTTTCGTTGTATTTTACTGACGTAACGTACTCGTTCTCGTTGTAGGCTGCTTTATATTTATAATAAAATTGCTCTCGACTTGATTTCCAAAAAAAACTGCTTTTGCTCTTCCTTCGATTTTTATTGTCCGTGAACCAAAATCCTGCTTTTTTGATTTTCCCAAAAAAAATTTAAAAATTTGTCCAAAAAAGTGGTGGTTCTACCAAGAAACGTAGTACTTGGTTAACCGGCTGCGCCAATGTTGCGTTCAAATGTTTAGGATATATTATATTTCTGGCTATAGCCAATCTATATAATATATTTTCCTATTGAACTGGGAGCGTAATAATTTAAATAAAACTTCAAATATTTAAAGTCTAAATTAACTATTTATTTACTCAAACTTATGTTAACAAATTAGCCTTGTACAGAACCTTTAATTCTGAAAGCTGTTAACTGTAAGCTGAATAAATTTCAACTCTCCGAATTACCATAAAAACCGCATTATTTATACACACTTTTTTACTTCTCAGCTTTTTGTTTACATTAAAAATGTAAATAGACTTTGTTCCAATAATAATACAATTAACCAATTTGCGCAATCATAATTATTTTGCGTAATCATAATTAGTAATAATTATTATTATTTGTATTTGTTGTTACCCAAAATTGCATACATTGCATAAATGCGCACTAAGCATTATTTATTATATGCTAAGTTTATTAACTTTATGACATAGTTAATTAATATAAATAATATTTTTAATATTATTTCGCAATGCGTAATGCAAAATATTTTGGGTTCATATAACAAATATAACAAATATACAGGGACGGCGTGTTTTATTCCACAACAATTGCTATATTTAAATTTGAGCAATTTTGTGATCTCACGTAATTTTTTAAGGATTCCGAATGTAAACCCCTTATGAAGGTTCGTTTCGCAACCTTCATCATTTCCTCTTTTAGAACCCTACCCTCACCTGGGTAAGTGTTTTCTACCATAATTGTGTAGGCCTCCAGCTTTTGCAAGAGTCTACTTCCAAAATTTTCTACTGTTTCATCCTGTCCCTGATAACATTCCTCCAATTCCCTGGCTAATTGAGGAAGGTCCTTATAAGGTACAAAGTAATCACACAAAACATTTTTAAATTCCTCAAAATCTATAATATTTCTATGTTGGAAAAGAGCATTCGCTTTTCCTTTTAATTTACTTCTTATAAGATTGTTTAGGACAAAACTTCTTCCCCTAAATTCAGTTACATAATAAGCTTCTTCAGCCAGATATAGAAAATTTTGTAAATCCAGAGTCGGGTTCTCCCCTGACCCTGAAAATACTGGTACATGTACTAAAAAAGTTTCAAATGTCTCAGTGACGGACAGCATTCCGTCGCTAAAAGACATTTTTTATAAAAAACGAAAGCTACATAAAACACATAAATTTTTTGGAAAAACCTATATTATCAAACTAAAAGATATTATACAGAGAAATTTCCTTAAAAAAACGCGAGACTCTTAAGACAAAATAAATCTTCCTATTCACTAACATTTTTTGATACCTTTTTTTTTATTAACTAGCCAAAAAAAAACATATTTAAGAAATTTATTTTCTCAATACAAAAATATTTTCAATAAACAATAATTAAAAAAACCTTTCAAAAATAAATACTTTTAATATATAATTTAACTAATAATTTTAATTTTTTTTTCATATTAAATAAAAATACAATTATACATATTGAAATTTCTATTAATATCAAATTTACTTTAATCAATCTACATAATTATATTAAAAGAGAAAAAAAAAATATTTTTTACTTTTTTCACCCATAAAGGGGTTTTATTGCAGATTATTCAATGATAAGGTTTCTTTTCGAATTGCATATAAAAATAATTTTTCGCCAAATACAAAAAATGATAAATTTTGATAAACAAAATATATACAAAATATATTTGTCCTTTGTAAGTTTTTATTAATAAATTTTCGTCAAATACCGAATACTATTTTTTATATTAACAAAATATATACAAAATAATATTTTGTTCCATACAAAAAATATACGTTCTACAAGAGAAATTAGGACAAAAACATTTCTAAAAAAATTACACAGAAATAATAAAAAATTTTAATTATGTATAACAAATTTTTTAATTTAACTTCATTACTAACAATATTCTCCAATATTTGTATAAAATGAATATATAAAAAAAATCCCTTACAAAAAAGAAAACTACTTTTACATCTAATTGTATATATAAAAAAATAAATTTAAAACAATTTTTTTTGAAAATTACACATTTTTGTATATATAAAAAATTGATTTTTAAAACAATACCTTTTTTTTTTTTCAAAAAAAAAGACTAATTATATACATCTATTTTTATATATTAAGAAAAAAAATTAATTTAGAACCGTATTTTTTCTTCCAAAACTAATTATACATCTATAAAAAATGTACAGACTAACCCAACAAAAACAACAAAAATTCTACAATTTTAAACAAAAAAAATAATAACTATACAATTTAAAACAGAAGCTACGCAAAAAATTAACTAGCCAAATACAAAAAAAATTAATTTCCTTTAAATTTAGATCTAAAGATCCCAAACAAAGTAAACTATTTATAAAAAACGATTTATATAAATCATGTATAAGAAAAAAAACTATAATTTTATTTTCATTTCATTTTTTTTTTATTTTATGCTCTCATAATAATATATATATATTAGAAAAAAATTATTTATACATAAAAAAAATACAATGGTATATTATTACAAGAAAACAGTATATTATTTATTCTTTTAACCAAAGAAGAGTTTTATTACAAACTATACAACTGTATGGTTTTTCCTCGAATTTGGGATAAGTAATACTTTGCCAGTTGCGTATACAATTATTGCATACTTTTCCGTGCTTAGTATTATGTATTGTTCCCACCGTATAAAAAGTTACCGGCATTACTTTGTTTAAATAAAAAACGATAAAAATTAAAAAAAATTGATATACCTAAAGTAAATATATTTTTTTTTCCTTCTTTTGTGAAAACAAAAACTAAATTATATTTGTAATGAAACTAAACTATTTAAATCTACTAACAGTAAAAACAATTGCAAATATAACAAAAAACTACTACTTTGATTTGTATTTTTATACCATAAAAATTATTACAACAAAATAATATACAAATTAAACAGAAACTACGCAAAATTGCGTCGTGTTTGTCCCTTGTTCGCTTCACGCGAAGTACAAGGGTGTTTATTTGTATTTTTTTTTTGTTTTTCGTTGTATTTTACTGACGTAACGTACTCGTTCTCGTTGTAGGCTGCTTTATATTTATAATTGCTCTCGACTTGATTTCCAAAAAAAAACTGCTTTTGCTCTTCCTTCGATTTTTTTTGTCCGTGAACAAAATCCTGCTTTTTTGATTTTCTCAAAAATTTCCAATAGTGGTCCAAAAAAACGGTGGTTCTACCAAGAAACGTAGTACTTGGTTAACCGGCTGCGCCAATGTTGTGTTCAAAAGTTTATGGAAATATTATTATATTCTGGCTATAGCCAATCTATATAATATATTTTCCTATTGAACTGGGAGCGTAATAATTTAAATAAAACTTCAAATATTTAAAGTCTAAATTAACTATTTATTTATTCAAAACTTATGTTAACAAATTAGCCTTGTACAGAACCTTTAATTCTGAAAGCTGTTAACTGTAAGCTGAATAAATTTCGACTCTCTGAATTACCAAAAAATCCAAGTATTTATACGCAACTTTTAATTTGCCGGCCTTTGTTTACATAAAAAATGTAAACAACCTTGATTTACTAATAACATAATTAATTTATGATTGAGTAATTGCACTCAATATTAATTATTATTAATTGTTTGTTTTCATACCCAAAATTGCATAGTCGACAAAATTGCGCACTAAGCATTATTAAATTATTGACACAGTTTAATAATACAAATTTAACTAGAACAATATTTTATATTTGAATAAATATTGTTCTTGTTACGCAATGCGAAAAGCAAATATTTTATGGTACAAACAATTAGTTATCGTTTATTACAAAGACGGTGTTTTTATTCCACAACAGTCAGTCGGTTTATTAAAAAAAAAAGTACTTTAGCAGTTATTCTTCTTAATTTAAGTCAGTAATAAATAGTTAAATTGAAAAAATTAATAAATAGATTTAAATTTTAAAACTTAAGTCATCAGATAAAAAATTCAGTTTTACTTTAAAAAACATTTAATTAGTAGTTATTTTGTCCGTCGGGAAAAGTAAACAGTAAAAAGAAAATTTAAAAACAAGTTCATTATTATTTGGACAAATAAGTAAATTGTAAAGGAAAAATTAAATCAGTTAATAAAATTATTAAAAAATAAGTTAATTGAAATAAAATAAATAAATTGTGTCTTTAATAAAAAATAACTAAATAAATAGTAATTAATAAAACTAAGAAACATTTAATTTGAAATAAAGTTATAGTAAATTTTATACATAAACTTAAATTTGTTTTACTTAGAAAAAAAAAGGTATTTGGAATGAAGAAAAATTAAACTGCAAATTATATAACGTAAAGGTGAGATAAAAGTAAATAGAATATAAAGTAAAGAACATCTAATGATTATAAAAATAATCATAACAATGGCGCTACGGACTGGATATAAAGTACGTTTCTTATCCAAAAGAATCTAGTGTGACGGTAAAACGGTCTTATAAATAAATAAAGTTATATAAAATAATTATAAAATCAAAGTCGACATAAATAAAAAAATTACAACAACAAAAAATAATAAAATAAAGTTAAGAGCATTACAAAAAAAATTTAAAAAAAAAATTATTAAAAAAAATGGTATCTGAAATTTAATAGAATTTTGTTTTCTTAAAATTTAACATCAGTGGTGGCAGAACAAGCAGTGGAAGCAGTAAAAAGTGCGGTAAAAATTGCAGAAATTTTTTTTTGAAAAAATTGCAGAAAAGCAACAAAGTAGCAGAAAAAGTAGCTGGTAGCGGAAGAAGCAGAAAAAGAAATTAAAAAAAAATTTTATATATTAAAATTACAATATTAAAATATACAAATTTCAAATAATTTTTTATATATACGAAAATATATAAAACGGGCTGTTAATAATATTTTAAAGATATAATATATATATACAATCATAATATATATATAAATATTATAACAAAAAAGAAAATAATAACTCAATTTTTTTTCGTTAAAAATAATAATTTTTTTTTATAAAAATGAATAACAAATTAGGAAGATACGGTTCTTCGTTATTTTATATAATTATAATAACTCCAAATTTAATTTTCCTAATAATGGAGAATAATAAAATTTATTTTTTGGCTAGTTACTAAATTAGATTGAAGAATTTAATATGAAAAATTAATTAAAATATAAAATTAAATTGTTAAGATTGTTTGAAGTAAAATTTATAAAAAATTGATTAAAATTAAATTTGATAAAATTTGTTTGAAATAAAAATTATTCAAATTAATAAAAAAAAAATTAAAACTGTACAAATTGAAAACAAAAAACAAAAGGAAATAATGTTAAAATTGATTAAAATTCATTAAAATTAATAAAGTATAAATGTAAAATTGTTTAAATTAATAAATTTGGATTTACCTTTTATTGATTTAAAATAGAAAAGGTATTAAAACAAAAAGTATCTAAAAAAAATTGGCACAAAAATTAAAATAAAATCAAAATTTTTAGTTAAGGAAAATGAAATAAAAATTATTTTGTATTTATAAAATAATAAAAAAAAATATACAAAGAAAACCTGAAAGAGGATAGACCACAGAAGATAATATTCAACAGGCGGCCTGATGGATTCCGAGGACGAGGTAGACCAAGAGCTATATGGTCCGACAATGTAGACAGAGATACCAGAACCTAAAATATACAAAACTAGAGATCGGTGGCTAAAAACAGAAACGAATGGAGGCAAATAGTAAAGAAGGTCAAAGCTCACCCCGAGCTGTAGCGCCATATGATAATGATGATGATAATTTTTAATTAATCTTTTTTTGAATCTCACAACGATCATATGGTTTTGTCTTAATTTAATAAATACAGTATCGGAAAATAAATTTATAACGCTTAAAATATTCAGTTTTCTTCTTTTATTTAAAAATTTTATTTTATAAAATTACTCAGTATTGAAAAGTATTTTTTATTAAAATTAATAATCATAAATTAAGGATGTCAAGTCCTTAACAGCAATTGTACAGCATAATCAGGTTAACAGATATGCAATTACGTCAAAATTGCATAAGAGAAGCTCAAGATTCGGAGGCCAGATTCTTGTATCCGCAGTTAGTTTATAACCTTTTGGATAATAACTATTTTAATGATAAAAATGATAGATTTAAGATATCGATTATACTTAGAACTCGAGGTGAGCTATTAAATTTAAATTATGTGCCTCATAGAGAGTCAACTTCCTCGAATTGTACCTTATGCAATCTTAGAGCAAGTGAAGATGTTCATCACTTTCTATCAGTATGCCCAATTCTTAAGGAGCTGAGAATTATTTATTTTGGAAAAAGATATTTAAGTACAATTGAAACAAAAGAATTCCTAAATGGAAGCAATTGGTTAAAGTTAGCTGGATATTGTAAAGACGCGCTACATTATCGTAAAGATTATATCGAAAATTAAAGTGCAAATTATAATAATATAGGAAAAAATGTAACAGTAAACCACATCAATCTTTCAGCAGACGGTTATTTACCAATGCCTATATTCATTAATTAAATTCCATTTTCTTGTTCTTTTTTTGTAAAGCTTTTAAATTTACTTTAAATAAAATGAATTATTATTATTATTATTATTATTTTTATATACCAATATGTGAAAATGGTAAAAAATCTTTCATATTTTTTAATAATTTATTTACATTATATTGTAATTCATGCGTAAATTCATCATCAGATAAAGAATCAAAATCATATTTTGGTATTTCTAAATATCGTTTATCAAGATTATAATATTTATGTGTTAATTTTAATACACCATTTTTAATTGATGAATTAACATTTAATTTCTATATTTGTTGTAATATAAAAAAGTGAAAATTAAATGTTAATTTATCAATTTTACTTTAGACTTCAGTACTTAACTTCAGACAGTAATGAAATTTATGAAAATCGACTTGCGTTCCTAATTTTGACATTTTTTTTACAGCAAAACTCATAATAAATTGTTGCAGATAAAAATCTGAAGTAAATTTTATTAAAATCCACCTTTAAGCTGAATTGCAAATATTAAAAATATTTTTTTTTAATAACGTGTAGCAGCGGAGGAACTAATTTTATTGGTGCAACAATACCCAGTCATGTATGACGTGGCTAGATCGGATTATAAAAATAATTGCGTCAGATAAAAAAATTGGAATAAAATAGCCAGTTCATTAGGATGTTACACGGGATACTTATAAATTAAGATATCTAATAGTTTTATTAGTTTTAATATAAATTTCAGGCAGAACTTGGTAATTGAAATTGAAGTCCATCAGAGATAATTTTTACGCTACCAAACAAATAAATGCTGATTAAAGTGGATCTGGGCGAAAACGCAAATAATCATCATATGATCTATCATTTTTAAAATATATGGCTATAGAAAGAAAATCAGTTGTCTGTTGAAGGGAATGTAGAAGATCAGTTGTGAGGAATGTAGGAGAAAATAATCCCAAAAAAATTAATAATTATAAACACAAATTAACTTTAATTTTTATATGTTTTGTTGTGAATTGAGGCACCCTGTGCTTCAATTCACAACAAAAATCAATAAAATTTTCAATTAATAAAATTATTAAATTTACTTAATTTAAAAAAACAAAAGTTTCAAATTACGCGTTGCCCGTGCACAGCGAAATAATTTAATTCAATAAATAATAATTTCTCTGTGCTGACAACGCATAAAAATTAATTAACAAATTAAATTAAAATTGATCAAAATTATTTTGTTGGAGAAGCTCATTGGTTTTCCAAAATCTTATTGGAAAATTCTTAGAAAGCTAAAAAAGCTCTCCAACAAAATAAAAAAGAAAACAAAATTAAAAATATTGGTCAGTCGGTTTATTAAAAAAAAGTACTTTAGCAGTTATTCTGCTTAATTTAAGTCAGTAATAAATAGTTAAATTGGAAAAATTAATAAATAGATTTAAATTTTAAAACTTAAGTCATCAGATAAAAAATTCAGTTTTACTTTAAAAAACATTTAATTAGTAGTTATTTTGTCCGTCGGGAAAAGTAAACAGTAAAAAGAAAATTTAAAAACAAGTTCATTATTATTTGGACAAATAAGTAAATTGTAAAGGAAAAATTAAATCAGTTAATAAAATTATTAAAAAATAAGTTAATTGAAATAAAAGAAATAAATTGTGTCTTTAATAAAAAATAACTAAATAAATAGTAATTAATAAAACTAAGAAACATTTAATTTGAAATAAAGTTATAGTAAATTTTATACATAAACTTAAATTTGTTTTACTTAGAAAAAAAAGGTATTTGGAATGAAGAAAAATTAAACTGCAAATTATATAACGTAAAGGTGAGATAAAAGTAAATAGAATATAAAGTAAAGAACATCTAATGATTATAAAAATAATCATAACAATGGCGCTACGGACTGGATAAGAAGTACGTTTCTTATCCAAAAGAATCTAGTGTGACGGTAAAACGGTCTTATAAATACATAAAGTTATATAAAATAATTATAAAATCAAAGTCGACATAAATAAAAAAATTACAACAACAAAAAATAATAAAATAAAGTTAAGAGTATTACAAAAAAAATTTAAAAAAAAAATTCTTAAAAAAAATGGTATCTGAAATTTAATAGAATTTTGTTTTCTTAAAATTTAACATCAGTGGTGGCAGAACAAGCAGTGGAAGCAGTAAAAAGTGCGGTAAAAATTGCAGAAATTTTTTTTTGAAAAAATTGCAGAAAAAAATTGCAGAAAAGCAACAAAGTAGCAGAAAAAGTAGCTGGTAGAGGAAGAAGCAGAAAAAGAAATTAAAAAAAATTTTATATATTAAAGTAGTAAGTTATTTTTTCTAACAATATTAAAATATACAAATTTCAAATAATTTTTTATATATACGAAAATATATAAAACGGGCTGTTAATAATATTTTAAAGATATAATATATATATACAATCATAATATATATATAAATCTTATAACAAAAAAGAAAATAATAAATCAATTTTTTCGTTAAAAATAATAATTTTTTTTTATAAAAATGAATAACAAATTAGGAAGATACGGTTCTTCGTTATTTTATATAATTATAATAACTCCAAATTTAATTGTCCTAATAATGGAGAATAATAAAATTTATTTTTTGGTTAGTTACTAAATTAGATTGAAGAATTTAATATGAAAAATTAATTAAAATATAAAATTAAATTGTTAAGATTGTTTGAAGTAAAGTTTATAAAAAATTGATTAAAATTAAATTTGATAAAATTTGTTTGAAATAAAAATTATTCAAATTAATAAAAAAAAAATTAAAACTGTACAAATTGAAAACAAAAAACAAAAGGAAATAATGTTAAAATTGATTAAAATTCATTAAAATTAATAAAGTATAAATGTAAAATTGTTTAAATTAATAAATTTGGATTTACCTTTTATTGATTTAAAATAGAAAAGGTATTAAAACAAAAAGTATCTAAAAAAAATTGGCCAAAAAATTAAAATAAAATCAAAATTTTTAGCTAAGGAAAATGAAATAAAAATTATTTTGTATTTATAAAATAATAAAAATATATAAAGAAAACCTGAAAGAGGATAGACCACAGAAGATAATATTCAACAGGCGGCCTGATACATTCCGAGGACGAGGTAGACCAAGAGCTATATGGTCCGACAATGTAGACAGAGATACCAGAACCTAAAATATACAAAACTATAGATCGGTGGCTAAAAACAGAAACGAATGGAGGCAAATAGTAAAGAAGGTCAAAGCTCACCCCGAGCTGTAGCGCCATATGATGATGATGATGATAATTTTTAATTATTCTTTTTTTGAATCTCACAACGATCATATGGTTTTGTCTTAATTTAATAAATACAGTATCGGAAAATAAATTTATAGCGCTTAAAATATTCAGTTTTTCTTCTTTCATTTAAAAATTTTATTTTATAAAATTACTCAGTATTGAAAAGTATTTTTTATTAAAATTAATAATCATAAATTAAGGATGTCAAGTCCTTAACAGCAATTGTACAGCATAATAAGGTTAACAGATATGCAATTACGTAAAAATTGCATAAGAGAAGCTCAAGATTCGGAGGCCAGATTCTTGTATCCGCAGTTAGTTTATAACCTTTTGGATAATAACTATTTTAATGATAAATATGATAGATTTAAGATATCGATTAAACTTAGAACTCGAGGTGAGCTATTAAATTTAAATTCTGTGTCTCATAGAGAGTCTTCCTCGAATTGTACCTTATGCAGTCTTAGAGCAAGTGAAGATGTTCATCACTTTCTATCAGTATGCCCAATTCTTAAGGAGCTGAGAATTATTTATTTTGGTAAAAGATGTTTAAGTCTAATTGAAACAAAAGAATTCCTAAATGGAAGCATTTGGTTAAAGTTAGCTGGATATTGTAAAGAAGCGCTACATTATCGTAAAGATTATATCGAAAATTAAGGTGCAAATTATAATAATATAGGAAAAAATGTAACAGTAAACCACATCAATCTTTCAGCAGACGGTTATTTACCAATGCCTATATTCATTAATTAAATTCCATTTTCTTGTTCTTTTTTTGTAAAGCTTTTAAATTTACTTTAAATAAAATGAATTATTATTATTATTATTATTATTTTTATATACCAATATGTGAAAATGGTAAAAAATCTTTCATATTTTTTAATAATTTATTTACATTATATTGTAATTCATGCGTAAATTCATCATCAGATAAAGAATCAAAATCATATTTTGGTATTTCTAAATATCGTTTATCAAGATTATAATATTTATGTGTTAATTTTAATACACCATTTTTAATTGATGAATTAACATTTAATTTCTATATTTTTTGTAATATAAAAAAGTGAAAATTAAATGTTAATTTATCAATTTTACTTTAGACTTCAGTACTTAACTTCAGACAGTAATGAAATTTATGAAAATCGACTTGCGTTCCTAATTTTGACATTTTTTTTACAGCAAAACTCATAATAAATTGTTGCAGATAAAAATCTGAAGTAAATTTTATTAAAATCCACCTTTAAGCTGAATTGCAAATATTAAAAATATTTTTTTTTAATAACGTGTAGCAGCGGAGGAACTAATTTTATTGGTGCACAATACCCAGTCTTGTATGATGTGGCTAGATCGGATTATAAAAATAATTGCGTCAGATAAAAAAATTGGAATAAAATAGCCAGTTTAGGATGTTACACGGGATACTTATAAATTAAGATATCTAATAGTTTTATTAGTTTTAATATAAATTTCAGGCAGAACTTGTTAATTGAAATTGAAGTCCATCAGAGATAATTTTACGCTACCAAACAAATAAATGCTGATTAAAGTGGATCTGGGCGAAAACGAAAATAATCATCATATGATCTATCATTTTTAAAATATATGGCTATAGAAAGAAAATCAGTTGTCTGTTGAAGGGAATGTAGAAGATCAGTTGTGAGGAATGTAGGAGAAAATAATCCCAAAAAAATTAATAATTATAAACACAAATTAACTTTAATTTTTATATGTTTTGTTGTGAATTGAGGCACCCTGTGCTTCAATTCACAACAAAAATCAATAAAATTTCCAATTAATAAAATTATTAAATTTAATTAATTTAAAAAAACAAAAGTTTCAAATTACGCGTTGCCCGTGCACAGCGAAATAGTTTAATTCAATAAATAATAATTTCTCTGTGCTGACAACGCATAAAAATTAATTAATAAATTAAATTATAATTGATCAAAATTATTTTGTTGGAGAAGCTCATTGGTTTTCCAAAATCTTATTGGAAAATTCTTAGAAAGCTAAAAAAGCTCTCCAACAAAATAAAAAAGAAAACAAAATTAAAAATATTGGTCAGTCGGTTTATTAAAAAAAAGTACTTTAGCAGTTATTCTGCTTAATTTAAGTCAGTAATAAATAGTTAAATTGAAAAAATTAATAAATAGATTTAAATTTTAAAACTTAAGTCATCAGATAAAAAATTCAGTTTTACTTTAAAAAACATTTAATTAGTAGTTATTTTGTCCGTCGGGAAAAGTAAACAGTAAAAAGAAAATTTAAAAACAAGTTCATTATTATTTGGACAAATAAGTAAATTGTAAAGGAAAAATTAAATTAGTTAATAAAATTATTAAAAAATAAGTAATTGAAATAAAATAAATAAATTGTGTAGTTAATAAAAAATAACTAAATAAATAGTAATTAATAAAACTAAGAAACATTTAATTTGAAATAAAGTTATAGTAAATTTTATACATAAACTTAAATTTGTTTTACTTAGAAAAAAAAGGTATTTGGAATGAAGAAAAATTAAACTGCAAATTATATAACGTAAAGGTGAGATAAAAGTAAATAGAATATAAAGTAAAGAACATCTAATGATTATAAAAATAATCATAACAATGGCGCTACGGACTGGATAAAAAGTACGTTTCTTATCCAAAAGAATCTAGTGTGACGGTAAAACTGTCTTATAAATAAATAAAGTTATATAAAATAATTATAAAATCAAAGTCGACATAAATAAAAAAATTACAACAACAAAAAATAATAAAATAAAGTTAAGAGTATTACAAAAAAAATTTAAAAAAAAAATTCTTAAAAAAAATGGTATCTGAAATTTAATAGAATTTTGTTTTCTTAAAATTTAACATCAGTGGTGGCAGAACAAGCAGTGGAAGCAGTAAAAAGTGCGGTAAAAATTGCAGAAATTTTTTTTTTGAAAAAATTGCAGAAAAGCAACAAAGTAGCAGAAAAAGTAGCTGGCAGCGGAAGAAGCAGAAAAAGAAATTAAAAAAAAATTGTATATATTAAAGTAGTAAGTTATTTTTTCTAACAATATTAAAATATACAAATTTCAAATAATTTTTTATATATACGAAAATATATAAAACGGGCTGTTAATAATATTTTAAAGATATAATATATATATACAATCATAATATATATATAAATATTATAACAAAAAAGAAAATAATAACTCAATTTTTTTTCGTTAAAAATAATAATTTTTTTTTATAAAAATGAATAACAAATTAGGAAGATACGGTTCTTCGTTATTTTATATAATTATAATAACTCCAAATTTAATTTTCCTAATAATGGAGAATAATAAAATTTATTTTTTGGCTAGTTACTAAATTAGATTGAAGAATTTAATATGAAAAATTAATTAAAATATAAAATTAAATTGCTAAGATTGTTTGAAGTAAAATTTATAAAAAATTGAAAAAAATTAAATTTGATAAAATTTGTTTGAAATAAAAATTATTCAAATTAATAAAAAAAAATTAAAACTGTACAAATTGAAAACAAAAAACAAAAGGAAATAATGTTAAAATTGATTAAAATTCATTAAAATTAATAAAGTATAAATGTAAAATTGTTTAAATTAATAAATTTGGATTTACCTTTTATTGATTTAAAATAGAAAAGGTATTAAAACAAAAAGTATCTAAAAAAAATTGGCCCAAAAATTAAAATAAAATCAAAATTTTTAGTTAAGGAAAATGAAATAAAAATTATTTTGTATTTATAAAATAATAAAAAAAAATATACAAAGAAAACCTGAAAGAGGATAGACCACAGAAGATAATATTCAACAGGCGGCCTGATGGATTCCGAGGACGAGGTAGACCAAGAGCTATATGGTCCGACAATGTAGACAGAGATACCAGAACCTAAAATATACAAAACTAGAGATCGGTGGCTAAAAACAGAAACGAATGGAGGCAAATAGTAAAGAAGGTCAAAGCTCACCCCGAGCTGTAGCGCCATATGATAATGATGATAATAATTTTTAATTAATCTTTTTTTGAATCTCACAACGATCATATGGTTTTGTCTTAATTTAATAAATACAGTATCGGAAAATAAATTTATAACGCTTAAAATATTCAGTTTTCTTCTTTTATTTAAAAATTTTATTTTATAAAATTACTCAGTATTGAAAAGTATTTTTTATTAAAATTAATAATCATAAATTAAGGATGTCAAGTCCTTAACAGCAATTGTACAGCATAATCAGGTTAACAGATATGCAATTACGTCAAAATTGCATAAGAGAAGCTCAAGATTCGGAGGCCAGATTCTTGTATCCGCAGTTAGTTTATAACCTTTTGGATAATAACTATTTTAATGATAAAAATGATAGATTTAAGATATCGATTATACTTAGAACTCGAGGTGAGCTATTAAATTTAAATTATGTGCCTCATAGAGAGTCAACTTCCTCGAATTGTACCTTATGCAATCTTAGAGCAAGTGAAGATGTTCATCACTTTCTATCAGTATGCCCAATTCTTAAGGAGCTGAGAATTATTTATTTTGGAAAAAGATGTTTAAGTCTAATTGAAACAAAAGAATTCCTAAATGGAAGCATTTGGTTAAAGTTAGCTGGATATTGTAAAGAAGCGCTACATTATCGTAAAGATTATATCGAAAATTAAGGTGCAAATTATAATAATATAGGAAAAAATGTAACAGTAAACCACATCAATCTTTCAGCAGACGGTTATTTACAAATGCCTATATTCATTAGTTAAATTCCATTTTCTTGTTCTTTTTTTGTAAAGCTTTTAAATTTACTTTAAATAAAATGAATTATTATTATTATTATTATTATTTTTATATACCAATATGTGAAAATGGTAAAAAATCTTTCATATTTTTTAATAATTTATTTACATTATATTGTAATTCATGCGTAAATTCATCATCAGATAAAGAATCAAAATCATATTTTGGTATTTCTAAATATCGTTTATCAAGATTATAATATTTATGTGTTAATTTTAATACACCATTTTTAATTGATGAATTAACATTTAATTTCTATATTTTTTGTAATATAAAAAAGTGAAAATTAAATGTTAATTTATCAATTTTACTTTAGACTTCAGTACTTAACTTCAGACAGTAATGAAATTTATGAAAATCGACTTGCGTTCCTAATTTTGACATTTTTTTTACAGCAAAACTCATAATAAATTGTTGCAGATAAAAATCTGAAGTAAATTTTATTAAAATCCACCTTTAAGCTGCATTGCAAATATTAAAAATATTTTTTTTTAATAACGTGTAGCAGCGGAGGAACTAATTTTATTGGTGCAACAATACCCAGTCTTGTATGATGTGGCTAGATCGGATTATAAAAATAATTGCGTCAGATATAAAAATTGGAATAAAATAGCCAGTTTAGGATGTTACACGGGATACTTATAAATTAAGATATCTAATAGTTTTATTAGTTTTAATATAAATTTCAGGCAGAACTTGTTAATTGAAATTGAAGTCCATCAGAGATAATTTTACGCTACCAAACAAATAAATGCTGATTAAAGTGGATCTGGGCGAAAACGAAAATAATCATCATATGATCTATCATTTTTAAAATATATGGCTATAGAAAGAAAATCAGTTGTCTGTTGAAGGGAATGTAGAAGATCAGTTGTGAGGAATGTAGGAGAAAATAATCCCAAAAAAATTAATAATTATAAACACAAATTATCATTAATTTTTATATGTTTTGTTGTGAATTGAGGCACCCTGTGCTTCAATTCACAACGAAAATCAATAAAATTTCCAATTAATAAAATTATTAAATTTAATTAATTTAAAAAAACAAAAGTTTCAAATTACGCGTTGCCCGTGCACAGCGAAATAGTTTAATTCAATAAATAATAATTTCTCTGTGCTGACAACGCATAAAAATTAATTAATAAATTAAATTATAATTGATCAAAATTATTTTGTTGGAGAAGCTCATTGGTTTTCCAAAATCTTATTGGAAAATTCTTAGAAAGCTAAAAAAGCTCTCCAACAAAATAAAAAAGAAAACAAAATTAAAAATATTGGTCAGTCGGTTTATTAAAAAAAAAGTACTTTAGCAGTTATTCTGCTTAATTTAAGTCAGTAATAAATAGTTAAATTGAAAAAATTAATAAATAGATTTAAATTTTAAAACTTAAGTCATCAGATAAAAAATTCAGTTTTACTTTAAAAAACATTTAATTAGTAGTTATTTTGTCCGTCGGGAAAAGTAAACAGTAAAAAGAAAATTTAAAAACAAGTTCATTATTATTTGGACAAATAAGTAAATTGTAAAGGAAAAATTAAATTAGTTAATAAAATTATTAAAAAATAAGTAATTGAAATAAAATAAATAAATTGTGTAGTTAATAAAAAATAACTAAATAAATAGTAATTAATAAAACTAAGAAACATTTAATTTGAAATAAAGTTATAGTAAATTTTATACATAAACTTAAATTTGTTTTACTTAGAAAAAAAAGGTATTTGGAATGAAGAAAAATTAAACTGCAAATTATATAACGTAAAGGTGAGATAAAAGTAAATAGAATATAAAGTAAAGAACATCTAATGATTATAAAAATAATCATAACAATGGCGCTACGGACTGGATAAGAAGTACGTTTCTTATCCAAAAGAATCTAGTGTGACGGTAAAACGGTCTTATAAATACATAAAGTTATATAAAATAATTATAAAATCAAAGTCGACATAAATAAAAAAATTACAACAACAAAAAATAATAAAATAAAGTTAAGAGTATTACAAAAAAAATTTAAAAAAAAAATTCTTAAAAAAAATGGTATCTGAAATTTAATAGAATTTTGTTTTCTTAAAATTTAACATCAGTGGTGGCAGAACAAGCAGTGGAAGCAGTAAAAAGTGCGGTAAAAATTGCAGAAAAATTTTTTTGAAAAAATTGCAGAAAAAAATTGCAGAAAAGCAACAAAGTAGCAGAAAAAGTAGCTGGCAGCGGAAGAAGCAGAAAAAGAAATTAAAAAAAAATTGTATATATTAAAGTAGTAAGTTATTTTTTCTAACAATATTAAAATATACAAATTTCAAATAATTTTTTATATATACGAAAATATATAAAACGGGCTGTTAATAATATTTTAAAGATATAATATATATATACAATCATAATATATATATAAATATTATAACAAAAAAGAAAATAATAACTCAATTTTTTTTCGTTAAAAATAATAATTTTTTTTTATAAAAATGAATAACAAATTAGGAAGATACGGTTCTTCGTTATTTTATATAATTATAATAACTCCAAATTTAATTTTCCTAATAATGGAGAATAATAAAATTTATTTTTTGGCTAGTTACTAAATTAGATTGAAGAATTTAATATGAAAAATTAATTAAAATATAAAATTAAATTGTTAAGATTGTTTGAAGTAAAATTTATAAAAAATTGATTAAAATTAAATTTGATAAAATTTGTTTGAAATAAAAATTATTCAAATTAATAAAAAAAAAATTAAAACTGTACAAATTGAAAACAAAAAACAAAAGGAAATAATGTTAAAATTGATTAAAATTCATTAAAATTAATAAAGTATAAATGTAAAATTGTTTAAATTAATAAATTTGGATTTACCTTTTATTGATTTAAAATAGAAAAGGTATTAAAACAAAAAGTATCTAAAAAAAATTGGCCAAAAAATTAAAATAAAATCAAAATTTTTAGTTAAGGAAAATGAAATAAAAATTATTTTGTATTTATAAAATAATAAAAAAAAATATACAAAGAAAACCTGAAAGAGGATAGACCACAGAAGATAATATTCAACAGGCGGCCTGATGGATTCCGAGGACGAGGTAGACCAAGAGCTATATGGTCCGACAATGTAGACAGAGATACCAGAACCTAAAATATACAAAACTAGAGATCGGTGGCTAAAAACAGAAACGAATGGAGGCAAATAGTAAAGAAGGTCAAAGCTCACCCCGAGCTGTAGCGCCATATCATAATGATGATAATAATTTTTAATTAATCTTTTTTTGAATCTCACAACGATCATATGGTTTTGTCTTAATTTAATAAATACAGTATCGGAAAATAAATTTATAACGCTTAAAATATTCAGTTTTCTTCTTTTATTTAAAAATTTTATTTTATAAAATTACTCAGTATTGAAAAGTATTTTTTATTAAAATTAATAATCATAAATTAAGGATGTCAAGTCCTTAACAGCAATTGTACAGCATAATCAGGTTAACAGATATGCAATTACGTCAAAATTGCATAAGAGAAGCTCAATATTCGGAGGCCAGATTCTTGTATCCGCAGTTAGTTTATAACCTTTTGGATAATAACTATTTTAATGATAAATATGATAGATTTAAGATATCGATTAAACTTAGAACTCGAGGTGAGCTATTAAATTTAAATTCTGTGTCTCATAGAGAGTCTTCCTCGAATTGTACCTTATGCAGTCTTAGAGCAAGTGAAGATGTTCATCACTTTCTATCAGTATGCCCAATTCTTAAGGAGCTGAGAATTATTTATTTTGGTAAAAGATGTTTAAGTCTAATTGAAACAAAAGAATTCCTAAATGGAAGCATTTGGTTAAAGTTAGCTGGATATTGTAAAGAAGCGCTACATTATCGTAAAGATTATATCGAAAATTAAGGTGCAAATTATAATAATATAGGAAAAAATGTAACAGTAAACCACATCAATCTTTCAGCAGACGGTTATTTACCAATGCCTATATTCATTAATTAAATTCCATTTTCTTGTTCTTTTTTTGTAAAGCTTTTAAATTTACTTTAAATAAAATGAATTATTATTATTATTATTATTATTTTTATATACCAATATGTGAAAATGGTAAAAAATCTTTCATATTTTTTAATAATTTATTTACATTATATTGTAATTCATGCGTAAATTCATCATCAGATAAAGAATCAAAATCATATTTTGGTATTTCTAAATATCGTTTATCAAGATTATAATATTTATGTGTTAATTTTAATACACCATTTTTAATTGATGAATTAACATTTAATTTCTATATTTTTTGTAATATAAAAAAGTGAAAATTAAATGTTAATTTATCAATTTTACTTTAGACTTCAGTACTTAACTTCAGACAGTAATGAAATTTATGAAAATCGACTTGCGTTCCTAATTTTGACATTTTTTTTACAGCAAAACTCATAATAAATTGTTGCAGATAAAAATCTGAAGTAAATTTTATTAAAATCCACCTTTAAGCTGAATTGCAAATATTAAAAATAATTTATTATTTTACTTAAAATATTTTTTTAATAACGTGTAGCAGCGGAAGAACTAATTTTATAGGTGCAACAATACCCAGTCATGTATGACGTGGCTAGATCGGATTATAAAAATAATTGCGTCAGATAAAAAAATTGGAATAAAATAGCCAGTTCATTAGGATGTTACACGGGATACTTATAAATTAAGATATCTAATAGTTTTATTAGTTTTAATATAAATTTCAGGCAGAACTTGTTAATTGAAATTGAAGTCCATCAGAGATAATTTTACGCTACCAAACAAATAAATGCTGATTAAAGTGGATCTGGGCGAAAACGAAAATAATCATCATATGATCTATCATTTTTAAAATATATGGCTATAGAAAGAAAATCAGTTGTCTGTTGAAGGGAATGTAGAAGATCAGTTGTGAGGAATGTAGGAGAAAATAATCCCAAAAAAATTAATAATTATAAACACAAATTATCATTAATTTTTATATGTTTTGTTGTGAATTGAGGTACCCTGTGCTTCAATTCACAACGAAAATCAATAAAATTTCCAATTAATAAAATTATTAAATTTAATTAATTTAAAAAAACAAAAGTTTCAAATTACGCGTTGCCCGTGCACAGCGAAATAGTTTAATTCAATAAATAATAATTTCTCTGTGCTGACAACGCATAAAAATTAATTAATAAATTAAATTATAATTGATCAAAATTATTTTGTTGGAGAAGCTCATTGGTTTTCCAAAATCTTATTGGAAAATTCTTAGAAAGCTAAAAAAGCTCTCCAACAAAATAAAAAAGAAAACAAAATTAAAAATATTGGTCAGTCGGTTTATTAAAAAAAAAGTACTTTAGCAGTTATTCTGCTTAATTTAAGTCAGTAATAAATAGTTAAATTGAAAAAATTAATAAATAGATTTAAATTTTAAAACTTAAGTCATCAGATAAAAAATTCAGTTTTACTTTAAAAAACATTTAATTAGTAGTTATTTTGTCCGTCGGGAAAAGTAAACAGTAAAAAGAAAATTTAAAAACAAGTTCATTATTATTTGGACAAATAAGTAAATTGTAAAGGAAAAATTAAATTAGTTAATAAAATTATTAAAAAATAAGTAATTGAAATAAAATAAATAAATTGTGTAGTTAATAAAAAATAACTAAATAAATAGTAATTAATAAAACTAAGAAACATTTAATTTGAAATAAAGTTATAGTAAATTTTATACATAAACTTAAATTTGTTTTACTTAGAAAAAAAAGGTATTTGGAATGAAGAAAAATTAAACTGCAAATTATATAACGTAAAGGTGAGATAAAAGTAAATAGAATATAAAGTAAAGAACATCTAATGATTATAAAAATAATCATAACAATGGCGCTACGGACTGGATAAGAAGTACGTTTCTTATCCAAAAGAATCTAGTGTGACGGTAAAACGGTCTTATAAATAAATAAAGTTATATAAAATAATTATAAAATCAAAGTCGACATAAATAAAAAAATTACAACAACAAAAAATAATAAAATAAAGTTAAGAGTATTACAAAAAAAATTAAAAAAAAAAATTCTTAAAAAAAATGGTATCTGAAATTTAATAGAATTTTGTTTTCTTAAAATTTAACATCAGTGGTGGCAGAACAAGCAGTGGAAGCAGAAAAAAATTGCAGAAAAGCAACAAAGTAGCAGAAAAAGTAGCTGGCAGCGGAAGAAGCAGAAAAAGAAATTAAAAAAAAATTGTATATATTAAAGTAGTAAGTTATTTTTTCTAACAATATTAAAATATACAAATTTCAAATAATTTTTTATATATACGAAAATATATAAAACGGGCTGTTAATAATATTTTAAAGATATAATATATATATACAATCATAATATATATATAAATATTATAACAAAAAAGAAAATAATAAATCAATTATTTTTTCGTTAAAAATAATAATTTTTTTTTATAAAAATGAATAACAAATTAGGAAGATACGGTTCTTCGTTATTTTATATAATTATAATAACTCCAAATTTAATTGTCCTAATAGAATAATAAAATTTATTTTTTGGCTAGTTACTAAATTAGATTGAAGAATTTAATATGAAAAATTAATTAAAATATAAAATTAAATTGTTAAGATTGTTTGAAGTAAAATTTATAAAAAATTGATGAAAAAAATTAAATTTGATAAAATTTGTTTGAAATAAAAATTATTCAAATTAATAAAAAAAAAATTAAAACTGTACAAATTGAAAACAAAAAACAAAAGGAAATAATGTTAAAATTGATTTAATTAATACAAAATAATTTTTAATAATTATTTTCATTAAAATTAATAAAGTATAAATGTAAAATTGTTTAAATGAATAAATTTGGATTTACCTTTTATTGATTTAAAATAGAAAAGGTATTAAAACATAAAGTATCTAAAAAAAATTGGCCAAAAAATTAAAATAAAATCAAAATTTTTAGTTAAGGAAAATGAAATAAAAATTATTTTGTATTTATAAAATAATAAAAAAAAATATACAAAGAAAACCTTTCAATAAAATATATACAAAAATTTTCCTCTCTTCAATAAAATTCAAAAAATAAAATAAGTATATAATAAATAAAATTTTTTTAGGGTACATATACATATATCAAACATTATAATTTTTTTTTTTTGGTTACACAAAAGTTTTATTTCTCCAAGTATAAATTGCAAATTTTGCGTTTTTGATCAATTTGTAATTTAAAAGTTTATATTAATGTTTTGTTAACGTGAAATATAATACATAGAAATATATTTATATAAAGTAAATTCGAATAAAAATAAGGTAACAAAACCAATTACGGTGTAAAGTTTTAATAAGTTGCTTTAATTAGACACAAAACTGTGTAAAGAAAGTGTAATATAAAATATCGCACTAAGTTGACACAGGGCTATGTGCAAACAAAGGAACTTAATAAAAAATTTTAATATAAGCGTAAAAATTTTAAAAAAATTTGGTTAATATAACCAACAATTTTTTTCGTTACCCTATATTTGCATTTTATATTAAAAATTTCATTAATTTTTTTTATTCGTGATGACGAAAATTATATATACATGATATATATATATATATATATATCAAATTACATTTTTATATAAAATATTGTTGTCAACTTTTAATTGATATTAATATTAATATTTTAAATGACGTATGTAAGTTTCATTAGAACAAAGCGGCTTTTTTTTTGTAAAAGCAGTCGGATTAAACAAATTTTCAATTAAGAAAGCATTTTAAAAAATTTTTATTTAATTTTTTATTGGGAATAAATAAATTTTTTACATAATTTTAGGAGTTAGGAAACTGAATTTTTTGGAAATAAACATTTTGGTCAACAAAAAAAATTTTTTATTATTGCATATTTTTAGGGAATGAAAAAATAAAATAAAATGAAAATGAGTATTTTATCTTAAATAAATATTTTAGAATAATTTTGCATTAAATAAAATAAAAATTAAAAGAATAAATAAATGAAATTAAATAAAATTAATTTAAAAAAAAAATTGAAACAAATTATTTTTTCGACCCATAAAATAAAATTTTATTAAAATCGTAATATAAAAAAGGGCATATATACATTATTATTGTTGTTGTTGAATATTTTTTTTTAAACTAATGTCGCAAAATTTAAAACCCCCAACGTTGGCGCAATATATTAAAATTTTCTAAGCGAATTTCAACATTTTCATTCTTAAATTCAAGTCCGGAATTTGAAAACTCGGGCGAACATACGAAAACAAACATAGAAAATATCGAACCAGAAGCAAATTTAGAAGTATTGAATAGAAATAACTTTGCTGATTTTTTACATCAAGTGCAAGGGGAACGAGTATCGGAAAATAGAAAAAGTTTTAGAACATTGAAATCCGGGGTAAAATACCATAGAATTGGTCCAATAAGAAAACCAAGGAAAGTAAGGAGAAATAAAGTAATAATTAATAAAACAAAAAGAAAATATTTAAATATAAAAAATATTTACAAAATGAATCAAATAAACGACCACCATTACTTTAATTTCCCAAAAACAAATGATACAAATAGAACAATAAATAAACCGGAACCGTCAGGATTAAACTCGACCCCTATTCCACCACCACCACCAATTTCACATCAAGAGGAATACGTTGCGGAAAACTTTACAAACGACAACTCATATCATTTGGAACCAACACTGTTACCAGTTGAAAAAATAATCAAAACATTTTTGGTACAAGTTCCAACATTTTCGGGTGTAGGGTTGGACATTGAAAATGAGTTAAACAATTTTCTACAGTTGGCTCATCAAGTATACGAATTGACTAGAGACGAACAAAAGGGAATACTATTGAGAATTTTAATTACTAGTAAACTGACAGGTGCAGCCAACGCACTTTTTAGGTATGCAAACGTCGAAAACTTCACACAATACAAAGACATTTTGAGAAATCGTTTCATTGAAAGCAAAGATATGGCTGCATTAGCCTCTGAAATGATGGGAATGTACCAGTATGAAAACAAATCAGTGGAAATATTTGGGGTATTCTTGGGAGGACAGCGTTCATCAGCAGAAAAATTGGCAGCTTATAGAAACAGAGTGAATGAAAGATATCACAGCGAGGGACGAGCTTTAATAAATGAAATGGAGATAACAGTAACGAGGGTATTCTTGGGAGGACAGCGTTCATCAGATTTGAAACAGTTTTTAATCTTCAAAAACCCCGAAAACCTAAGAGTTTCCATAGGAGCGGCTCGTCAGTATCTAACTGGAACTCGGAATTTAGGAAAAATTTGAAGTTCGAATACGTTAAATAACAGTCAAGCAGGAGACCAAATGATGAATTTAATAACAAGCATGATGCAAAAACTCAATGAAACTGGCGTACATGCGCAACAACCAAATAATAACAGATTAAATCATGGAAATAATTTAAGAAATAATTATAATAATTATTATTTCCGGGAACACCAGGGAACAATAAATTTAACAACAACAACAATAATGCGCAATTCTCAAATAATAATAATAATTATAACATCAATAATTCCAACAATAATTATAATAAACAATTCTTCTTAAATAATAATAATTATAACAACAATAGTTTTCAAAATAATAAGACCCCTAACAGAAATTACAACATGGTTATGATAATAATTTTCCAAACAACATAAAAAATAATACAAGTAATTATAATAATAATTACAATAATAATTATAATAACAATAGGAACAATAATACTAGTAATAATAATAATGGTAATAAGAAGGTTCCATTTAAAGGAACAACTACAAATACGCCGATTAAATATTTCAAGTGTGGTAAGCCTGGACACATTAGTAGATATTGTACTTTGGAAGCACCACAAATTACAAATTCTTCAGCACTACGATGCACAAACTGTGGAATGAATGGACATGCATCCACTCATTGTTTCAAATTGCGATCAGGAAATGCCAATCCAACAAATCAGAGAGTACTCAGATTAGACAGTGAAAATATAACTGAAAATCGATGCTACTGGTGTGCAAGAAAAGGTCATAAAATTGTCCATTGCGACGCACGTCAGGCTTACGAGTCCAAAAAAGCGATGGAATCGGGAAACGAGGATGGAGTGAACTAAATAAGCCCAGCTCATTCCTTCACAAGAGCGAAAAAACCACCTTACAGGAGCCCATTCCCATAGTTCAATTAACGTTAGATATAGCTAAAAAGGATAAAATTAAATTATTGGTAGATACAGGAGCACAGGTTAGTTTGTTTAAAAATACAACTTTAAAAGAAAGAACACCTATAATAACAAACGATAAAACGAACTTAAGTACAATAACAAAAAATGTAAGCTCCACTATAGGTTCCTGTCAAGGTAAATTTTTATTAGGAAATAATTTTGATTGTAAATTTCAAGTCACAGATAATGACATAAATTTACCCGTTGATGGTATTTTAGGGAATAATTTTTTATCTTCAAATTGTAATATATTAGGACCAGAACAAAAACTGCATTTTCCAAAAACGGAAACTAATACAACAGATTTCTGTATTCCAATTATAAAAAAAATAAAAAGGGGATAATAAATACGCATTACATTGAGAATCCATTTAAACAATTGGATCCAGTTAAAATAAAAGAAATTCAGGGAATTTTCGACAACATAAAAAGTAAATTTTATAAAAATCAGGATGAAATCTTATTAGACGAAGAAAGTCCAAGATAAATAAAGAATCGATGGTAAAAGAAGAAGAGATCGTTTACGAAGAAGAAATAAATAAAGTAAAAGAATTTTTAAACATTAATGAAGAAAATGTTGGAAAAATTGGTGAAATGAAGGACGGAATAAAATTTTATTATTATAGTTAATGCTGATATCACAGATGATTCAGTGGAAGTTAGAGATAACGAAGCGACGTTTCAACGTTTAATGAACCACATTTTATCCGGTTTACAAGGTTTTAAGTGTTTTGTATATTTAGATGACATTGTTATCTATGGAAGAACTTTAAAAGATCATGACGAAAAGCTTAGGGCGGTATTTGACAGATTAAGGGAAAATAACTTGAAGCTTCAGCCAGAGAAAATTTCTTAAAAAAGAAGTCATATATTTAGGTTATAGAATTACAACGGAAGGAATATTACCGAACACAGAAAAAACAAAATGTGTTGCTGAACACCCAGTACCTAAAACAACAAAACAATTACAATCATTCTTGGGGTTGGTTAACTATTATCGACTAGTATTAAATGGCATCAAAAAATAAAAAATACGAATGGACAGAGATACATCAGAAGGCGTTTGAGGAAATAAAGAAGTTGTTAACGTCACCACCTATATTAAGTTATCCCGACTTTACAAAACCATTTTTACTAACAACTGACGCCACTAACCATGCGCTAGGAGCACTTTTGTCACAAGGAGAAGTAGGAAAAGATTTACCAATAGCATATGCAAGCAGGGTGTTAAATAAAGCAGAGAGAAATTATGCTACGATAAATAAAGAGATGTTGGCGCTTTATTGGGCAATAAAAAACTTTAGATGCTATTTATTAGGAAAGGAATTTAACGTCTATACTGATCATAAGCCACTTATCAGTGAATACAATAAAAAAGACCCCGAAGGCAAAATAAATAGATGGAAAACGATATTAGCAGAATATAATTTTAAAATATTATACAAACCAGGTAAATTAAATACTAACGCAGATGCTTTAAGTAGAATTCCGGAAGAAGAAAATAACGATGTAATAAAAACCTTTGCTATAACGAGGGCAAAAACTCGACAAAAAGAAATGGAAAACTCAAATACAAAGGAAGAAATTAAAACGTTGGACAAAATAATGGATAATAACAAAATGGAAGAAACTTTGACTGAGGAACAAGATATAATACCAAAGACTACAAAAAAATAATTTTAAACAACAGAGAAGAAATACTAGCTGTATTAAACGAATATCATGAATCCCCTTTAGGAGGCCATGCTGGAGTCACAAAAACGTACTTAAGGATAAAACAATTTTATTTTTGGAAGAAAATGTGAGCAGATGTATACAATTACATTAAAAAATGCCCCAAATGTCAGAAAAATAAAAGAGGTCGAATCACAATGATGCCAATGATTCTGACAAGGACAGCTTTAAAACCATTTGATCGTGTATATATGGACATAGTAGGACCTTTTCCTATAACTCTAAAACGGAACAAGTATATATTAACTTTCCAGGATGACTTAATAAAAATATTAGATGGTATTCCTATTTCAAATCAAGAAGCGGAGACGCTGGCTGAAGTATTTTATACTAAAATTGTTTTAAAATATGCAATAATTCCGAAAGAATTATTGACGGATCAAGGTACCAACTTCACTAGTAAACTATTTCAACAATTGTGTAAAATACTAAAAATAAAAAAGATTCAGACTACTGCATATCACCCCCAAACTAATGGTTCCCTAGAACGTCGACATGGGCCACTAGTCGAATATTTGAAAATGTTTGTGAATGAAAATCCTCAAACGTGGAATGATTGGGTAGCTGAAGCTACTTTTGTACACAATCACACTCCACATGTAGGTACAAAATTCGCACCTTTATATGCACTGTATGGTTTTTCGGAACTTTTACCTAGCAGTCTTAAAAGGCAACCATTATATAATTTTCATGATTTTTGTATCGATGAAAGCAAGAATGCAACAAGTACATGAAATAGCGAGAAAAAATCTAAATTTAAGCAAAGTTAAATCTAAAATATATTATGATAAAAATGAAAAGGTAGAAAAATTCGAAATAGGTGATAAGGTTTTATTATTGAATCCAGCAAAGATTCACAAATTAAGCGAAAATTGGTTAGGACCATATGAGGTTGTAGGTTCGGATCAAGTAAACTCTTTAATTAAAATAAAGAAAAAAATTAGGAATGTTAATAATAATAGATTAAAAAGATGGAAGGATTACAAAAAAAAATGTTTTTTAATATAAAGTTTAAATTATTCTAGCACACTTCACTAACTAAAGATTAAATCTCTTGTTTTTTTTTATTGGTATATTTTTAGCACCATGTTTTACTTATTGAAAATTAAATTGGGAGTATTATGCATATTAACCAAGGCAGTGCAGGGAGTACCATTATTACAAAATTAAACTCAACAGCGCTTTATTTGAAAGTCAAGGAAATTTATTAATCTATAAAAGTAATATAGAAATTTTTTCAAAATTTCAATTAATCCCAATAGAAGAAGTAAATTTATTCATAAATAATATAGAAAAATTTTTAAATAAATCTTTTTCTTTATTATCTAAAGTATTAAAGGAAAATAATTGTAATTGGTGGTTAGATGATATAAATCATTACGGGAAAATGTTAACTAGTGAGATAACCAAAACAAATCATTTCCTTGCCATTAGGAAAAAACGCGGTTTAATAGATGGAATAGATAGTATAGCAAAAAGTTTATTCGGGACTATGGACGCACAGGACACCGAAAAAATTTACGGACTATTAGACAAATTACAAACTGATAGCAATCGAAGATTATAATTAATAAATAAACATGAGGCAATCATACGTACAGATTTTGAATTCTTAAAGGACGTGACTTTAAATACAACTAAAGGGTTAAAACAATTAGAGAAAAGAATTGTACTGTTAGAAGAAAAAATTGTAAGAGAAAATAACGCTTTGGGCGCAAAAGTAGAATTAAATTCTTATCAATTAGAAATGGACCATATAGTAAATATGGCAATGTCAAAATTTGGGCAATTACAAGGATTATTACAAGAACAAGGGGAAATCATAACTGCTTTACAAACTAATAAGTTGCATCCATACATTATGGACTCTACAGTTTTAATAAACATAGTAAATAATATAACGAATGGACAATGCCACGACATACTACATTCAGTACGGACACTCAACAGAATTATGGTAATAGACGTTAACCATCATGAGGGACAAATAGAAATACGAATTACAATTCCATGGTTGGAAAAGGAGTTGTATAACTTGCATAAAATATATCCGGTTCCAGTAGATATATCAGACCAAAATTATGCTATTTTAGTTTTGGAATGGGATTTTATTGGTAGTAATAATTGGGAATATTTTACATTTGCAACCTAAACTGTTGCAAGCTCCAAAGGATAACTGCGTAATGGAACTTTTTAATCAGCAGGAAAATAATATTACAAATTTTAAAATTTGTCAATACAAAATTACAACAGTAATAACTAACCATCTTATACCACTAAACGAAGAAAACTCATGGTTATATTTGTTTAAAAATGAGCAACAACTCACTAGCTATTGTAATCCAATAACTACGAAAACTATCATACATGGCATAGGAATTTTAAAATTATTAGATAATTGCGTTTTCATTGTGGGCAATTTAGATTTACCATTTCAACATCCTTTCGAACCAATACAAATGAAACGGGGATAACAAGTTGGATTTCTACATCCATTCCAATGAAAAGTGAAATACATCCAAAAAATTTAAAAACTAATACGAAATTATTAAAATCTACGGAAATTAGATTAACGGACGCAGGGGAAGTTACAAGGGAATTTGACAAAAAGGGAAAAACATTGAATGAGTTAGAACTAGAATGGGAGGAGGAACAAAAAAGGGAAGAAATGACGAATTACCAACACTTAACAAGTCATTGGCAGATAGGAGGATTAAGTAGTATAGTTGTTTTAATAATAATGTATGGTATTTACAAAATTATAATTAATCGTTGTAAGAAAACTGATAATAAAGTTCAAAAAACCGACATATTTAGAAGTTAACAAAATTTGGAGTATTAAACTTATAATATGAATTTTCAAGACCCCTATAGAAAAAGAAAAATAGATCCAAAAGACCCCGAAAAATTACCTAAATAATATACTAATAAATAAGACCCCTATTTGGGAAAATAAAATATATAACAAACCCCTAACATAGATAACAAAACGAGAACTGTAAAATTCATAAACAATAAGCAAAGCGAAACAGAGAATAACAAAGAGAAAAGGAAACAGGGGATAATAAAATAAAAAAAATTATTTTTTTTTAAAAAGATTTTTACATAATTTTTAATTTTCTTTAAAATCATATTTTAATAAAATAATATTTGTTCTCTTAAATACATTTTTAATTTTAAAAATCTTGTTAATTTTTATAATTTTTTTAATCATATACATTTTTTTATTTTTTTTTTGTATATTATTTTTTTTATTTAAAAAAAAAAATTATAAATTTTTATGAAATTTTACTGAAAAATTTTGTATATTACATATAAAAATATCAATGATATTTTTTGGAATATAAATTTTAGTAATTAGTTGTTTTTTCATTTGGATATATTATTCGCTTGAGGATGATAAGTTGCAGTTAATTTATGTTTGATATTATATTCGTTCATTAACATTTTAAATTTTTTAGACGTGAACTGCACACCGTTGTCCGACAGCAAGACCTCTGGAATTCCGAATAGATGAAAAATTTCGGATTCCAGTCTTGGGTTGTCGCAACGGTTTCAGTAACACGAATTTGCTGAACTGATGTAAGACGATTAGTATAGACGTATTCCCTTGTTTCGATCGTGGATACAGTCCCACTAAGTCGACGTTTATATATTGCCAGGGTCGCACAGGCGACGCACTTATCACCATCGGAGGACGTAAGCTAGTAGTGTTTGGCGCTGTGCATTTGTTACACGAATCTAATCGTAATCTTTCAGCACTTAATTTAGCAATTAATATTTAATTTTTTTATTTTTTACACCACATTTTCGAGAATCACGCATTTAATTTGGTTATGACAATTTATGACAAGATGATTTTTTTTTCATCCCGGTTGAGCCCCCAAATTTTGTGGTGATGAAATTAACAAAAAAGACACTATGTAGAATTTTTAATTCAACGTTATAATTTTAATAAATAATTCAATGTCAAATATTTTAATAGAATCAGAAAATTTAGAAAATAAAATACAAGAAAAAAGGCCCAATTCAATTCCGAGTTCAATATGTTGATTTCAGGTTAAATTATCTCGTATCTACAATTCCAGGTGTTGATCGACTCGTGGTTTTATTAGAAGAGAAAAAATGTGATCTTTCTTCTTTGCAGGAAATGTCTCTTTTCTTGAACATGCGCCGATTTACGAATATGCGCCGGTGGCTGCAGTGTAGGCAACATGTTAGATTAAAAAATGGGTTGCCACCGGTGCTTCCATCCCACATATATATACATATTCACACAGTTTCGTTCAGCACATCTTTATTTTGGTTGGTGTTTGAATGAATATCGCAATAAGACTCATAGTTTTTTACAGAGCTTTTAGGTATTTCATTTTCGAGCTCTACAATATCTGTTGTTGCTTGTTGTAAGTATTGACGTAAAAAAACTTTTTTCTGTAATCCTTTAACATAAATTTTATGATTAGCGAATGTTTTCAAAATATTTGGAACATCGTTGTAGGGGATGAAACCATCACTCCGTTCCAATATGTCAATGTTGGACCTTAAGTAATTTCCTTGTTGGATATCTTCATCATTCAATTCTTCTTTAGGATAGAGTGGTTTAAAATAATAAAGTGTTGGAATTATGGAACCCTGACAAGGTACTGCTAATGCTAATTCTTTTAAAAAATGGTGACGTCCCTTTCCTACTACAAACTGACGATCTACAAATAAGACATGATTTTCCATTATTTTTTTTGTTGTGATGTAAAGAACTGCAAACGTTCTTAGTGTAAGGAACAACTAGAATAAATGTATACAATATATTTTCAATCAATATATACTATATATATAATATACTATATATATATATAATATACATTTGTTTAAATAAAATGAAATAAAAAATTTTTATATATCTTAAAAACATTTTAATTGCAATACATATTCACATTAAATACATTTTTTTACATAAAAAAATCTTAACTATATTATATTTTGGGATTGATATCCGTATGGTATTGTCTCAAAATCATCTCCGACGCATACTCTTTTTGTAAATGTAACAACTACAAACTACGTTCAGTAACAACTACAAAATTCTTCCTTTTAATCTTATTTTCATTGTGTATTGTGTAAGTGCCACTAGACATAGGATTCATAATAAGGTTTTTTAAATTATCAAAGTTTAAAATTTTTTTGTTTGTCAAGTTACATGTAACACCTTTACACTTAGCAACTACACTTTGGTTTGTCTCTGGGTTAAAGTATTTGTACGAATAACATTTAGGACCCGTGTATACAAATTCAGTTTTATAAGTTGTTGAACCATAATCTTCTAATTCATTAGTGAATACTCCTAAAAAATTTCCTGTAATAGGTTTAAATCCTTAGTACAACTCTGTAACATTTACGTTTTCACCGCAAGTTTTACATAGTACAAAAGGTAATTTTTCATTAAGTCGTATTGGTAAGACAGGAATAAACAAATCTTTAAGAGGTAATATCCGCCATTTGATGATAACGTCAAATGCTGTAATATCGGTTATATTTTTACATTCGTGTTTATTATAAATTTTAGGATGACCGATCGGATAAATACAGTTTTTATTTACGAAAGGGTATAACGAAGTAAAATCTAAATATCGAATTGTTTCACCAGGTTTAGTTTTATGGCATAGTTTTAAAACTTCAGTACGGCCCCCCAATATTGCCTCTCGAGGTTGTAAAGCACTATATAAAATTAAATGATTATTGTTTAAACTTTTGTCTACAATAGGATTTTGTTTTAAATATTGTTTAAAGTCACATTCCCACATAGCTTTAATAGTAAATTTTTTGTCTTTCAGAAATTTGAGTTTCAACAAACTATTGTCGTAACGAGTTTCAAATGAAACACCTTTTTGCATTTCAGATCTGTTAAAAAAACATTTAGGACGACCGTGATAATAACAACCTAAAAATTCGTATACAGTATTTGTATAGGTATTTTTTTATTAAGTTTCCTTCACAAGAGCCTATATTCGATTTAACATAATTTATTTCAAATTCATTTTCATTTCTCATTAATTTCCTTATTTTCTTCTTTTTCTTTTATTAAATTATTACATAATTCAGGATATATATATATATATATATAAAAATTATATATTAGAATTTATACATTGTTATTCAATTAAACTCCAACCTGACCGGACGTGTTTTAAAATCGCTGTTATTAAATAAGTTAATTATAATTAATAATTTTAAAATTATTTTTGATAGTTTAGTTCGTTTACCTTTACTCCAAATAATTTGTGTATTATTTTATTCTGCCTCAATCATCACAAAAACTTAAAAAATTATATCATATTTGTATTTTCCACCGGAATTTTGGTCAATTTATTATAATACTAATTTAAGTTTGCCAACCACTCAAAATAAAGTAGAATCATGCACCGTAAAATTAATACAATTATGGAATCCCACTCCGGTTGGTTGGTTTAAGTGGCGAGCCTCTTGACCCGGCTGTTCAAGAGGCTCCAATTAACGCTATAGCGCCGTTTTGCTACCACTGGCCTCATGAACCACCAATTTCAAGTATGGAAGGAGAGAAGATAGACTAAAGCCACCCTGTGGCATTTAGGAAATGTACCATATCTGTTGGTAGTATTGTGGCTAGGCTGCTGAGATTGTCAAGAAAAGGACTACCCAGAAAACAGTATCTAGCTCTGGCTAGCGCTGGGCACTTACACGTGTAGTGCATTACAGTTTCCCTATCGTCCGGTTCTTGACAGCTACGGCAGGATAGGTGGAAGGGGATGCCTGGTCTGGCTGCATGTTCACCGATTGGCCAATGCCCAGTAAACACCGCTAGTATTCTGGCAAATTTTTTGCGCGAGTAGTTCAGGAGATCAGCTGTTCTCCAACTTGAATACCGTGGCCATGTTTTTTTGGATGTTTTACATGTTGCTAAGTTCACCCACCTAAGGTTAGCTAGCAATTGGAAGTGAAGGAAGATATTTCGTTTTCTACTATTGATTGGAGGGTTCACCTCTTCCGCAAGCAATCCGTCTAGGCCGGAACCCGTGCGTGCTAGTTCATCGGCTTTCTCGTTACCTACAATATTCCTATGACCTGGAACCCAAAGTAACGTGACCTCGAACCGGTTACTTATATGCGCTAGCTCTACTGAGCATGCTTTGACCAGCTTAGATGAAATATAAGGAGATTTTAAGGCTAGGATAGCAGCCTGGCTATCCGTGACTATAGCCACCCTGCGCTTAGGGGATGTGTCGTTCTTGACAAGTAAGCAGGCTTTCCAGATAGCCAGTGTTTCCGCCTGGAAAACACTAGAGCTATCCGGAAGTCTATAGGATAGGGCTATTTCCAGCGATTCTGAGTAGACACCAGCGACAAAACCACAGTCAATCTTTGAACCATCAGTGAACAGTACTGAGTCGAACCCATTCAGAAGGCCTGCTACCTTCCAATCACTGTGAGTCGGTATCTTAACCTTGAAGTTCTTATTAAGTATTAACTGGGCGATGGAATAGTCTGTGAACAAGGGGAGCAGTTCTCTAGCTAACGAACTAAGAATACGGCTATGTCCGTAAGGTTTGTCACGCCAGTATCCACTTTCTCTGAGTCTGAGCGCGCTGCATGAGGCTAAGTATTTGGTGTGGAGATCAGTTGGGAGAAGGTGGAGAATTGTATTCAAGGAATCCCCCGGCGTTGTCCTTAACGCACCTGTGATGCAAATGCATGCACTTCTCTGCACCCTATCTAGCATGGTACGGACATAACCCCTATCTAGGGCAGGCCACCACACTATTGAACCATAGGTGAGGATAGGTCTCACTATAGCAGTGTACAACCATAACACCATACGAGGTTTTAATCCCCATCTTTTTCCGAGCATTTTTTTGCAAGAGTACAAAGCCGTGTAGGCTTTCTTGACTCTCTCCTCTATATTCCACCTCCAGTTCAACTTCGGGTCGAAAATCAACCCCAAGTATTTGACTTTGGAGGATAGATTCAGTGTTATACCGTCCAATTTTGGTCGAGAAAACACAGGTATTTTGGTTTTTGTGGTGAATAGCATCATTTCGGTTTTGCTAGGGTTGGCATTCAGACCACAGCTGCGGGCCCAGTTGCTAACCATACGTAAGGCTTGTTCCATAATTCCGCTAATTATGTTAAGGAATTTGCCAGAAACCAGTATTACAAGGTCGTCCGCATAAGCGACGGCCATTATTCCTTCCTCTTGAAGTTTTGATAAGATTTTGTTCATTACAAGGAGCCATAATAGTGGTGACAGCACACCCCCCTGTGGCGTACCTCTATTAACATACCTAGTAATGTGAGAGTTACCGAGGTCTGCTTGCACCTCCCGCGTATGGAGCATGTTGGCTATCCATCGTCTAAGTGGAACTGCTACCTCCAGTTCCACCAGAGCCTCTAGGACAGCGGACACGTGGATATTATTAAAAGCGCCTTCTATATCTTAGAAGGTGGCTAGGGTATATTCTTTATATTGGATTTTTCTACCGTTTGCACAACTTCGTTCAGTGCAGTCTCAGTAGACTTACCTTTGCAGTAGGCATGTTGGAATTTGCACAATGGGGTTCTTTCTAAAACGCTTCTCAACTCCTGGTCAAGGATGCGCTCAAGGGTTTTTAGCATGAAGGATGAGAGACTAATTGGCCTGAAGTCTTTGGCCTTTTCGTGTCCTCTTTTTCCCGCTTTTGGTATAAGACAACCTTGACTCGCCTCAACCACTGTGGTATGTGGCCGAGTCTGAGGCTGCCCTTGAAAAGTTTTATCATCCAAGGGATAACTAGCTGTATGTAGCATCTTTGGAAAGATTCCATCACTCCGGACTTTATAAAGTTGTTTAATGTTAAACAAACAATGTATACATGTAAAAACAATTTGTGATAAAATTTCAGCAGGTATGTATTTATAGGCCAAATCGGAATAAAAATGCAATTATAAAAGAAAAACGAATCAAAGAATTGCTCATATAAACAGATTTATTGCCCCCTTTGCACATAATTTCTGGCATAGCAGAGAGCACAAATGTGTACTAAAGAAATATCCGAACTATTACTATTACTTTTATTTTTTATTATTTTATTTACAAAAGTTATTATTTTATTATTTGAATTATTATGGAGAATGGAATAAATTACAAAATCTGCTTAAATACTATAATATACAATTTTAGATTATCCGAATTATAATATTCCATCATTTAGATCACCCCGAATAATAAAACAGCAGAATTCTAAATTGGCAGAATTTTGAATTTTCTGAATTATTTAAAAAAAAGCAGAAAAACTAGGTCTAAAATTTTATTCTCGTGGATTTTTACAAAATTATGTTGTAGAAGTGGATCACTTTTATTAATATTATGACAATTTTACTTATTATTGATGGCTAATAGTTTTAATTTACTTAATTAGTTAATATTTTTATTTTATGTATTTAAATTTGAATATGAATATAACCAAAATATAATCGAATTTCTCCATTAAATTTTATAAAATACAATTGTATAAAATATTATAATTATACTATACAATTTTAATTTAACTTTAACTAGAACTCTGAAATTATTTTAAATATACATTAATTATTTTGATGGTGTCTAAAATACACTCAAATTAGACTTCACTGTCTAATAATTTAATTGGTGCCTTCTTGACATTCCCAAGTAGACTTACTTTTTGCTACCAAAAAACAGTTAATTTATTTTGTTGAAGAGCTTTTTGGTTTCCCAAAATATCGCATGCGATATTTTGCTTAGCCAATGAGCTCTTCAAAATATTGTTCTACTTTAAAATTAAATTCTTTAGCAAATTTGAATTAATTTATTTAAATTATTACAAAATATTTAAATTAGCTGTTTTTGGTTGTGAATTGAAGTACTGGGTGCTTCAATTCACAACACCTCTCTTTGGAAAATATATAGAGGTCGAAGTTTTTGCTTGGAACCCTATATTTTCAAAATAAGAATTTTATTTTAAAAATTAGAATTTTATTTATTTTTTTTTATTTTTCTTTTTTTTTGTTATTTTACAGTATTATTATGAATATTTCCATTTTAAAATGTTATGTAAAAATTTTTTTATTTACTTACACATAATAGATACATAATAGATATAATAGATTTTACTTAATTGTACATTATATATTTTTTTTAAAACTTATTTTATTAAAATAATTTTTTTATATTTATATATGTATATATGTATGATATTTAATAATATTTTTTTTTTGTAATGATAAATATTTTAATTTACTATATCTTCTATTTTACTGTTCATTTAATATATTTTTTAATAAATAATTATATGAAATTGAAATTTTTATTTTGTTTTTAGTTAAATAATAGGAGTAATATTTTTTAATTTTATTTTTTATTTTAATATGTTGAAAATCAAATTCCCTTTTTAATTTTTTATTTTAATTTGCAATATTTATTTTGTATATAACTTTTTTTTTATCAGAATTATGATGTAGGGAAATTGAAATTAAGGTTTTTATTTAGATTATTGGAAATAGGTAATTTTAGATTAGTCATTAGTATGTGGTGGGAAATTAATAGGTTCTAAATAATAAGGTTCGGATTTAGGTTCTACTATGGGTTGGGATATATGCTGTATATTAATTTTTTATTTTTTTATTTTTTTAAATTAAAAGTATTTAAATGAAAACTTGTGAGTTTAATATACTAAAGTTCTTATTTTTAAAAATCGTTTTTTTTTCGTTTTATAAAGTTAAAATTAACTCTTTCTTTGATTTTGGTGTATTTTGGGGGTCATTTTTTAGGGGTTTTATTTATTTCAAAATTTTGAATAGGGGTCAATTTTAATTTTTGTTTTTAATTTCTACATTTTCTGTGTTTACGTTAACTACACAAACAGCTACAGTATTATTTTCACTTTTTACCAAACAATTTCCTAAAAACACGCCTGGTTTTATTTGTTGAGCTTCACAAAAGAGTGGCGAGGTGCCCCGGCTCTGGTAGGGTAACTCCAAATAGCACTAACGCGCCGTTTTTTAACCACTCATTCTCGTGACCACGGGGTTGGTTGGTTTATTTTAGATCCAGTCGGTGGTGTTTAGGAATTGTGTCAGGTTCGTTGGGCAGCACGCGGCTAGATCGTTTAGTTCGTTGAAGATGTAGCTGCCAAGTGAGCGGTGTCTAGCTCTAGCTAGCGCTGCACACTTGCATAGGAAAACTGTTCTAACGTTTCATTCTCACTTGGTTCCCTGCAACTATGGCACGATTGGTTGAACGGGATTCCCATTCTGGCTGCGTGCTCTCCTATCGGCCAGTGACCGGTGTAGACAGCTGTCGCTCTAGCTATGTGCCTAGGGGAGTGTTTTAAGAGGTTATTAGTATCATAATTTTTGATGATTTTATTATTCCATTAATTTCCGTTTTTGCACGTTTAACATTAGTAGATTCAAATTGTTTTATATATTTTTCCGTTAATACTTCTTCATTTTTATCCTCCATTGCATTGTCAATAATTTTTTCTTCTACTACACTTTCAGTTAAATCAATTATTACCTTATTAGTCATTATAACTTTTTCATTAATACTTTCAACATTTACCATTTTCTCTCCTTCTTTGTCATAATTATTATTATATTCCTCATTTTTAACTTCATCATTTATTTCAATAACTTCTGCATTAACTACAATAATATCCTCCTCTACTATTTTCTCTTCCTTTAATTCACTACTATTTTCATTTAATAACTCATTTGCTTCTACAATAATTTGCTCTTCATTTTTTCTTACTTCCATAACTCCTATTACGTTGTATACAATGCTCGCCTGATGCTTATTTTTTTATTTATCTGAAAACCTTCCTGCACTTTATCATAAAATCCTTGTAATTGTTGTAGCTTTACCACGTTTAATTGAATTGAATCTTTAATACAATGCATATTTATTTTTTATTTTTTTGTTTGTGAAAATAGAATATAAAATTCCGAATTATTTGTTTTTGTTTTTTGGAAATTGTAGTTGTTTTTGGGTCCTAAAATATTACAATTAGGGATCAAAAAATTGTTCCCTAAAATACCATCAACTGGTAACTTAATATCATTATCTGTAACTTGGAAATCGCATTTAAAATTTTGCCCTAATAAAAATTTTCCCTCACAGAAACCCAAAGTGGAGCTCACATTGTTTATTGAACTTATTTGTACTTTATTATCTTTACATATTTGTGTTCCTTTTTCAACGTTGAGTTTTTTATTAAACTAACCTGAGCTCCTGTGTCTACTAATAACTTTACTTTGTCTGTTTTGGCTATATCTAAAGCTATGGAATGAGCTGGGCTTTTTTAGTTCACTCCATTCTCGTTTCCCGATCTAAAGCCATTCGAGATTCGTAAGATTGACGAGCTTCACAATTTGATATTTTGTGACCTTCCCTTACACACCATTCACAAGTGGTTTCCGTGTTGGTTAATGTAAGAACTCTTTGTGGGCTTGCGCCGTTATTCCCTGTGCGTGATCTTAAACAATTAGCGGATTCGTGTTCGTTAATTCCGCAGTTGGTGCAACATTTTCCTTCATTATTTGAACATTGTGCAATCTCTACTGATGTGGCCTTGTTTACCACATTTGAAACATTTAATAAGAGGATTTGAATTGGGACCTCTGTTAGCAACATTGGTGTTCCTATTATTATTATGATTATTATTATTATTATAATTAGATGGGTAGTTATTCCCGTTACACATACCGCCATTATTATTGTTCAATCTATTAAGGGTCTTATTGTGATTATTGAACGGGGTCTTATTGTAATTGTTAAGAAATGGTTTATTATAGCTGTTGTTGTTTTTTTAATTTGATTTCTACTCCCGCGTTGAAATTATTGGGCACGTTATTATTATGTTGTTAAAATAATAATAACATTATTATAATAATTTAATAAATTTTAATAAAAAAATAGATATCTCTATTTTATTAGTCCTTTTTTTCTTTATTTATAAGCTTTATTTTAAGTATTACATTTTTAAAAAATTATAATAAATAATTGTCCGTCAAAGAGCCTATATTCGATTTAACATAATTTATTTCAAATTCATTTTCATTGTTCTCATTAATTTCATTATTTTCTTCTTTATATTTTATTAAGTTATTACATAATTCAGGATATATATATATATATATATATATATATAAAAATTGAATCTATTAGAAATTATTTATTAAATTAGAAATTATTAAATTAATAATTAATAATTATTAATTATTTAATTATTTATTAAATTATTTCTAATTTATTAAATTATTTCTAATTTATTAAATTAGAATCTATTTTAATAAATTGTATTTTTATTTATTTTTGTCCATCCCCAACAGACGAATTGTAATATACATATACACGATCCACAATACTAGGCTGATGAGCCTGGTCGGCCTGGTTGGCCGCAAACTCTCCAAACGATCTTTCGATGGATTCAGTAACAGTAGTATTTTCTTGATGCGTTTCATTTATATTATCGCCAAGTGTAATGATTTCGGTAAATAAAATTTCTTCTTCCGAAGAAGTAGTATTTTCTGCAACATTATCTAAATAAAAAAAAATTTTTACAAAATTGTTTCTTACAAAAAATTTTTTTACAAAAATTTTTTTGTATACAAATTTTATAGAAACGTACCTATTATTACAAACCTTTTCAAAAGAACTAAAAATTTTTTAATTCTAAATAAAAGGGAAAAAAGACAGAGGAAATTTAATAAAAATTAAATCATAAAATATTAATTTATAAAAAAAAATATATTATACTTACTGGAACGACATTTTTTATATTTAATTTTGTATTAAATTTTTATTCACTAGTTTTAATATTAACAGGTATAATTAACGTATAAATTAATACTGAATTAATTTTTATACTAAAGCATTAAAAACCTAATTATGCATCCAAAATTGCATTGGATAGCATAAAATTATCAAATTTTTTTATACAATGCAAATTTTTTGCATAAAACCCCTAATTTATTTATTTGTGTTTAAATCAAACAACTTACAAAAATCTTAAAATATATAAAATTACAAAATTCTTAAAATATATAAAATTACAATAGTAACAGTAGTATAAATATAAGCATTCTAGACCAAATGGTCTAGAATGCTTATATTTTTCCTCATAAATAAATATTTTAAATTTTTTATATGAAAAGCGTGGTCTAGAATGCTTATATTTTTCGTCATACATAAACCACGCTTTTTTATATGAATAACGTGGTCTAGAGTGCTTATATTTTTCCTCATTCATTACCTTTCAATGCTTCTATGAAGGCTCCTCCCCTCAAACTATTTTTGACTCTCACCCCCGTGAAAAAAAAATAAAAAATGTTTATGTTATCGCAATATTAAAAACAACTTAAGTCTTAGATGTGGTGTAAAGCATTTGCTAAAACATCTTATGTAATAGTCTTCAAAAGGTAAATATGTAAATGTATGTACTGTAAATTTTTCAGCAATTTTATTAAAAAATGTTGTATAATTTTCGAATTTTCAGGACTTTTATTTCAATTTCAATCAAAATAATGATTTTCTTGTTTCGATTTAATTAAAATAATTATTGATGTTCAAATATTATAACGTTCATCTTTATTAAAAAAGGTAACGTTCACTTGTATAAAACTTATATAAAAAAAATCCTGTTTTATTTGTTTATTATATGTAAATGTATGTACTGTAAATTTTTCAGCAATTTTATTAAAAAATGTTTTATAATTTTCGAATTTTCAGGACTTTTATTTAAATTTCAATCAAAATAATGATTTTCTTGTTTCGATTTAATTAAAATAATTATTGATGTTCAAATATTATAACATTCACCTTTATTAAAAAAAGGTAACGTTCACTTGAATAAAACTTATATAAAAAAAAATCCTGTTTTATTTGTTTATTATATGTAAATGTATGTACTGTAAATTTTTCAGCAATTTTATTAAAAAATGTTTTATAATTTTCGAATTTTCAGGAATTTTATTTAAATTTTCCGGAATTAGTTTTTTTTATATATTTTTTTTTTCACTAATATTTATATCACTTAATGTCTATTATATTTTTAATAATTATATATATTTCATAATTATATAATTATATATTAAAACACTGACCTTTGTAGTCTTAAGAGAACAATATTACCACAGTATACCATAAGCCCCGATGCTGTTGATTTTCCAAAAGAATTGATTTTCTTGATGAAATATTTGATGATCTTGATGAAATATTTGATGATCTTGATGTACTGAGTTTTCCGAAAGACCTGATGAACTCGATGATCTTGATGAAAATTTTGTAACACTTTTTTATGGTCTTTAAATTTTAATTCACTTTAATAGATCCGGTTCGAAGGACCAAATGTTTTATCGATAAGTGGACTGTATACTTTAATTTAAAACATTTGTGTTGAATAAAAAAAAAACCCACTTTTTAATACTTTATAATAATTTATTATTCAGCCGATAATTTAAACAATATTTAATATTAACTTTAATTTTATTACTTTACTTATACTTTCATGACTCTTATACGATAATCTCGAATATTCAAATAAATTTAAAAATTTTGTAATTGATACAATTGAATTTATAGTTATGTAAATAAAAGAATTTTTGCCGCCAACAGCTGTGCCCGGTCGATGATTTTTTTTTCCTTTCTTCTATTTTTTTTTATTCTAAGTCTGGTATGTGACGTCATTACTCCATTTTTAACCGGTTGCAATTTTTGGGTTGCTGACTTATTGTGTTGCCGTTGTGCTTAAAAACAATAAAGTAAATGCCAATGCATTTATTTGTGACATTAAAAAATTTGACTTCCAACGCTGTAAACACCATTCAATTTAAAAATTTGTTAATATTGTTTTGACTCATGTCCTAATGTAATGTAATATAGTACCAAAAGGTAGGAAAATTAAGTTGAACTTAAATATAGGCCTCGTATAAGGTTATAAAATTATTCAATGTCAGTGTCAAAATCTTCATAAACATAAATGGAGTGAATTATGATTGAAAAATTATTTGCAAGTTGCTGGCATTTATTCCGGCAAAGTCGAACCAAAATTATTTTCCGCAGCATATTGAATAAATTTCATCTCAAGCTCTTCCACATTTCGTACATGATAATATAACTCTTCCAATAACCTATAAATTTTCCAACGTTTTATGATCACTTACTTTTCTAATTCAAAATATTGATTTTCGAATTGGTTCAAAGCACCAAAAAGTGCAAATAAATAATTCATGGTAATGATAACTCCTCAATGATAAGAATAACAATAAATTATGAATCAATGAATGCTTAAATTTTTCTAAAACCAAATCTTTCTAAGACGATCAAGAAACTGTTTAACAGCTCTTTCTTCCTCATACAAATAGTAATATTATTATTTAAATGCATTCTCTCATCAAAAATAACTTAAACAATGTTGTTATAAGACCTTTTATATTCAAATTATATTATACTTTATATATATTATTATACATTATTATATATATTATATATATTATTATATTATACTTTAGATTTTATATATATTATTATATTATACTTTAGATTTTAATTTTAATTTTAATTAAGTTTTTATACGGGGAATTTCAAGTTAAGACTTAACTTATAATTAGTGCATTGTACATCATATATTGGAATTTCATTACGAGCATTCAATAAAAAATCAGCAACCACGAAGTACCAAATAATTATTGAAATTTTAATTTATTTTAAAATTTATTTAATAATTTTTAAAAATTGATAATTTCGAAACCAGCAGGTAAGTACATATTATAAGTTAAATGTTAATAACATAATTTAATTAAAATATTTTTTATACTATTTCTAGTACAAGCAGTATTACCTTATTTGAATATACACATAAAGTTGTACCGGAAGATTTAAGGAATGAATTAAATTTTATACAAGTACAAGATGTGCCAAAAACAATTGAATAATATGAGTGTTGCAAATAGCGATGGGTAATTTAAAAATTTAGATTTAAATAAATTATTGTAAAACATTTTGCCCCACGAATACTGATGTACAAAAACAATTAAGTCGAAAGAGAAAAGGGAATCCTGATATTTGGAAACTAAATATAAGAAAGAAACAGAGAGAATCAGGTCAGGAGTATGTTAACACATTGAGTGCCACGTCAGACATATATGTCTGACAATGCTTTTACATTGGAGACTACCCGAAAAATTTCGTGAATATCGGTTATACCGTTACAATATTTCATATTTATGATTAATTTTCACATACTAAGTGCAGTTGGTTATTAAAGTTCTTTTATTCAGATGATTCGGTAGCTGAACCAGACGTGAATTTCGATTCAGAAGAGGTAAGTGACGGAGAAGAAGAAGATTCATCTGCTGAAGAAGAAAACTGTGACAATTTAAACAGCTTTTTAATTCATGGGGCAGCTAAAACAATTGAATGGAAAAATTGGACAGGTAAAACAAAAGGATTTTACTTTTTCAGAATCTGAGGGTCTACGAGCACGTATGAATTCTTATGAAAAACCCATAGATGTTTATCTTTTATTTGTTACTTCGGAATTAATTGATTTGATTGTTGTTGAAACAAATCGTTATGCTGCTAGTAGACAGAATATAACTCGAAAATCTAGAATGTCTAAGTGGCAACCAATTACTGCAGTTGATGTAGAAGTTTTTTTGGGAATTACAAATTGGATGGGATTGAATAAATTTTATAAAATGTGTCTGACACAGCAATTTTTATAAACCCTTTTGTCAGTCGGTTTCGCTTGACACGATTAAGTTAAAAACAGGTTATTTTTTACCTCGCCTCGGCACCCAATGTGTTAATATCAACGGATAAAAAATTGATAAAAAAATAAACGTAAATGACCAAAATTTAATAAATCAAGACTTCTGGAAGTTAGATGAGAATGAAAAAAGATATTTTTATTGGAAATTGATAGAAAAAATTTCCAAAAGCCGATATAGACCAAGGACATTTCCCCAGCCGGAAAAAGAAAACTGCTACAAGCAGTTTACTTTCAATTATTACTTATTAGTTGATCATCAAAAAGTACACATTTCTAAAAAAAAATTATAATCACATTAAATAAAAGCGCAAGACGCATTTCATATTTCTTCAAAAATGGATGTAGTGAGACTGGGGTACCGAAAAGTCCGAAACAAGGTGCAAACAAGGAAAAGGCAACTTCACTAGATGAAAAAAGTGTAAAAGATCATATCAATCGGTTTCCTCATGTTGAAAGCCACTATTGTAGATCTAATACTAAAAAAGAATTATGTAGAACAATCATTAAATTTACAAACAATGTATAATTTATACAAGTCCGAGTATCCAGATACCTCTGTTAAAATACATACTTATAGAAAAATATTTAATACAGAATCTAATATTGCGTTCCACAAGCCTAGAAAAGACCGTTGTGATCACTGCCAGGAGTTTGAAAATTTACTTACAGGTACCATGTCAGAAGAACAAGAAATTATGAATGATGCTCATATTAACAGAAAACTGGAATGTAAGCTGGAAAGAGACAGTGATCGCAAAATTGTGTATGAAACCGTTGCAGTAATTGCTTTTGGTATGGAAAATGTATTTGCTCTACCAAAAGCAAATGTTTCTATAAGAGAAAACTAAATTGTTTCAATTTAACTGCACACTGTTCTGTAGATAAAAAAAACTTACTGTGCTATTTGGCATGAAATGACATCAGGTAGAAACGAATGTAATATGAAAATTGATTATATAAAAGGAAAAGATAATAAAATTGCAGACTTTTTAATCAGAATAAATTCGGAGACAAATGAGATTAATGTATTAAGTAGAAGGTATAAAAAAGTTATAGAAACTGAAAATTTGAGTTAGATTTAAACGACCTTTTTTGCGATAACAATGATAATAATAAAGAATTAAATGTCTTAAACGAATCAATAATAAATGAAACTGCTCATTCTCAAGAAGATAATTTCGAAAATCATATACCAATATTAGAAACAATCGTTAACAGGTTTAAAAACCAAATATATATTAAAAGTTTTTTTTCCATATATAATTATTCATTTTATTTATGTATTTACATTATGTATTTCTAAGTATATTTACAGAGTTCAGAGTATTTATTTCTTTTCTACTACATTATTTAATATTTCCTTTTGATGTATTTCTTATTTATTATTGTATATAATAAATTTAAGGAAAGGTAACAAACCTTATTTATTTCTATATTTTATTAAAAGAATTAAAACTTAATACTAAATCTTAAACTAAGCGAACATTTATGGACTAGACTACAAAATACGTATATTTTTTTGTAACATACGCATTTTTGGAGTTGGTAGTAACTTTATTAATACATTATCAATGTAATTGCATTTTTTAATAAATTTATCACTGATTTTTTGACAATGGTCTTTGACGTAGTGAATATTTGATAGTAAATGTAATTGGTTAGTGGAAAAGTGCCATGGCAGGTAATTTAACAATTTTAATAATTTGTTTTGGCATATTTGTAATTTTTTAAAATGAGAATCGGCCATATTAATCCAGCATGGCGCAGCATAACTAATAATGGCCTGAAATATGGCTTTAAAAATAAGTAATTTATTTTCTATACTGAGAGTTGATTTTCGATGAATTAGTGGGTATAATATCCTTATTGTTTTATTTACTTTAGCGATAGTTAAGTTAGTGTGAGTGGCGAATGTAATTTTTTTATCTAGCGTAATGACAAGATATTTTAAATTATTTACCCATTGTATAGTTGCACCATCAAAACATAGATTACTTTTAGGGAGATTTGTTATTTTACGCTTATTTGTGAAAGCTTTCACCTTAATTTTCCATTTGTTAAACTATTCACCTTAATTTTCCATTTGTTAAAATAAGTTAATATTTTATCTAATGCTTTTTGTAGATTATATATAATTTCGTTACAACTATCAGAGTATGAATAGATTGCTATGTCATCCGCAAAAAGTGCTTTTTCGCAATTTTTACTTTCCCTTTTATGAATTCACACTTCCAGTATATATGTCGGTATATTTATATATATATATATATATATATATATATATATATATATATATATATATATATATATCTCCTCACCTGGCCATAACTCTTAAACGGCTCGACCGATTGAGCTCAAATTTGGAAGTTGAGCTCGTGTCATCAATCGCTTGGTACCTTTTTGATTAGAGGGAAGGGGGCGCGGAGGGCTGTTTAATTTTTGAATGTACCAAAAAAACCATGTGGGGTATCAAATGAAAGGTCTTGACGAGTACATCTCATTGGACGGTGGTCCGGGGGGCGCCGTGGGTCATGTCGGGCGCAAATCGGGGCAATGTAGGGCCCCATAATACAAAAAATCATGTGGGGTATCAAATGAAAGGTCTTGACGAGTACATCTCATTGAGCGGTAGTCCGGGGGGCGCCGTGGGTCATGTCGGGTACAAAACGGGGGCAATGTTGGGCTCCATAATACAAAAAATCATGTGGGGTATCAAATGAAAGGTCTTGACGAGTACATCTCATTGAGCGGTAGTCCGGTGGGCGCCGTGGGTCATGTCAGGCGCAAATCGGGTCAATGTGGGGTCCATAATACAAAGAAACATGTGGGGTATCAAATGAAAGGTCTTGACGAGTACATCTCATTGAGCGGTAGTCTGAGGGCGGCGTGGGTCATGTCGCCCAAAACGGGGGCAATGTTGGGCTCCATAATACAAAAAATCATGTGGGGTATCAAATGAAAGCCTTGACGAGTACATCTCATTGAGCGGTAGTCTGGGGGGCGCCGTGGGTCATGTCGCCCAAAACGGGGGCAAAGTTGGGCTCCATAATACAAAAAATCATGTGGGGTATCAAATGAAAGGTCTTGACGAGTACATCTCATTGAACGGTAGTCCGGGGGGCGCCATGGGTCATGTTGGGTCCAAAACGGGGGCAATGTTGGGCTCCATAATACAAAAAATCATGTGGGGTATCAAATGAAAGGTCTTCAAGAGTACATCTCAATGGGGGTAGTCGGGGGGGACGAGGGTCATGCTGGGGCCCAAAACGGGGGCCATGTTGGACCCCATATTACAAAAAATCGTGAGGGGTATCAAATGTAAGGTTTTGAAGTGTACATCTCAATGGGGTGTATTTCGTGGGGCGCCGTGTGTCATGTAGGGGCTAAAATGGGGGCAATGTGGGGCTCCATCATACAAAAATCATGTGGGGTATCAAATAAAAGGTCTTGAAGAGTACATATCGTTGGGTGGTCCATTGGGCACCGTGGGTCAAGTGGGCCTAAAATAAAAAAAAATCATGTTGGGTAGCATATGGAAGGTCATGAAGAGTACATCTTAGGTCAAACGGGTCCAAGACCAGTTAACGGGCCCAAGACCAGTTAACAGAAAATGAAAATGTTAAATGTTGAAATTAACAGAAAATGTAAATTTAACAGAAAATGTAAAATTTAACAGAAAATGTGGAATTTAACAGAAAATGTAAAATTTAACAGAAAAATGAAAATTTAATAGAAAGTGTCAAATTTAACAGAAAAATATAAAATTTAACAGAAATTGTAAAATTTAATAGCAGATGTAAATTTAACAGAAATTGTAAAATTTAACAGAAGAAGTAAATTTAACAGAAAATGCAAATTTAACAGAAAATGTAAAATTTTAAAAGAAATGTAAAATATATTGCAAAATGCAAAATTTAACAGAAAATTAAAAATTTTACAAAAAATGTAAAATTTATTACTTTCCCTTCTATGAATTCACACTTCCAGTATATTTATTACTTGCCCTTTTATGAATTAACACTTCCAGTATGTCGGTATTTCGGTATCTCCTCACCTGGGCATTTTTGATTAGGAGGAAGGGGGCGCGGAGGGCTGTTTAATTTTTGAATGTACCAAAGAAACCGTGTGGGGTATCAAATTAAAGGACTTGACGAGTACATCTCATTGGACGGTGGTCCGGGGGTCGCCGTGGGTCATGTCGGGCGCAAATCGGGGCAATGTGGGGCCCCATAATACAAAAAATCATGTGGGGTATCAAATGAAAGGTCTTGAGGAGTACATCTCATTAAGCGGTAGTCCGGGGGGCGCCGTGGATCATGTCGGGCTCAAAACGGGGCAATATTGGGCCCTATAATACAAAAAATCATGTGGGGTATCAAATGAAAGGTCTTGAAGAGTACATCTCGATGAGGGTAGTCCGTGGGGCACATTCGATTATACGGGGGCCCAAATGTGGGTCATGTGGGCTCATTATACAAAAATCATGTGGGGTATTAAATGAAAGGTCTTGAAGAGTATATTTAAATGAGCGTAGTCCGTAAAGGCACACTGGGTTACACGAGGTTCCAAAAGGGGGTCATGTGGGTCAACAAGGCCTTAAATCATAAAAATATCGTGTAGGGTATCAAATGAAAGGTCGTGCAGAGTACATCTCGTTTCGTAGTGCGTGGGTCAAGTGGGCCCAAAATCTGTTCGAGAGGTACTCTGGCTCTTGTGGGGCCCATAATGCAAAAAGACATGAGAGGTACCAAATAAAAGGTATTGAAAAAAAATACATCTCGTTGCGCAGTCCGTGGAGCTTCATAATTCATGTTAGGGCCCAAAACCTGTGTCATGTGGAGGCCCATAATAAAAAAATCATGTGGAGCATCAAATGAATGGTCTTGAAGAGTAGTCCGAGCAGTACCCTGGGTCATGTGGAGCCAGTTATACAAAAAAAAATATGTGGAGCACCGGGGGCCATGGAAGGCCCAAAACATCGGCCACATGTGGAATTCCAAATAGTGGGCCATGAGGAGCTCAAACAAATCATTCCCAAGTTGTCAAAGTATTTAAATATTTTTAGTCGGTCAAATTAATAAATATTTGACCGACTAAAAAATGTAAAATAAAAAATATAAATAAAAAAAAGTTTTTTAAAAATACTTTCCCTTAAAGAAATATTCAACTAAAAAGTAATAAACAAGCAAATAATACCACATCAATGTACTTTCCCGTTGAGTTTAAGCCACTGTCAGCAGTAGTAAGGGAAAGTAGATCTTATCAGAATTAAGGCCATTTATAGAGGTCTACCGTTCCCTTACTATTGTTGACAGTGGCTTAAACTCAACGGGAAAGTACATTGATGTGGTATTATTTGCTTGTTTATTACTTTTTAGTTGAATATTTCTTTAAGGGAAAGTATTTTTAAAAAACTTTTTTTTATTTATATTTTTAGATTGGGAAATATTTTTAGTCGGTCAAATTATGTATAAATATGTATAAATATTATAGAGACTCAGAACCGCACCTTGTGGGACACCAGCTTTTATTATTTGCGTTGATGATTGTGATTCACCAACATTAACATAAAAAAATCTATCTTTAAGATAATTTTTTATTATTTTTATAATATACTTGAGAAAGTTGAGTGAACTTACTTTATAAATTAATCCTTCGTGCCAGACACAGTCAAAAGCCTTTTCTATATCGATTAAAATGAAACCAGTAGATTTTTTTTATTTAAAATTACTTTTTATATCTTTTGTGATACGTAAAATTTGGTGAGATGTGGAGTGGTCAAATCTGAAACCACATTGTTCGTTTGGAATTATATTGTTGATATTAAGAAATTGAGAAATCCTATTTTTTATGACGATTTCAAATATTTTCCCCATTGTATTAAGCTATTATTTCCGAAGGATCCTTAATAGGCTTAGCAATTGGTATAATTTTTGCGACTTTCCAATCATTGGGAAAGTAGCCCATTTTTAAACAATGATTATAACTATTTGTGAAATATTTTATAGCTTTTAGTGGTAACTTTTTTAAAGTGGAATTGAATAAGTGGTCTGGCCCTGGGGATTTTTTGTTTTTAAGGAAATAAGGAGCAATATTAGAATATATAAACGGCGAAAAAATGGTATTTCGGAGAGTTCAAATATTGAAGTCTTATACTAAACAGGTTAAGCCTATAGTGAAGATAAACAATAACAGAACTTAAAAAATAAAACGGAAAATAGTATTTGTTTTAATTAAAAAGTAAATTTTTAGTCGTTGAAGTTTATTTTATAATACAAAAGAAAGAATAAAGAAGATCAGGTCGGACATCCATAATCCAGAAGAGGATTATAATAAAGAAAAAGGTGAATATATCAAACAGTAAAAACAACGTATAATAGAAAACAGAGTCACAACATTGGTGTCGTGACCAATTTTTGGATTAATATCCAAAAAACGAACAGGGTCTACAACTATTTATTCCTATTATTTCAGACCCTCTACGTTCTACGTGCATATTGCATGAGGTAGTGTACAAGCTAAAGCTTCACAACTTGAAATAATAAAGGAGTAAAATAACGTACTAAATGTCAACCAAACTAAAGGAAATAGAACAGAAAATACGTAAATCACCCACCGCGGGACCAAAACCAATATCAATAGAAGAATATTTTAAAAGAAATTCGACAACAACCAAAAAAGGACCCAAAGAAGTAATACCAATAAAAAATAGAGAAGGGGAAGCAGCAAGAAGACGCGAAGAAATAAAAGATCTGCACAGAATCCTTCGACTAGGGTGCAGTAAAATACAGGAAGAAACTTTTAAAATCAGAATCCAAACATTGCGGAAGGAGCAAAGGAAATAGCAAAAACAGAAAAAATAAGAGAAGAAAACATTAGATAAGCTGTTCGAAAGATGTTTTAGAACAGCTAATGAAGTGTTAGGAATAAAATAAGTTAAAACGTAGAAATAAGAAAATTATTAAAAAATTATACTTAGTAAAACAAAAAAAAAATAAAGTACGGGTAATAAGAATTAAATATAGAATAATTTCTAATATTTGAAAAGAAAAAAAAATATGAAAATGTCGAGTTATCGAAGTCAAATAATTCTCTGAATTATTTTTTCAGGTGAAATTATATTAATATTCGAGAGAGGAAATAAAATAATATTTAAGAAATATAATGATTAAAAGCCGAATAATAACATAGCAATAAATGATTTAATTACTCGAAAACAAAAAATACTTTATTTATATTATTCTTTTTTGCGTTGGATTTGATTCTCTTATGAATTTTGTAATTTTGTAGCTCGGCACCCAATGTGTTAATATCAAAGGATAAAAAATTGATAAAAAAATAAACGTAAATGACCAAAATTTAATAAATCAAGACTTCTGGAAGTTAGATGAGAATGAAAAAAGATATTTTTATTGGAAATTGATAGAAAAAATTTCCAAAAGCCGATATAGACCAAGGACATTTCCCCAGCCGGAAAAAGAAAACTGCTACAAGCAGTTTACTTTCAATTATTACTTATTAGTTGATCATCAAAAAGTACACATTTCTAAAAAAAAAATTTTAAACACATTAAATATAAGCGCAAGACGCATTTCATATTTCTTCAAAAATGGATGTAGTGATACTGGGGTACCGAAAAGTCCGAAACAAGGTGCAAACAAGGAAAAGGCAACTTCACTAGATGAAAAAAGTGTAAAAGGTCATATCAATCGGTTTCCTCATGTTGAAAGCCACTATTGTAGATCTAATACTAAAAAAGAATTATGTAGAACAATCATTAAATTTACAAACAATGTATAATTTATACAAGTCCGAGTATCCAGATACCTCTGTTAAAATACATACTTATAGAAAAATATTTAATACAGAATCTAATATTGCGTTCCACAAGCCTAGAAAAGACCGTTGTGATCACTGCCAGGAGTTTAAAAATTTACTTACAGGTACCATGTCAGAAGAACAAAAAATTATGAATGATGCTCATATTAACAGAAAACTGGAATGTAAGCTGGAAAGAGACAGTGATCGCAAAATTGTTGATGAAACCGTTGCAGTAATTGCTTTTGGTATGGAAAATGTATTTGCTCTACCAAAAGCAAATGTTTCTATAAGAGAAAACTAAATTGTTTCAATTTAACTGCACACTGTTCTGTAGATAAAAAAACTTACTGTGCTATTTGGCATGAAATGACATCAGGTAGAAACGAATGTAATATGAAAATTGATTATATAAAAGGAAAAGATAATAAAATTGCAGACTTTTTAATCAGAATAAATTCGGAGACAAATGAGATTAATGTATTAAGTAGAAGGTATAAAAAAGTTATAGAAACTGAAAATTTGAGTTAGATTTAAACGACCTTTTTTGCGATAACAATGATAATAATAAAGAATTAAATGTCTTAAACGAATCAATAATAAATGAAACTGCTCATTCTCAAGAAGATAATTTCGAAAATCATATACCAATATTAGAAACAATCGTTAACAGGTTTAAAAACCAAATATATATTAAAAGTTTTTTTTTCCATATATAATTATTCATTTTATTTATGTATTTACATTATGTATTTCTAAGTATATTTACAGAGTTCAGAGAATTTATTTCTTTTCTACTACATTATTTAATATTTCCTTTTGATGTATTTCTTATTTATTATTGTATATAATAAATTTAAGGAAAGGTAACAAATCTTATTTATTTCTATATTTTATTAAAAGAATTAAAACTTAATACTAAATCTTAAACTAAGCGAACATTTATGGACTAGACTACAAAATACATATATTTTTTTGTAACATACGCATTGTTGTAGTTGGTAGTAACTTTATTAATACATTATCAATGTAATTGCATTTTTTAATAAATTTATCATTGATTTTTTGACAATGGTCTTTGACGTAGTGAATATTTGATAGTAAATGTAATTGCTTAGTGGAAAAGTGCCATGGCAGGTAATTTAACAATTTTAATAATTTGTTTTGGCATATTTGTAATTTTTTAAAATGAGAATCGGCCATATTAATCCAGCATGGCGCACCATAACTAATAATGGCCTGAAATATGGCTTTAAAAATAAGTAATTTATTTTCTATACTGAGAGTTGATTTTCGATGAATTAGTGGGTATAATATCCTTATTGTTTTATTTACTTTAGCGATAGTTAAGTTAGTGTGAGTGGCGAATGTAATTTTTTTATCTAGCGTAATGACAAGATATTTTAAATTATTTACCCATTGTATAGTTGCACCATCAAAACATAGATTACTTTTAGGGAGATTTGTTATTTTACGCTTATGTGTGAAAGCTTTCACCTTAATTTTCCATTTGTTAAACTATTCACCTTAATTTTCCATTTGTTAAAATAAGTTAATATTTTATCTAATGCTTTTTGTAGATTATATATAATTTCGTTACAACTATCAGAGTATGAATAGATTGCTGTGTCATCCGCAAAAAGTGCTTTTTCGCAATTTTTTAGATTGGGAAAGTCGTATGTATAAATATTATAGAGACTCAGAACCGCACCTTGTGGGACACCAGCTTTTATTATTTGCGTTGATGATTGTGATTCACCAACATTAACATAAAAAAATCTATCTTTAAGATAATTTTTTATTATTTTTATAATATACTTGAGAAAGTTGAGTGAACTTACTTTATAAATTAATTTCGTGCCAGACACAGTCAAAAGCCTTTTCTATATCGAATATAATGAAACCAGTAGATTTTTTTTATTTAAATTACTTTTTATATCTTTTGTGATACGTAAAATTTGGTGAGATGTGGAGTGGTCAAATCTGAAACCACATTGTTCGTTTGGAATTATATTGTTGATATTAAGAAATTGAGAAATCCTATTTTTTATGACGATTTCAAATATTTTCCCCATTGTATTAAGCTATTATTTCCGAAGGATCCTTAATAGGCTTAGCAATTGGTATAATTTTTGCGACTTTCCAATCATTGGGAAAGTAGCCCATTTTTAAACAATGATTATAACTATTTGTGAAATATTTTATAGCTTTTAGTGGTAACTTTTTTAAAGTGGAATTGAATAAGTGGTCTGGCCCTGGGGATTTTTTGTTTTTAAGGAAATAAGGAGCAATATTAGAATATATAAACGGCGAAAAAATGGTATTTCGGAGAGTTCAAATATTGAAGTCTTATACTAAACAGGTTAAGCCTATAGTGAAGATAAACAATAACAGAACTTAAAAAATAAAACGGAAAATAGTATTTGTTTTAATTAAAAAGTAAATTGTTAGTCGTTGAAGTTTATTTTATAATACAAAAGAAAGAATAAAGAAGATCAGGTCGGACATCCATAATCCAGAAGAGGATTATAATAAAGAAAAAGGTGAATATATCAAACAGTAAAAACAACGTATAATAGAAAACAGAGTCACAACATTGGTGTCGTGACCAATTTTTGGATTAATATCCAAAAAACGAACAGGGACTACAACGATTTATTCCTATTATTTCAGACCCTCTACGTTCTACGTGCATATTGCATGAGGTAGTGTACAAGCTAAAGCTTCACAACTTGAAATAATAAAGGAGTAAAATAAAGTACTAAATGACAACCAAACCAAAGGAAATAGAAGAGAAAATACGTAAATCACCCACCGCGGGACCAAAACCAATACCAATAGAAGAATATTTTAAAAGAAATTCGACAACAACCAAAAAAGGACCCAAAGAAGTAATACCAATAAAAAATAGAGGAGGGGAAGCAGCAAGAAGACGCGAAGAAATAAAAGATCTGCACAGAATCCTTCGACTAGGGTGCAGTAAAATACAGGAAGAAACTTTTAAAATCAGAATCCAAACATTGCGGAAGGAGCAAAGGAAATAGCAAAAACAGAAAAAATAAGAGAAGAAAACATTAGATAAGCTGTTCGAAAGATGTTTTAAAACAGCTAATGAAGTGTTAGGAATAAAATAAGTTAAAACGTAGAAATAAGAAAATTATTAAAAAATTAAAATTGTACTTAGTAAAACAAAAAAAAATAAAGTAGGGGTAATAAGAATTAAATATAGAATAATTTTTAATATTTGAAAAGAAAAAAAAAATATGAAAATATCGAGTTATCAAAGTCAAATAATTCTCTGAATTATTTTTTCAGATGAAATTATATTAATATTTGAGAGAGGAAATAAAATAATATTTAGGAAATATAATGATTAAAAGCCGATAATAACATAGCAATAAATGATTTAATTACTCGAAAACAAAAAATACTTTATTTATATTATTCTTTTTTGCGTTGGATTTGATTCTCTTATGAATTTTGTAGCTTTCAAATTGCACTTGTTGTCTCTTACAATGAAATACAATTATTTGTAATTGTATTATAACTTTATAATAATACAAGTCTTGGAAGAGAATATTTTGTTGGATTTACCTTTGCAATATATTTAATTGTAATAATTAGAGTTACAGTAAGTTAAATTTAAATTTGCTCAATTAAAAATTAAAAAATTGAGCTTACTTAAGGTTTGCAATTTTTTTTTCTCGCAATTAAAAAATAAAAATCTTTCTTTAAGTTTTTTGAGTTTGTGCATAATAAATACAATACAAGGAAAGAACTCTTTAAAAAGCTTTTGCATAGCATAACACACATCTGTTATATGCATAACGCATAACTAATAAAAGAGAATCTTGGGATTTTCCAAGGGAAAAATGGAAATTTTTTTTGTGTCTTTATGGATGCGATACAATAAATGGTCGTTTTTTGAGAGTATATGTATATGTTTTTAATTGAGAGTATATTTTTATTTAAAAAATCTTTAGCCATAGGCGTAGAGCAAAAGGGAGTTTTTTTTTATTCAATAAAAAAGTTGAATGCGGGTAATTTTTTTTATTGAATATTATATGTGTTTTGATAATTTCGGTATTATTTTTGACGAAAGCATAGGTATATATATCTTACATAACCAAGTAATAGAATTTTAGAGTATAATTTGTTAGAAAATTATTTTAATTATTTTTTTTGGTACCAGTTAACACATGGCACCAACTACTCGCGGACAAAAGAAAATATTAGAGGATTCTACTATTTTACCGGAAAACCTTAATTTCGCGGAATTTTCACTAATAAAATCCACACCACAGGGTTATTCAAACAATTTTGTATCGAATCAAACAAAACGAAGACGGTCGGTAACTTTTGTGCCGGAAAATTCAGACGACATTACATCAAACGAAAGGGGGTCGGAAACAGAAATTAATTTAAACGGAATTAATTTAAGTATACATTCGAATAACGTTAGGGAAAATTCTGAAACTAATAGTAGCGAGGGCGAAGAAGAAGGTGCCGTAGGAGGCATAACAGTAGAAAATAATAGTCAAATAAAGGAAAGAAATGAAACTTTGATTAATATTAACAAAAACTTTGATAAATTGGAAATGGATAAGAATACATTATGTATGCAATTGATAATTTTGAAAAAACTGATAATTGTAAAATAGAGAGAAATAACAATTTTAAAAAAGAAGTATTATGGAAGATAATGAAGAATTTAAATCATGGAAGATAATGAAGAATTTTGAAATCATGGAAGATAATTGAAATCATGGAAGATAATGAAGAATTTAAAAATAAATAAAGCAAACGCTTTGAAAAAATAGGAAATAAGAGTAATAAAATAGAAAAATAGATAAAAGAGAATTAATAGAAAAAGTTATAAATAAAGGGTTTGAAAAATCAAGAGCTGACTATAGAGCTGCGGATCTTGTACTTTTTCAAGGGCAGGAGATAAAACCAATTTTAAAAAATAAAATCATACAAGCCAAGGAAAATTCATCAGGAGAAGACTACCTTTCTGCGGATCTTGGGATTTTCCAAGGGAAAAATGGAAAATTAAATAAAGAAAATAAAAATGTAATTAAAGGATCGGAGAAAATTATAGAAGAAAAGGGAGAATTATTAAGTAAAGTACGAAATGCGAAAATTGACGTTCCAGTAATTGATACAACAAAAATTTATACTTATCATATTACTGATACAAAATTAGAAGAAATTAAAATAGAAATTAACGATTTGTTAAAAGAAGAAAAAGAAATTGAAAATAAAAATGAAATATATAAGAAATATAAAATTAATAATGTTGAAGAAATTAAAGAAATAATAAATGAAGCTAAAAATTAAATTCGTATTGAGGAATTTGAAGTATATATAGATAATAAAGTAAATTATTATGTTGAATTAAACAGAGTTAATAATAATGAAAATAATCTAATTGAACTCAGTAATTCTATTTTATTAGACAAAAAACAAAAACTAAATTTCAGTTTACATATTGATAAAATTCAGTCAACGGGTCGTAAAATGTGGGGCTTCATTAAAAGGAGATCAAAGGAGTTTGATGATACTTATATAACTAAAACATTATATTGTTCCTTAGTCCGTCCAATTCTGGAATATGGTAGCGTTATATGGAATCCCCATCTTATCAAAGATATCAAAAATATTGAATCAATTCAGAAACAATTTTTGTTATTTGCTTTGAGAAGTCTAAATTGGAATAATAATACCAATTCATATCAGTTACCTGCTTACGAGAATAGACTAAAATTATTAAATCTACATACACTAGAATATCGTAGAAATATGGCGGATGCAGTTTTCGCTTTTGATTTAATCAATAACAATATAGATTGTTGCCAATTAAAACAGAAGATTAGAATAAACTCAAACTGCCGAAACTTAAGGAACATTAATTTTCTACTTGTAGATAGGCATAGGACAAATTATGCTAACAACGAACCTATTACAAGAATCACCAGAAGATTTAATAAATTCAACTCTTATTATGCACCAAATATCAGTAGAATAAGTTATAAAAACAGCATGAAGAATGGAAGAAGTCATGAATAATACTATATATGCACTCATTTCTTTTAAAATTTTCATTTTAAATCATGTTATAATATTGTATAAATTTAGATTTAAAATATGTCTGTAATTAGATATCAATAAATAAATAAATAAATAAATAAATTCAAAATCCACAAATAATAAAGAAATTGAACGTCAAACCGATAACTTACGAACATGAAATACCGGCTCATGTATATGCAAATGTGGTTATTGTTAATAGAGTAGAGAATCTACAAGGACAATTACTGCAAACCAAAACATTTATGCAATGTTTTGAGAAAATTTTAGATAATAATGAAAAAGTACTAAAGGATATTAATCTACGTATACGTTCCCCATTATAAAATAACGGAACTATAAATGCTTTCGTAAATTCGCTTAAATTCAGGGTACATAAATAAATAAAATAAAATTTATCAAAAAATTAATAACATATTTAACAATAAAAATAATTATTTGTAATAATTATTTGCATAATTGTATTTTTTTTGGTAAAACACTTCAAATATAAAAAAAAAAAATTTTAGGTAAAATTTAAAATCTTAAAAAGATTTTTTTTTGTGAAATTGGAGAAAAAAATTAAAAGATAGGAGAATAAGAGAAGATAATTAAAAGGAAAATCATTTAAATTAGTCTATTATGAAAAAGGATATTCTGAACAAAATAAAAATATTAAACTATAAAATATATATAAAAAGTATAAAAACTATATTTAAAATTATAAATATTAAATTATTATTTAAATTGTTAAATTATATAAATTATAAATTATTATAAAATTACAACAAAGTTATATTATTTAGAAATTGCGAAAATGAAAATGTATGTAAAATTACACCATAAAAATTATATTAAAATTATAACCTGAAAAAAAAATGTTGTATAATAGAAAAAAAAGGAATGAAATATTATATATATAAAATTTAGAATTATTATATATAAACTTTATATATTCTATTAAAAATTTGTATACAATGAGATAATATATATATATAAAAATGATAAGAAAGATGTATACCATAAAATAAATTTATCAAATTAATAAATATGTAAATCAATATATCTATAAAAAATATTTAATATTTTAAAACTAGAATTAAGTTAAAAAATTGTGGAAAATAAACTTTTTAAAATGAAAAATTTAAAAGAATATCATGTATAAAATATTAAAAATTGGGAAACAATATATTATGTAAAAAATAAATTATTGAATATTTAAAATTTTAAAATTATGAAAATAATACAATTATTAAAATATTAAATTATATAATATTATTTAAAATCAAATTGTTTGAAAATGGAAAATTATAATAAAAAAAAAAAGTTATGTAACTAGATTAAGATTAAAATTGTTTTATAATGTTTTTAAATAAAGAATGTTCTAAAAATTGAAAATTCATATTGGAAAACTCTGAAATACCATTAACTGCAAAAATTGTGCGACAACATGCATACATTGTGTCGTCATTGCCTAAAAAACGCATTGTATCGGCAGCGCATTATACTATAGGAAAGTTTAAGTCAAAACAATAATAAAATACGTCATCGTATTTCATTATATTTTTATATAAAATAAAGCAAAACTATAATGACACACGTAAGTTATTATGTATAAAATGTAAAACGAAAAATATAAATAAAAAAGGTAAATTAACGAAAGCACATAAGCTTTAATAATAATAATAAAGTATAATGCGTTATTAGCGCAATGGACAATGGTAACATAATTAATGTATGAATTTATTGTTGCACAACTTTACCTTTAATTAATAAAATATATTCATTATTATAATTTATTGGAATATTCTAATATTGCTGAGGCAGTAATATTAGAATATATAAACGGCGAAAAAATTGTATTTCGGAGAGTTCAAATATTGAAGTCTTATACTAAACAGGTTAAGCCTATAGTGAATATAAACAATAACAGAACTTAAAAAATAAAACGGAAAATAGTATTTGTTTTAATTAAAAAGTAAATTGTTAGTCGTTGAAGTTTATTTTATAATACAAAAGGAAGAATAAAGAAGAAGATCAGGCCGGACATCCATAATCCAGAAGAGGATTACAATAAAGAAAAAGGTGAATATATCAAACAGTAAAAACAACGTATAATAGAAAACAGAGTCACAACAATTTTTTAAGGTATTACACCACCGAATATTTGTTATGGCTCTAAATTTATCTTTAATTTTCGTATTAAGTTCATTAACGAGTTTTAAAAAATCTTATTCTATATTTTAACCATTGACGTCGGAAATTATTTCGTTTTTTAATTAATATTTTTATGTCATTATCGATAGAATAAGTATTTTGTTGAGCTTTTTTTTGGAATAGCAAAATCTGTTGCTTCAACTATTATTGCTTTAAAATTACTTATAATATTGTCAATAGTAGACCTATCTATTGATTCAAATGGTTGTTGCAAAACAATTTTATTATCAATATAAATTTTGAATTTTAACCAGTTTGCCTTGGCAAAATTGTACCTGGGTTTAATTGAATTGATATTATTATACTGTGGTGTCTTGCATAATATAATACAATTGTCAAAACTGTCAAAATGTCAAATACGTTTTGTAAAATAAGGTTAGTAGCGGCGAGCACAATCTAATACGTTTTTGAAACTGTCAAAATGTCAAATACGTTTTGTAAAATAAGGTTAGTAGCGGCGAGCACACAACGCCAGTAAGGTTAGTAGCGGCGAGCACAATTTATTAAATCGTCGCAGGTGGCGTAATCGTCGAATATAGGGCAGAACATTGTAGTTGTAGCAACCAATTTCCGGCATTCTTAATTCGATCAGCAAGCGGAGAAGTCATCGCATCGTAGAATTTATAGAAATTTATCGGAAGTCATCCACATTACCGGAATAATTATTATTAAATAATTTATTGAAGCGAGATATAATATTCCTATCGTGCAGTGAACGCGTTTATTTATTAAAACACATTAATATAGTTTGTGGTAAAGATCAGCGGAACAAGCCTAAGTGAATTAGAACAAATAAATGTAGTGCCGAGAAGACGGCCAAGAAAAAATACGAAAATACCAGTTTTATTATTTTGGCTATTGGACACGCTAAGCGGCACAATAATACAAAGAGCATTCGAAAATGAATGCTCTTTGTATTATATCTAATTAATTATTAGAAGGAATAATTAATTTTTCTTGTAATGATGTTTCAATTTCGATAGATATTTCTTCAATAAATTTTAGATTAAATGGTGAACATTGGGTGTGTTTAATATTATTTTTAATTAAAATACATACACCACCACATTTTTTATTTAATCTGTCGGACCTATATATTTTGTATTGTGAGTTTGAATGGTCTGGATTGGATGTAACAGGGAAATCATTGACCGGTCGCTGACCCAATGGCGCAACTGTTATGTGTCTAATCAAGTGTTTGCTCTACCTCCACCTGGTGGCCATTGGTAACCTCTCTTATATACCCTTATATGAGAGGGCTAAAACAGCAAATGCGATGTCGACGTTAGAACAATTCCGACATTATGAGTCCCTCGATACATGCGCAGACCGCAAACCAGGTTGGCGTTTGGCTAATAACCACACCTGTAAAAACACATTTATTATGAAAAGAAGAAGGAAAAAAGTAACCGGCGGATTTACCGGCAATGACCCTAGCAAACGAAAGAAGGACTATGATTTAAGAATTTGCACCTGGAATGTTCGATCATTATCTACCCCAGGTGCATCTAATGAACTTATTGATGTACTTGGCGAATACAAAGCAGACCTAACCGCAGTACAAGAGATGAACTGGACAGGTACCGGAATTTTAGAATGTTGTAGGAGATCCTGGGCCATTTACTATAACTGTCAAAACAGAATACGGAAATTCGGTTGCGGCTTTGTGGTGGGACCAAAATTAAAGAACAACATCATAGCCTGGAATCCCATCAATGAGCGCCTATGCAGCATCCGCATCAAGTGAAAATTCTTCAATGTCACCGTAATATGCTGCCTTGCCTCCATTGATGACTCTGATGGACAAGGATGAATTCTATGAAGCGCTAGCTAGCGCGTACGATGCGTGCCCACGTCATGACATTAAAATCGTCATAGGAGATTTTAATGCCAAGATTGGGAAAGAAGAAATCTTTGGAAATGTGATTGGTAAGCACAACGCCCATGATGAAACCACAGACAACGGGCTACGGTTGATAAATATGGCAGCTATGAGAAATATGGTTATAATTTGTACCAAATTCCCTCATCGTAATATTCACAAGCTCACCTGGCGATCACCTGATCAGAGAACAACCAATCAGATCGATCACTTTGCGATTGATGGCAGACATGCTTTAGATGTAATGGATGTTTGTACCCGGAGGGGTGCTAATATAGATTCAGACCATTACCTCGTGATGGCGAGAATCCGACAGCGCATATCTACACACCGTAGATACACAGCTGCAATGTCGCCAAAATTTAACACCGAGAAGTTAAAATCACAAGTGGTCGCCAGAAGATACGAGAACGCAGTAACCCGTATGGTCTCGCAACGTCGCATATGCGCGCAATCCTCAGCTGACGAGCAATGGAAAAAATGTTTCTCCATCATCAAATCAGCCGCAGAAGAAGCCATTGGTTTCACTGTACCACATTCTAGAAACCAATGGTATGATGATGTATGTAGAACCATAAGAGATGAAAAGAACACTGCGTACCGCAGCTGAATGAGCAGAAGAACGAGATGCGCATATGATGAATATCGGCTGAAACGGCGTGAAGAGAAGGAAATCATACGGGCGAAGAAAAGAGCTTATGAAAACGAGCAATTCAAGGAACTTGAAGGGATGAGAGGCAGAAATGAGGTGCGAAAATTCTACAAGAAGATTAAAAAACAACAGCAAGGCTTCGCACCTCGGACCTCCGCGTGCTATAGCAAAAATGGGAACCTTATAACCGACCCGGACGGCATTCTAGAAAGATGGGCAGAGCACTTTTCAGAGCTTTTGTGTGGTGAAATAACAGCTGGAGATAACACCTCGGAGAGCAGCTTTGCAAGTATTCCACTCGACACCCAGGAAGAACCACCACCTACCCTGGAAGAGGTTCACAATGCTATCAAAAACTTAAAGAGCAATAAAGCACCCGGAACTGATGGCATTGTGACAGAACTATTCAAATATGCTGGTGATGATTTGGTAGAGTGCATGCACCAAATTATCACAAAAATTTGGATAGAAGAAAGCATGCCCATGGAGTGGAGTACCAGTGTTATATGTCCCATTCCGAAGAAGGGTGACCGGTTGCAGTGCAGCAACTATCGCGGAATAAGTCTTCTGAATGTGGCATATAAGATCCTGTCTAGTGTAATCTACATGCGCATGAAACCACACATGGACCATGTTGTTGGTAAATACCAATGTGGTTTCCGACCTGGGAGATCAACAACGGATCAAATCTTCACACTGCGTCAGATCCTGGAGAAATGTAAAGAATTCAACGTGGACACTTACCACCTGTTCATAGATTTCGCCGCTGCATATGACTCGATAGGAAGAAACGAGCTTCTACAAGCTATGTTGGACTTCGGTTATCCTGTAAAGCTTGTTAACATGTGCAGGGTAACTCTAGTTTGTACGTCATGTGCAGTGAGGGTGGACAACGCAATCTCTAGGACCTTTCAAACAACCAAAGGCTTCAGGCAAGGTGACCCACTTTCGTGCGACCTCTTTAATATCGCACTTGAGAAGGTGGTGCACGAGTCTGGGTTAGTGACTAATGGCTCGATCTTTAATAAATCCTCCCAGACACTTGCCTATGCTGACGACTTAGACATCATCGGCAGAACACAAAAAAGCGTCAGCGAAGCCGTTGTAGCAGTTGAAGAAAGCGCACGGAAGTTAGGTCTGCGGATAAACGAAGCCAAAACAAAATGTATGGTGGCAACAAACAGCGAAGCCACGCTACACAGAGTTGGTCAGAACATCACCAGAGGCTCGTATAATCTTGAGGTGGTCAAGGACTTCGTCTACCTCGGCTCTATGGTAACAACTGACGGCAGTAACACCAGCCTAGAAATTAAGCGCAGAATCGTTCTGGCCAACCGCTACCTATATGGTCTCTATAGGCAGTTCCGCTCAAAGGATCTTTTACCAACAACAAAGAAGATAATATACAAGCTATGTTGGCCAGTACTGCTGTATGGTTCAGACACCTGGACCAGGACGAACCACGTTGAGCAGCTCTTGGGATCCTTTAAACGGAAAGTGCTACGCATGATATTCGGTCCTACGCTCGAAGAAGGGGTCTGGAGACGAAAATACAACCACGAGCTGTACGAACTTTTCCGCGACGCTGACATAGTCAAAAAACTCCCAATCCAACGACTTAGATGGCTAGGTCACGTCGGGAGAATGGACGAACAAATTCCAGCAAAGGTGGTCTTCGAATCTAGACCGGAGGGCAGGTGCAGAAGAGGAAGGCCAAATCTTCGATGGAAGGATGGCGTTGAAGCGGACGTTAGAAGGCTTAACGTCGCCGACAATTGGCGACTGGCGGCGCAGAACAGGGACCAATGGAGAAACTCCCTTTTCTCGGCCTTGACCCAGTAGGGTTGTAGTGCCGTTTCAGTAAGTAAGTAAGAGTTTGAAAATAATTTGTCAGGTTTGAGCTGGGTTTCAGATAAAAGATCAATATCTATATTTTTGTTTTTTAAGAACTCGAAAAATTTAGTTGTTTTATTTTTAATGTCTCTGGCATTCCACAACATGACATTTAATTTACTATTTGCCATCACACACATATTTAATAGTTAGTTCGGTAATAACCTTAAATTTTTCGCTTTTGTTTTTACAATTAGAAAGCTTAATTAAAAGTTCTTGAGTTAAAGAAATAATTTCATCTACAGTAAATAATGAATCTACGTTAGTATTGTTAGTATTATTTTGTGTTAGAATATCTCTATAATTGTAATTTATTTTAATAGTATTATCTATATTATAATTATTAGAATAATTATCTGTATTTCGCCATGCTGGTCTTGGAAAATTGTCTTCGTTATTCAGGTATCTTCTTGAGTTATTTAACGTTGATTTTATTACTTGTTGTTGATAATTTTGACGATTTTGTGGTTTTTTAGAAATCCGCTTAATCATCTCCAGATATTGTTCTCTGTTTTTGCATCTGGCATCATTTGCTCTATGGTTGCCGGCGCAGTTTATGCATTTCGGTGTATCATCTTTTTTAGTGCATAAATTTGTATAGTATATCTTCAGCACAATATAGGCACGCAATTTTTATATAGCAATGGTCAGATCCATGCCCCAAAAAGTTGACATTTGTGACACTGAGTAATATAATTTCTTTTTTTCCTCCAATAATCCCATTTAACTACTGTATTACAGACATATTTTGCTATTTTACGTAAATCAAGCACTATGCCTATAAATCGTTTAATTTAATTGATTTATTTGTCAAATATGCTGGATAGTTACACTGATCTTCAATACGTCTACCACATGTGGAGCTCAAACAAATCCATTCCAAGATGTCAAAGTATTTCAGCATTTGTAGTCGGTCAAATAAATAAATATTTGACCGACTAAAAAGGATAAAATAAAAAATATAAATAAAAAAAAGTTTTTTAAAAATATTTTCCCTTAAAGTAATGTTCAACTAAAAAGTAATAAACAAGCAAATAATACCACTACATTGTACTTTCCTGTGGAGCTTGAGTAACAGTCAGCAATAGTAAGGGAAAGTAGACCTTATCAGAAAGTAGACCTTATCAGCCATTTATAAGGAGGTCTACCTTTCCCTTACTATTGCTGACTGTTACTCAAGCTCCACAGGAAAGTACATTGCAGTGGTATTATTTGCTTGTTTATTACTTTACTTTATTACATTACTTTAAGGGAAAGTATTTTTAAAAAAAATTTTTTATTTATATTTTTTATTTTATCCTTTTTAGTCGGTCAAATATTTATTTATTTGACCGACTACAAATGCTGAAATACTTTGACATCTTGGAATGGATTTGTTTGAGCTCCACATGTGGTAGACGTATTGAGTCTTCCTTGGCCCCCGGTGCCCCACGGAGTAACCAATGTGTTTTTTAGATGGTCTTTTAAAGACCTTTCAGTTGATATCCCACATTTTTTTTGTATGATGGGACCTCACATTGCCCCCGTTTTGGGCCAAAACATGACGGACTACTCCCTATTGAGATGTACTCGTCAAGACTTTTCATTTGATGCCCCACAAAATTTATATTTTACATTTTCCTGTTAAATTTTACATTTTCTGTTAACTTTACATTTTCTGTTAAATTTACATCTTCTGTTAAATTTTACATTTTCTGTGAAAATTGTACATGTTCTGTTAAATATTACAATTTCTGTTAAATTTTTCTGTTAAAATTACATCTTCTGTTAAATTTTACAATTTCTGTTAAATTTTACATTTCTGTTAAATTTACATCTTTTAAATTTTATAAATTTAGTTAAATTTTACATTTTTCTGTTAAATTTTACAATTTCTGTTTAATTTTACATTTTCAGTTAAATTTACATTTTCTGTTATTTACATTTTCTATTATATCTGTTATATTTACATCTTCTGTTAAATTTTACAATTTCTGTTAAATTTTACATTTTCTGTTAAATTTTACATTTTCAGTTAAATTTACATTTTCTGTTATATTTACATCTTCTGTTAAATTTTACAATTTCTGTTAAATATTACAATTTCTCTTGAATTTTTCTGTTAAATTTTACATTTTCTGTTAAATTTACATCTTTTAAATTTTACATTTTCTATTAAATTTACAGTGCGGCCCTCGTGAAACCAGCCACACGGAATACTCCTCATTGAGATGTACTCTTCAAGACTTTATTTGATACCCCCCATGATTGTTTCTATGATGGGGTCCACAGTGCCTTCGTTTTGGGCCCCACATGACCCAAGACGCCCCGGACTACCCCCATTGAGATGTACTCTGCAAGACCTTTCATTTGGTACACCACATGACTTTTTGTATAATGGGCCCACATGACCCACTGTTGGGCTCTCGTGTAACTGTTGAAGACCTTTCATTTGATACCCCACATGATTTTTATATGATGGGGCCGAACATTGGCCCCTTTTTGGGCCCGGAATGACCCACGGCGCCCCCCCCCCCCCCGACTACACCCAATTGAGATGTACTCTTCAAGACCTTTCATTTGATACCCCACATGATTTTTTTGTATTATTGGACCCAACATTGCCCCCGTTTTGGCCTGATATGACCCACGTCGCCCCCCAACTACGCCCCATTGAGATGTACTCTTCAAGACCTTTCATTTAATACCCCACATGCCTTTTTGTGTTATGGGACCCAACATGCCCCCGTTTTGGCCCGATGTTGACCCACGGCGCCCCCGGACTAGCGCTCAATGAGATGTACTCGTCAAGACCTTTCATTTGATACCCCACATGGTTTTTTTGGTACATTCAAAAATTAAACGGCCCTCCGCGCCCCCTTCCCAAGCATTTCATGACACGAGCTCAACTTCCAAATTTGAGCTCAATCCGTCAAGCCGTTTAAGACTCAAGGCCAGTTGAGGAGATATATATAAGTAGTATAGATATGTTCCTTCTGGACCACTATTTTCCATACAAAATACACATTTTTTTGAAAATTTAAAATTCTCAGTTGGTCCAGAAAATCCATATACTTTTCAATATAAAATCTCTTTTTTTCATTTTGCTTTGTCCCGATATCCACATATATTTTTTGCACAATTCACGCACATACTTTTTTGAATTCTCTTCGACGGTATATAATCAGAATATAAGTTTCACTTTCAATTTAAAAAAGTTTAAATTTACTACACCACAATAAATTCACGCATAGTAACTTTTTTTTTCTCTTTTGTGCTCTACCATATAGATATGTTCCTTCTGGACCACTATTTTCCATACAAAATACAATTTTTTATGAAAATTTAAAATTCTCAATTGAGCCAGAAAATCCATATACTTTTCAATATAAAATCTTCAGAACACAACTTTTTTTCATTTAGCTTTGTCGCAATTCAATTTTTCGAAGTGAAAACTATGTATATATAGGTTAAATTGATAAACTTATCACCCAAATAATGCACGTAAGTAAGTTCAAAAATATTGAGATAACAATATGCTAATTTTTTTCCGAAAGGTGAGTTTAACATAATCAAGCAAAAATAAAAAAAATTCATAAAACTTTTGATAAATAACAGGATACAAAATCTTAAAATCAGAAGTATCTACTTTTATTAATTTAATAATTCCTACAGTCTTTTACAATTTATATTTTCGATAAAATTTAATATTTTTCTTGAATAAAATTTATTATTAAATGATTGCAGTAATATTCCATTATCGATACAATGTATTAAGTAAATTTGTAATGAAATTTATTTTAACTTAAATTATAATTACTTTTATTTTTATAAAAAAGTTTATAGTTTTATTGGAAGAACATAAATATGCATACTTTATGATGACAAAACAGAGAAAACCTAGGCTCATGGTCATTTACCTTTCATATCTTGTTTTTCTTTATTTTAACTTAAAATTAAGCAATATGCTTTCAAAGGTACTTAAATAAATTATTTTTATTCTTATTCAAAATGTTTATAGTTTTATTGGAAGAACATAAATATGCATACTTTATGATGACAAAATAAATAAAAGCTAGGTTCATGGTCATGTACCTTTCATTTTTGTATTTCTTTGTTAATGGTACAAGGTTTTTCTAGAAAAATTTGTATAAAAAGGTATCGCATTTTAAAATAGGATTCACTCTAAAAGTATTTCTTAATCGTGAAAACAATTTTTAAAGGAATAATGAATTCAAATATTGTTAAAATGTTAAACGTTTACAACTCGAATGAATCTAAAACTTTAAAAACGGATGATTTGGAAATAGGAAAAATATATAAAATAACAAATTTAAAAGTTTTAGACGTAAAATATAAAAATGTTGGAAAAAGTATATTAGCTGAACTAGAAGGCAATTGTAAATATTGGCTTCCATCAAAATTTAATCCGGTAATTGAAGAATTACAGAAATCTGAGACTTGTATATTAAAAATAAATATGCAATATTTAGGAAGTGATAGTTTTAAATTACCTAATTTTAAATTTAATGTATCCAAATAAATTAAGATGTGGATAGCATACGCGGCTCAGTATTAGACGAAGGCTGTGGATATATCAACTTGTATTAGTAGATTGTCGGAACAATTCGAATGTTATAAGTTTGAGTTAGAATGTGAATTAAATAAATTTTTAATAGATTTCCAAATAGAACGATACAATAATGAAATAATATCGTATCAAAACGCTTTAGAATTATTTGAACAATATAAAAACAAAAATAGTAATATAGAAGATATATTAATAATATTAAATAATGCTAAAAACTTATCTAAATTTTTGTGTGAATTAAAACAGTTTGTGCCGGAAAGTTTATATGAAAAATATAATAATAGAATTTCAATAATTGATTAATAATATATAATTTTATAATGTTTTTATGTGAACATTGTGGCACAAGATTTTACAAATCTGTAAATTTGGAGAAACATTTAAATGAATGTAAGACCTTAGTTGAGAATGTAAAAGTGAAAAAAAATAAATTATTTTTATGTGATCGGTATGGAAAAACATTTTTATCAAATAAATATTTGAGCGAACATATAATAAATTGTGTTAACAATGCTGAATTACAGAGTACATCAAAAGGTACTAAATTTTGTCAAGATTGCAACAAGGATGTAGAAGTTCAGAAGTGGACATCACATTTAAAAACTAATTTGCATAAAGAAAAAGCTGCGGTAATTATTAATAATAATATTAAATGTATTAAATCATGTTTCAAAAATAGAATTGAAACTTTTATTATAGAAAATAAAAAAGAAGAGGAATTAGAAATAAGTAATTTTTTTATAGTAATTAATGTTAACATTATGGATATATTAAAGCAGTGTTTAAGTAAGCATAGGGCTTTTAAATATAATTTATAATTATTCGCAGAATATGTTAAACCTCAGCAAATAGCCAATGGGGACGAATTTGATTTAGATATAAAATCTTTTAATACTAAACTGACTTTAGTTGAAAATGAACAGCATATTTCAATAGATAAAATGACTAACCAAATAAACGCTCAAGCTGAAGAGTTTCAAGAAAAAGATTCTGTTTGGGCTCTTATAAGAATTGTGCACCTTGAAATTAATATTAACAGATATTGTCCTATACGAGGATCTACATATATAGAATTACCTAAAATTATTAAATTGAAAAAAGCATGTATAAATATTAAAAATCAAGATATTTATTGTTTCAAATGGTGTATACTTGTGGCTTTGCAATCCCCAAAAAATCATTCAGATAGACTAAGTTCTTACAGACATTATTTCATTGAAGATTCCGTAATTAGATTAAATTCTATGGTTCCAAATTTTTCAGGGCTCGGATTCTCTGAGTCGATATCGCGTAAAACGATAATCGAGTAAAAATTTCGATAACGATTTTCGAAATAAAAAATTGGAATCACGATAATCGATTAATATAGTATCGAAATTATTTATAAAATGTACTAGATTTTACTTCAAATAATAATGTCAAATTATATATGACAAATATAATTTCAAATTATATAGCTAAGCCCAGTACACGGCTCTTGCTAAACCAAATTTTCCATATAAAATTTAACTTTAATTATTAAATATTAATATTTAGTTAATTATTAATTAATGATTAATAATATTTATTTACTAATTATTAACATTTCATTATTTATCTATACTATTAAAATTAAGTTTAGCAAGAGCAGCGTACTAGGCTTTATATAAAAAATTATTGTTTTTTTGATTTTTATTTAATTATTTTTGATAAATAATTTCATTCGATAACAAAATAGCTATCGAATGAAATTTATCGTTTTATACTCGATAATCGTATGATAGAATTCCAAATAGGAAATTTATCGTTAGATTTCGATATTGTGTACTCGATATCGACTCAGAGAATCCGAGCCCTGGATTACAATTTCCTTTGAAAATTCAAGATGTTGCAAAGTTTGAAGATATTAATCCTGAAATAAGTTGTAATGTTTTTGGTTATGAAATCATGCAGAAAAAATTAAAAATTGTTGGCCCTTACTATCACACAAAGCTAAAAAAGAAACATCATATAAATTTACTTTTATTGCAAAAAGATGAAAATTATCAATATGTATGGATTAAAAATATTTCAAGAGGTCACAAATTTCAAATCATCGCACTACAATTCATATGTGTGAAGTTTGCTTGCAGCACTTTTATTCTGATGAAAAATTAAAAGAACATACAAACTACTGTAATAAAATTGTAGTTAAAATGCCAAATGTAGATGATAAATTTGAGACATATGACACATGTTTTCCTTACAAAAAAAAATCTTCAACAACTAATGTGGATTTCGATTGGACAAAAAGATCAATCTTTTTTTAAAAAAATCAATCTTTTTTTTTATCTAGATCAATTTTTGTTTTCGATTGGACAAAAAAATCAATCTTTTTTTTTATCTAGATCAATTTTCAAAACTCTGGATTTTTTTAAAGATTTACCCCTCCATTCACTAATACCATAACATTTGTATGACAGTGACATATTTAATTATTTTTTTGATACTGTCATTTGGCTTTGCCTTGGATTAAATTATAATTATAAATAAAAATAAGAACAATATTACTATAATGGAAATTGTATTAAATGAGCTTGTGAACTCATCTTCATCATCTTCATCTGCTTTTTCATCATCAGAAGAAGACGAAGTATTATTAGATTTATTGTTTGCAAGAGAAAAAAAATCTCGTGTAAATAATTTTGTGGAAGATGTAGTTTATAATTACTCTCAAGAAGAAGTAAGTACTTTTATAGTTTAAAAATTCAGTGTATAAATTAAATTTAGTACGTTTTGCTTGCAGTTTCGTAAACATTTTAGAGTTTCTCGTAATACGGCTGATAAAATAATTGAATTGTTTAGAAACTCTGTTCATTACAAAACCAAATTGAGTGGTGGAGGAAGAAAAGCTGTTAGTGCTGAATCGCAATGTTTAGCCTTCTTATGGTAATTATTTAATATAATATGCTGTATAAATAAGTTGATAAATTTAAATTTATTAAGGTTTGCTGGTAACAAGGAATCGTATAGGGAAGTATCAAATTTATTCAATATTTCAATATTGATATAGTCATCTGACCAATTTTTTGGAATTTTTATTTGATATTTCAACAGAATATATAAAATTACTGCTGAAAAATTACTGCTGAAAAAAGTACTGCTGAAAAAGTTGAAAAATCTAGAGCATTTAGACAGGTAAAACGAAGAATAACAACATAATAAAAATATTTCAAAAATGTTTAATTTTAGATAGCAGGATTTCCAAATGTTTTAGGTTGCATTGATGGGTGCTATATATATATAAAAAAGCCAGTGCATAAAACACGTTCAACGTACGTAAATCGTCACGGGCTGATATCAATTACATTGCAAGCTATTTGTGATGCTGAAAAAAAATTTTTAGATGTTTTTATTGGATCACGAAGCAAGATACATGATTCAAGAATTTTTAATTTGTCATTTATTTCAAAAGATATTGCAAGATTTTGCGGTGAACAATATCATATTCTAGGTGATGCTGCATATCCTGTTAGAAATTATTTATTAACACCATACAAGGATTATGGAAATTTAACCGCTACAAAAAAAAAAATATAACAAGAAACACTGTCAGACGAGAGTTGTAATTGAAAATTGTTTTGGTTTATTTAAACAACGTTTTCGGCAGCTAATCAGACTTGATTTTTTTACAACAGAAAGAATGTGTAAATTTGTGTTACGATGTTGTGTTATCCACAATTTATGTATATTAGAGGGCGATTTGTGGGAGGAAGAGGAATTTTTAAATGATGAAGAAGGTAATACTGGTGCGACAGAAGAAGCGAGCTTGTCAGAAGCTGTTTTAAAACATATGGGTGAATTAAAACGTTCTGGAATTGCCGATATATTATAATTAATTAAAAAATTTATTTAATATACTATTTTAAACTAAATGACAAGACATTAATTTAAAGAAAAAAAGTTTTAATTTGTAATATACTTTTTAAATAATAATAATAAAATAATTCATAACAATTAAATTTTTTTAAATAATTCATAACAACTAATTTTTTTTTAAATTTGTATGTAATAATATTTCACAATATGCTATGCATTAAAATAATAATTAACACTAATTTTTATATTAATTAATAATTATAATATTTCAATAAAATAAATTTATAGAAATTAAAGAAAAATAATTTGTTTTTTTTTTAGTTTTCACAGTTAAGTCCACTATTGCGTTAAATGTTAACCGGTTAATTTATTTTTTTGAATTTTCTAATATTTCTTTTAAAATTTTCCTCTTTTCTTCATGTCTTTTTTGTTTTTTTTCCTCTTTTTCCTTTAGAAATGCCATTTTTGCCTTTTGAATTTCTTCTTTTTTTTCATAAAATTTTTCAAAAAGTTGTTGATTAACAGTTTTTCTTTTTGGTCGGCGTGATGGTATTGCTAAATTTAATTCATCTTCTGTTTCTGATAATTCTGGATTTTCCGGTGTTGATATTGTTGACGTAGATGACAAATTTTGTTGTGGTAGTGGTGATAATACTGGTGACCTTGATGATGATGGTTCTTGTGATAATGTTGCTGTTGTTGGTACTGAAAAATGTTCTTGTGATAATGTTGCTGTTGTTGGTAATGAAAAATTTTGTTGTGGTAATATTGATGTTGTTGGTAATGAAAAATTTTGTTGTGGTAATATTGATTTTGATGTTGCGGTTGCTGCTGATTGTGATGTTTTTTTTTATGAGGTAGTGATGTTGATGGTACATTTTATGACATCATTGTTGTTTTTGTCATAAATTTGCCGTGGCCTAACATATATTCTGGACAAAGCGAATCATCATCCTTTACAATTCTTTGAATTTCATCTTCGTATTCTTGTTCAATATACGCAGCACCACTTGTGTTATTATTTTCGATTATTTTTTTTGTTCTTTTTATCACGCATTTGTACCTAGTTTCAACTTGTATGCAATTAACATTCATATTAAATCTTTTATTTATTTCCGAAGCAATACGTATCCACATCAGCTTTTTTAATCTAAATTTTTTTTGTGGACCTACTTCCTTCGAAAATTCTACATAAAGCTCCAACAAATATTTTGTGGGCCCTGATGTCCATTTAATTGCATTACCTAAAATATAAGTTTTCACTTGTAATTTCAGTAAATATTAATCCAAATGAAAATGCTATACTTGTTCCTGGTACATTTTCCATATCATTATTATCGTTTTCTTGTTCTTGCAAATTATAACTACCCTAAACTCATTTAAATTCAAAACAGACTCCATTAATGATAATTTCTTTATTTATTATAACTTTGAATCAGAGACCTGAACCGGAACAGAACCGTAACCGTAAACCGGAATTAACCGATATTTTTTGCCTGAACCGTAACTGAACCGCACCGATATTTAAAAAATGTTATTAACCGTAACCCGAACCGAACTGGTATATTTTATCGGTTTTTTCCGGTTTTTTTCGTTCCGGTTTTCGACAAAAAAAAATAAAAAATTGAAATAAAAATAGCTACAAATCTTAATTTGTATAATTTGAAATCTAGCTGAATTGCCCATATAAATAAATCTAGCATAATGTATAATCACATTTTTATTATTTTTACTGAAATCAATTTTGGGTATAAACTGCCAATATGTTATAAATGACCAAATCGTAAATGACCAAATCCACTTTTTAAGGCTATAAAATTTTCAAAAAATATTGAACCGAATTAATTAATTTTAATTTTTTGTTACTTTTTTTTAATTATATTTTGTTTATAAATATAATACATATATATATATATATATTATATTTTCTGTTTTTTTTTTTAATTGAATTAAATATAAATAAATAAAATATATTTTTTTGTTTTTTTGTACTTTGTATATGTTATGTTATGTAGTTAGTATGACTTTTAAATGTTTTTTACGTGCAAGATTTGAACCGGTTTTGAACCCGAACCGGATCAGAACTGAACCGGACAAAAATAAATAATAAAGAACCGGAACGTTAACCGGAACATAAAATATTTATGCACCGAACCGTAAACCGGAGCGATATTCTTACCGGTTCAGGTCTCTGCTTTGAATATTAATATAAAAAATTTATTTATTTGAAATTTAAAATTAAAAAACTGTTTTTTTCTATAAATTTTATATGTCATAATTTTCTTATGTCAAAAATAAACTAATACATAGATAAAAAAAATTGATCTGTTTTTACGTTCGATTGGACATAAAACAAATTGATTTTTTTTTTAAATTTTGATCTGTGCCAATCGAAATCCACATAATATTCACAAACATGTTCCAATTGCATTTGCGTATTATATATGCTGTTCATTTGATTCTAGTTTAAATAAATATTTTGTATTTACGGGTGAAAATTGTGCTAAAGACTTTATTGCATCTTTGGCAAATTAATGTAAAGAACTATATGTACGTTATTTTATAAAACCTAAACCAATGAATTCTTTAACATTTGAGGAAGATGTGAGGCAAGCAACTAGTAAGACTTGTCATATTTGTAAGAAAGATTTAGAATATTCGTCAATTCGAGTTCGAGACCACTGTCATTTTACTGGTAATTGTAGAGGACCTGCCCACTCAATTTGTAATTTGAATTAAAGGGATTGCAATTTCTTTCCTATTTTTTTCATAACTTTTCTAAATATGATTGTCATATGTTATTTAAAGTATTGAATGAAATACCTGGAGCAATTAATGTTAATAGGTATTAATAAAGAAATCTACATATCTCTAAGTAAACCAGTTCAAGTAAATGAAACTCTTTTCTTCAATTTGAGATTTTTAGACTCATTCCGCTTTATGCCTTCAAGTTTAGATACATTAGCTCAAAATTTAGATTCAGATGATTTTAATAATGTAAAAACTTATTTCCCAAATAATGTAGAATTTCAGTTAGCTAAGCAAAAAGGAGTTTTCCCTTATGAATATTTAGATAGTTGGGCTAAACTTAAAGTCGAATGTTTACCGCCTCAACAAAAATTTTACAACAAATTAACAAATACTGCTTGTACTCCAAGTGAATATAATCATGCACAAAATGTTTGGAATACTTTCAAATGTAAAAATTTTGAGGATTATTTGAAATTGTATTTAAAAGTAGATGTTTTACTACTCGTAGATGTTTACGAAAATTTTAGAGTAACATGTAAACAAATATACGATCTAGATAGTGCTCAATTTTATACAACTCCAGGACTTGCATGGCAGGCTATGTTAAAATTTACAAAAATTCATTTAGAATTGTTAACAGATTCTGATATGTATAATTTTATTACAAGTGGAATTCGAGGGGGTATTAGTCAATACTCTTTAAGAAATTCAGTCGCCAACAATAAATATATTGATAATGATTATAAGCCTGAGGAACCCAATAAGTATTTAATGTATTACGATTGCAATAATTTGTATGCATACGCTTTGGCAGAATGCCTACCTTACAGAGATTTTAAATGGATAAAAAACTCAGAAAACATTCGAACAATAATTGAGAAAATTGAGGATGATGCTGATATTGGGCATATTCTTGAAGTTGATTTATATTATCCATATGACTTGCACGATAATCATAATGATTTACCTTTTTGTGCGGAGAATAAATTAACTCCAAACTGTAAAAATAAAAAACTAATTTTGGATTTAACCAATAAAAAAAATTACATTATACATTATAGAAATTTAAAGCAGTGCATGGCAAATGGACTTAAGTTAAAAAAAATCATAGGGGCATACAATTTGAACAAAAAGCTTTTATGAAAAGTTTCATTGATATGAATACAGAACATCGCACGAATGCAAAAAATGAATTTCAAAAAATGTTTTTCAAGAATATAAATAATAGTCTATTTGGTAAATCTATAGAAGATGTATTTAAGCGTAAAACGATCAAAATTGCAACTTATTGGGAGAGCAGAGGAAGGCATTTGGGTGCAAGAGCATTGATATCAAAACCTAATTTTCATAGTTGCTCATATTTTACAGAAAACTTTGCAGCTGTTCAGTTAAATAGAGATATTCTAACTCTTAACAAGCCTGTTTATTTAGGATTCACTGTATTAGATTTATCAAAAATGCTTATGTATGATTTCCATTATAAATATGTTAAAGTAAAATATGGAATTGATGTTGATATTAATTATATAGATACTGATAGTTTTTTTAAACTATCTTATTTTAAAAACTTTAAAAACTGTTTATTATATAAAAAATTATATTACCGAAATATGAATGTTATTAGATCTAAGCTAGACACAGTATACACGCAAAATTTAAATAAATTAGATCTTAGTTCTAACGATACTAAACGATATATTTTAGAAGATAATATAAGTACATTGGCTTGGGGTCACTTTAAAATAGATTTAATGGATATGTTTGATGAGGAATTTTGATTTTATATAAGTAGAAATAAGATTATTATATACATAAATATATAAAGTATATAAGTAACGATTGTAATTAAAAATAGTTGTATTCATTATTATAATGATGTCAGAAAAAGAAGTTGTTGTAAATGAATTGCATAGAAATGCAAGAAAACATTTTGAACGTCGAAGATACATACAAAAAGGCATAAATGATGTTTGGCAAATAGATTTAGCTGATATGTCAGCAATTAAAGAATATAATAATAATTTTAAGTTTATTTTAGTTGTAGTTGACATTTTTTCTAAATTTATGTATGTAAAACCATTAAAAACTAAAATTGGTGTAGAAGTAAATCAGGCTTTAGCCGATATTATTGCTGAAAATAAAGTACCGCCTCAAACATAATATAAATCATTACACAAGTTTTACAATAATAAAAGCTGGAATTGCAGAACGTGCAATACGTACTTTAAAAAATAAACTATACAAAATGTTCAGCCTAAATGGAAATTATAATTGGATTGATTTTTTGGACAAAATCGTTATGCAGTATAATAACTCATACCACCGTACAATTAAAATGAAACCTTCACAAGTTGGGCATAGAAATGAGAAAGTACTATTGAAATCAGTTTATAGCAAGCCAAAAGTTTTTAAAAAGGGGAAATTTAAAGTTGGTGATTATGTTAGAATATCAAAACACAAAAGTACGTTTGATAAAGGTTATCTACCAAATTGGTCAACTGAAATTTTCACAATTTTTAAAATTCAATTAACCAATCCTGTAACCTATGTGTTGGAAGATTACAAAAAGCAAATAATAAAAGGTGGGTTCTATGAGTACGAGTTACAGAAGGTCGCACACAAAGATATTTATTTGGTTGAGAGAGTAATCCGCAAGAGAGAGGATATGGTCTATGTGAAATGGCTAGGTTTTGATGAGAGTCATAATTCCTGGATTAAAAAGAGCGAATTATTATTGAACTGAGGTATTATAAAATAAATGCTATAATTTTTTTTGAAACAAATTTAGTTATTTTGTTGATTTTGAAATGGATGCAGTTAACAACAACAAGGAACGAGTAAATTTACTATTGGCTTATCATTATTTTTTAAATGATGACCACACATCAAAGATATCAACAGGAATCAATCCGTCTACATTTCAGACGACCATCATTATAGACAAAGCTGAAAGTTCACCAATGATGTTTACGTATAATTTTTGGAACTTTTTCACACAAAACATCTCAACTGAAGCGGACATTGAAAATATAGATTTTTTGTTAAGTATTGATGAGTGGAAGAAATTGTATGATATAAAAGATTTTATTAGTTCGTATGCCTATTCGAATTATATTAGTGAGATTTCGTGGCGCCGCCTGCCTTATGTCGCATTAGAAATTAAGAGTATCCCATCCAGCATTCTTATTTAATTTGATTTAAATAAGAATGCTGGATAGTATTTTCTCTCGAACGACACGCCTTAGAGAAAATGGTATTACAAGAGTCGTATTTAACGAAAGATGGCGTTAAATACGACACATATGAAAAAAAGTAGTATTCTCTGAGTCGTTACGAAACGCCTTGAAATGTCAAAAAAGTAAAAAATTTGTCGTAAGCAATTTTGCTTACGACTCTAGAAAATCGTAAAGTAAAATGTGTTTTTTGTACCATAATACAATAAATATTTCCACAATTATTATAAGAATAATTGCGGAAATATATTAGTATATTACATTAATGTGGAAATCTCGATTGAAATGATCCAAAATGATAAATAAAACCCTAATTATTTATAGTTTATAAATGTATATATTTTTTTAATTCCAATATGAGAGTTAAAAACATGAATGGAAATGTAGTCATTTTTTATCTGAAATAACATCTGGAATGATGAAAAAATAGAACTCTTATGAGACAACAACTTGTTCCGTTTTTTCAACAATTGCTTCAACCGCATCTTTTTTTTTATTTCTCTTTTTTTTTGGATATTTGTTAAAATAAAGTTCTGTATGAAATCTGGTACCACTTTATTTTGGCAACAAATTCACTAGCTAATCTACCCTAATCTATTAATTATATTTTAATTAAACGTATTTATGCATTTATAAATAATTCACTGTTTCATAAATGTATATAATAAGACTAACTAATATTGCAAAAAAAATCCCGTGCAATTGAATTTTTTTATAACGTAATATCTAGCCGATAAATTGTAAACATTGCATTTTGATTGTCAAAATAACTGGTGGTACCAACATAAAAACGACTTTTTTCCGCAAAGCCATCTATTGGGAATTTTATTTTTCTGTTTTCACGTTGGCAACAATTTTTCGTTTCGTACGTCTCTGGGAATACCATTTTAGAGTCGGTACGAAACGAAATATTTATTGGGCGTCAAATACGACACGACTCTGAGAATAAGCCCATAAAAATAAATATGAATAAGATTGCATTTGTGGACTTTCAATTTGTAATTGGAAATGGAAAACAATATTTTGTTAAGGAAATGGCAATTTTAGAACAGGGTTCATTAACTCCACAAACGTATTACTTCAAATCTCCATATCCAAAAGAAGAACTGACTCACGAAGCTATAAGACTAAATAGCTATATTACTGAAAATATAAATAACCTTGAATGGGATTCTGGTATTTTTGATTATAATTATATATCTACTATAATAGGAACCTTGGAAATGTATTCGAAATTTTTTGTAAAAGGACAACAGAAGAAGGATATTCTCTTAAAGTATTTACCATCGAAATCTGCAGGATCAATTGTAATAGATCTGTTGAATATTCCCAAGTTGGAAGATATATAACATTATAAATATAATTGTAAAATTCATGATGACAACAATGATAAAAAAACACGATGTGCGGTAAAAAACTGCATAAATATTTCCATGTTTTTATTAAAATATAATAAAATAGATTTTTAGACAAATATTCTGTAAAATAAAATAAAAAGAAAACATAAAAATAAATTAAATACATATTTATTATAATCAATTTTTTATTTATATAGAAAAAAAAATACAATATATTGCTTATTTCTAGAAATTTAATGTTTAAAAATTTTTTTAAATAAACTTAAAACTAACTTATCATTGTTTGAAAATTTCTTCGAATGAAACATGTTTAAAAATTTTTGCATTGATAGTCCTCTACAGCGATAATATATGAAAACACAGCAATAATGTCCGCAAAAATTTGAGAAAGAGCCCTGTAATCGTTTTGAGTTTCGTACAAAACATTTTTGTATCGAGCTTTCATTTATTTTTTCTATAATAGGTGTTGCTATTGTTTGGTTTCCATAAGAATCAAAATATTCCACACATCCAAATTTGGGAAAATGTAAGACAAACCAATGTAACCCAGGATGGGTATCTGGATCTGTATTAACAATAATGAAGGATGGCTTGCTTTTGATGACATGTCTTGGTATACGATTAAAGGCATAAACTCCTTTAAAAGTCTTTCTTGTAAATTTATTCTTCTGAAGAAGATTCTTGATCTCCAGTGTGTTCATTATTTTTCATATTTGAAATATCTAAAATTGTTGAAGTACATTTCACATATTGTTCCAAAAATTCTTTCTTTGTTTTTCCATTCACCAGCAATAAATCAAATTTGTTCAAAACACTTTTTAAACTATGTGTAATATCTTCGTTGTGAGAATTACCATTAATCAAACAATTCTGTTTCTCAAAAACTATTTTAGTTGTCCGATATAAATATTTGTAGTCATAACGTATACTTTTACAAGATTCTTCTATCCCAACAACATTCACTTTTCGAGCAAAATAAATTAATTTGTCACATGCAAAAGATATATCAACTAAAGCATATGATGAAGGTTTATTAATTGAATACATCTCAGGATCTTTTCTATAGCGCACTTAATATCATACTAAATTTTGGAAGTATTCCAGCCGGTATTTATACTTGTGTGTAAATATTTCGATTTTTATCAATTTCTAAACTGGTATCAAATTCCCCGTATACAATACACGTCAATGTTGATGAAAGTGGAACCTTCAATTTTGCTTCAATTCTAACTACACCTTGATTTAACAAACTTTGACACTGCTCATTACCTGATTCATCAGCTGATAAATCAAAAGCTAAAATTGTGAAGCCTTTTGCAAAAAGTTCTCTTGTAATTTGATGACCTTTATCAAAATGGTGTATTCCTGTACCCCTGAATAAAGTTAAATATACTCTTGCATTACCACCACTTTCAGAAAAATTTGTTTCAATTGGAGAATTTGGTACTTGAACGCCATTCATATACAATTGAAATTGAGATAAATTTTGATGGTCGAAATGATAGGGATTTTTCGATCGTTTTCCATTAAAATTTTCATTATTTACCATGCAAAACAGTAATGTATTTGGTAACTGACCAATAAACACATTATCCAGTGAAATGTTTGAAGTATTGGAGGGTATGGTAAATGTTTTTAATTCGCCTCTTTTATAATGATATTTTGCATTGGTCTTTTCCAGAATAGTGTTATGAGCCAATAAAATATTTGGATTCACTGTAACATGCTTCATATAAAGTGACGCTTCATGAATTTTCAAATAACTCTCATCGGTATCGTTGCAAAATAAGAAAAAATCTGGCTTTTCTAAAGTTAATGAAATTCTTATGTCTACATTATTTAAAAGCAAAGTGGGAGTATTGAAAAAATCCACATGCAATTTTCCCATTAACTCAACCATTTATGAATTATTGTAAAAAAATTTTCTTGTTTTAGAACCTGTGTTGTTATAATCATGAATATTAGGTTTGTCTAACTCCCATCCTGCACCTTCTAAATGGGTTGTACTAGCATCTTTGCCATAATTTAATAAAGATACTAAATAGCTTTTATAATTGTAATGCGAGTCAGATGGCCATATATTTTTTCCATTGAGCGTAACATTAACTTGTTTTATCATTGAGTGAAGCAAATTATTTACTACACTTGGTTGTGGCGCAGCCTTAACATCAACGCCTGTGCCTGTTTTATCATTAATACTCCATTGCTTGCCATCTTTTTTTAATATTTGAACTCTAAATTTAATATAAGTTGATGAAAGATCTCTATAAGTATCGCCGTGACCAAGCGATACAAATTCTATTGTAGAAGGCGAAGCATCCAAAGATGCTAATGGATTATATACAACTTCTTCTGAACATAAAATACTTGTTTGTATTGGTGGAGTAGCAAAAATATCCAATTCGGAATTCATGCATTCGACAATAGACATTTTTTAATTGAAAATATCTAACACACGTGTTTGCTTGTCCTTTATTGCTTTTTGCTTTCTTTGTCGTTGATGAAATGATTTTAATTTCGGACGTTCACGCCTTTTTATAGTTTTACGTTTTTTTTTTTATCATTGAGGTATTATATTTTTTTCTTTTTATACCACTGCCGTACATTGAATGTAGTTGATCTATAGAGCTGTAGTTCTTAAATTCTGTAAGCCTGCTTTAGCTTGATCTGCAAATGCTTCTTTTGGATTAGCTCCTGATGCTATATCTGATAAAATATTACCACCAGTTTTCAAAGCTTCATCTTTCAATAAATTTAATCCTGAAACTAACGTAGGTTTAAGATACAGAAATAAACTTGCAAATAAACTTCCAAGACCACGCCCACGTTGAATAGTTGGGTATGATTGTAACAGTGGTCCTATTTCGTCTATACTTCCACCAGCTTGTGATAGGTAATATTTAATGTACTCACGATGCATGTTTGAAAAAAACAGTACACTTTATGACATATGTTTTTATTTATATAGTTTTTTAAAAAAGTTTAAAGGGTAATACAACTTTTGTTGGATAATAGTTTGGTACAAAATTAATTTTTTTACCATACTGATCACAAATATTAATAGCCATACTCTCAAAAATCTTTTTTCCCACAGGTACGTATTGAATATTTTTAAATTCTGTATTAATCTGTTTTCTACAGTTTTCAATATTTATTGCACGTAAGGCTCTTATTTTATTATTTCCAAAAATTTCTGGTTGAATAATATGACTATATACCATTACCATGCCTCTTTTTTCATCATTATGTGTATCCACAGTACGCTTAAAAATATCAATCAATACTTTTTTGTAATTTGCAATGTTTTTTTTTTGCTGAAAGAGTTCTTTCATCATATCTGGTATAGTATAGTTATGATTTTGTTTTAAATAATAACTTTCTGTATCAAAAGTTTTTGACAAGCGCACAAGTTTTAATTGGTCTGGAGCCGAAACTGCTTTATAAGTAATATTTTTAAATATTTCATCATCTAATAAAATTGCTATTACTTCTGTTTGAATTTCTCTTAGCATCTGATCTCGTGTAAACCCATCAGATGGTGTTAAATTATTGATAAGTGTAGGTACGAAATTTATTTTCCAATCATCATATTTAAATAATGCGCTTTCCTCAGGATAAAACGTGTAACCAATACGTTTTTTTACTCTTTCTTTGTTCTTACCTACTAAGACTTCATGTACGCCCAATGAAATCGTCACACAAGTTTCTTTTTTATAGATGTCAGTTTGCAGGTAATCATGCATAAATATTTCTGAAAGACCAACTTTCCAGTTGCCTTTTGTTAAATCTAAATGTGTTGGAATTTTTTTTTTGAAAGTTGATAATGTATTATCCGGAAAATAATTAATAGAATCATTACTAAATAAGGTAAAGTAAAATTCATCTCGTGAATCCATACTCGCAATTTATATTATTTACTTATAAGATGTCCAATAGGGTGGAGTATTTAATTTTTTATATTGTTTAGGTGGAGACCGGCTTATTGATGATAGTTTTCATTTGCTTGTATTTCGCTCTACTGGGTACTTTGATAAAATGCTCTGTCTTATAAATGAACCTGTTGTATGTAATCGCTGTCTCGTATTTATAGGATATTTTTCAGGAAGTGCTACTGTAATAACACCACCTTTATTTGTATCAAACATTCTTACATTGGCATTTGAAGATATCCTTCTAGTTAAACGTTCATCTGGTAATGTCTCTTCTAAAGCTAGTTTTTGCGCAGCTTCCTCTTCATCCGTTTCAAAATCAGCAACGTCCATATCAGGATCGTCTATTTGTTGCTTATATTGTTGTTGCTGTTGTTGCTCCTTTACTGGATCAAAATTAAAAACGTCATCATCTATATTATCAAAATTTATTGAATGTTTTTGTACTAATGGTTGCAAATCGTATCGTGTTCCCTTATTTTTTAACAGTTTAAATTTGGTTTGAGTATAAGCATTTTTTGAATCAGTATTTTTTCCGTTTTCTTTCATATATGCAGTAGGTAATAACGAGATTCTTCTTTTCTGATTACCGTATTTCATTAAATTTTGTCTATATAAGTACCATTTCTGAATAGTATTAAGATTCTTATTGTATAACACTTGTTTCATGTTCTGATCCAAAATATTTAAGTTTTTATCATCGTCCATTAACTTTTTCAATTTATTGAAAACTTCTGTAGGTATAACAACCATACGTTGCATATTATTCATTTTATGTTTGATAATCACTTATTAGCTTGCCAATAATACCTGATAACACTGTTCCTATTAATACGGGTAAGAAGCCTCCTTTCTGTATAAGTATTTTACGTTTTGATTTTAAACTGTTTTTTAGACAAGCTAAATATCTTAACACTTTTTTCTTATTTTTGATAATTGAAAAATGTTTCTTAGAAAGTTTATTATTTCCGTTTACAGTATTAATCACAATTTCAACTAACGCCTTTATGACATCATCATCGCAACTTTTTAAAATATTATTTCGAATTTTTTTTTTTAGAATTTTTCAATAGCCGTAATATATGTTGGTTTTTCTTCAATAGCTTCATATTTTTTGCAATATATTTTATTATTTAAATCATTAGTATTACAATAACATACACAATAATTTTTTTCAAAAATATTGCTACGAATGCGGAATAATTCGTTACCGTTTTGAGTCAAGTCTAACACAATGTAACCGTATGGCAACGAAGTGATCTCATTATATACCTTTAGAAACTCTCGAAAATTTTCAGGATAAATTTGGCGTGCTAAAGGTATAATCTGAGATTTGTCGCGTGGATTTTTAAACAGCACTAAATATTTAACATTCAATGATATATCACGACAAAATTTACCCTGGTGAAACACATTCTGAATCAATAAAATTATTGATAAATTCCTATGATGCGAACCTTTAGTAAATAGCTCACACACTTGTTTATTATAAATATCAATCACTAAATCATCTAAAATTATTAAAATTTTATCATTATTCTCATTGTTTCTTATTTCTAGTAAATTGTTATAAAATTCAATATTTGGAAAATTTATATTTTTAGGCACAGCAGCTGATTCAGGATTACACCAAATTATTTTTGTTATATTCGGTTTTATTAAGTTTTTATTTTGTTTTATTAAATTACAAATAAATGTAGTTTTTCCGCACCCAGAAGGGCCCGCAATAATCATAGTAAATGGATGTGAAAATGGCAACATTTCTTATATTTTTAAATTTTTTAATCTGCTTATTAAATTTTCAAATTTGTTTTTAAAGTTTTCCATAATTTCGACTGCGTCTCTAAATTTAAAGCTTAATGTAACACAAGAACAAGTATCTGGACCTGATGTAGCTTCATTTTGTGACCAGATGCAATTAGTGAAGTGGTTACCATATTTAGATTTTGTAGTCCCATTGTGTTTTGCATATTTTAATTCCTCCAAAAGTTTTTCAAATTTTTTAAAGTTTATATAATCCATATACTCACTATATTCATTTAAAAAATTACTAATAATTTCAATTTTTTGATCTACACTCATTATATTATAAAATTATAAAAAATTATTACTTAAACTTATAACTGATTGCTCGTTCCTATAATTTGTTTTGTTTAATGTTAGAATGCAAATCTAAAACTAATTTTTGATTTAAAATTCAGTTCCTTTATAAGAATTTTTTCCATTATCTCAACTATAAATCCAATTATTATAAAATTCACATTGTTATACGCATTATTCTACTTTTTATCAAACAACAGAAAATTATTTCTAAAAAAGTAAATAGGTATAAAGCAGTAGAAAATATAACGCAGAAAAAAAATTTCTGTAAAATAATTTTAATCAATATATATATATATATATGAGATAATATTGATTACAATGTCATAATGTTTAAATGCAAGTTCAAAATCAGGAAAATAATTTTTTAATATACAAATTAAAACAAGTTTTTCGTTATATGAAATTGAAATGAAATAATTTTTAATAAACCAAATGTGTAAAAGTTTTATATGGTAGACCACAAAAGAGAATACAAAAAAGTTACTATGCGTGAATTTATTGTGGTGTAGTAAATTTTATTTTATTAAAATTGAAAGTGAAACTTATATTCGGATTATATACCGTCGAAGAAAACTCGAAAAAGTATGTGCGTGAATTGTGCAAAAAATATATGTGGATATTGGGACAAAGCAAAATGAAAAAAAGTTGTGAAAAAAGAAGATTTTATTAGATTTTATATTGAAAAGTATATGGATTTTCTGGCTCAACTGAGAATTTTAAATTTTCAAAAAAATGTGTATTTTGTATGGAAAATAGTGAGCCAGAACATACATATCGATACTACTTATATATATGTATATATATACTTGAAGTGTGAATTCATAAAAAATATAAATAAAAAGTAATACATCAATGTACTTTCCCGTTGAGTTTAAGCCACTGTCAGCAGTAGTAAGGGAAAGTAGATCTTATCAGAATTAAGGCCATTTATAGAGGTCTACCGTTCCCTTACTATTGTTGACAGTGGCTTAAACTCAACGGGAAAGTACATTGATGTGGTATTATTTGCTTGTTTATTACTTTTTAGTTGAATATTTCTTTAAGGGAAAGTATTTTTAAAAAACTTTTTTTTATTTATATTTTTTATTTTACATTTTTTAGTCGGTCAAATATTTATTAATTTGACCGACTAAAAATATTTAAATACTTTGACAACTTGGGAATGATTTGTTTGAGCTCCTCATGGCCCACTATTTGGAATTCCACATGTGGCCGATGTTTTGGGCCTTCCATGGCCCCCGGTGCTCCACATATTTTTCTTTGTATAACTGGCTCCACATGACCCAGGGTACTGCTCGGACTACTCTTCAAGACCATTCATTTGATGCTCCACATGATTTTTTTATTATGGGCCTCCACATGACACAGGTTTTGGGCCCTAACATGAATTATGAAGCTCCACGGACTGCGCAACGAGATGTATTTTTTTTCAATACCTTTTATTTGGTACCTCTCATGTCTTTTTGCATTATGGGCCCCACAAGACCCAGAGTACCTCTCGGAACAGATTTTGGGCCCACTTGACCCACGCACTACGAAACGAGATGTACTCTGCACGACCTTTCATTTGATACCCTACACGATATTTTTATGATTTAAGGCCTTGTTGACCCACATGACCCCCTTTTGGAACCTCGTGTAACCCAGTGTGCCTTTACGGACTACGCTCATTTAAATATACTCTTCAAGACCTTTCATTTAATACCCCACATGATTTTTGTATAATGAGCCCACATGACCCACATTTGGGCCCCCGTATAATCGAATGTGCCCCACGGACTACCCTCATCGAGATGTACTCTTCAAGACCTTTCATTTGATACCCCACATGATTTTTTGTATTATAGGGCCCAACATTGCCCCGTTTTGAGCCCGACATGATCCACGGCGCCCCCCGGACTACCGCTTAATGAGATGTACTCCTCAAGACCTTTCATTTGATACCCCACATGATTTTTTGTATTATGGGGCCCCACATTGCCCCGATTTGCGCCCGACATGACCCACGGCGACCCCCGGACCACCGTCCAATGAGATGTACTCGTCAAGACCTTTAATTTGGTACCCCACACGGTTTCTTTGGTACATTCAAAAATTAAACAGCCCTCCGCGCCCCCTTCCCCCTTATCAAAAATGCCCAGGTGAGGAGATACCGAAATACCGACATACTGGAAGTGTTAATTCATAAAAGGGCAAGTAATAAATATACTGGAAGTGTGAATTCATAGAAGGGAAAGTAATAAATTTTACATTTTTTGAAAAATTTTTAATTTTCTGTTAAATTTGCATTTTCTGTTAAATTTACTTCTTCTGTTAAATTTTACAATTTCTGTTAAATTTACATCTGCTATTAAATTTTACAATTTCTGTTAAATTTTATATTTTTCTGTTAAATTTGACACTTTCTATTAAATTTTCATTTTTCTGTTAAATTTTACATTTTCTGTTAAATTCCACATTTTCTGTTAAATTTTACATTTTCTGTTAAATTTACATTTTCTGTTAATTTCAACATTTAACATTTTCATTTTCTGTTAACTGGTCTTGGGCCCGTTAACTGGTCTTGGACCCGTTTGACCTAAGATGTACTCTTCATGACCTTCCATATGCTACCCAACATGATTTTTTTTTATTTTAGGCCCACTTGACCCACGGTGCCCAATGGACCACCCAACGATATGTACTCTTCAAGACCTTTTATTTGATACCCCACATGATTTTTGTATGATGGAGCCCCACATTGCCCCCATTTTAGCCCCTACATGACACGGCGCCCCACGAAATACACCCCATTGAGATGTACACTTCAAAACCTTACATTTGATACCCCTCACGATTTCTTGTAATATGGGGTCCAACATGGCCCCCGTTTTGGGCCCCAGCATGACCCTCGTCCCCCCCGACTACCCCCATTGAGATGTACTCTTGAAGACCTTTCATTTGATACCCCACATGATTTTTTGTATTATGGAGCCCAACATTGCCCCCGTTTTGGACCCGACATGACCCATGGCGCCCCCCGGACTACCGTTCAATGAGATGTACTCGTCAAGACCTTTCATTTGATACCCCACATGATTTTTTGTATTATGGAGCCCAACTTTACCCCCGTTTTGGGCGACATGACCCACGGCGCCCCCCAGACTACCGCTCAATGAGATGTACTCGTCAAGGCTTTCATTTGATACCCCACATGATTTTTTGTATTATGGAGCCCAACATTGCCCCCGTTTTGGGCGACATGACCCACGCCGCCCTCAGACTACCGCTCAATGAGATGTACTCGTCAAGACCTTTCATTTGATACCCCACATGTTTCTTTGTATTATGGACCCCACATTGACCCGATTTGCGCCTGACATGACCCACGGCGCCCCCCGGACTACCGCTCAATGAGATGTACTCGTCAAGACCTTTCATTTGATACCCCACATGATTTTTTGTATTATGGGGCCCTACATTGCCCCGATTTGCGCCCGACATGACCCACGGCGCCCCCCGGACCACCGTCCAATGAGATGTACTCGTCAAGACCTTTCATTTGATACCCCACATGGTTTTTTTGGTACATTCAAAAATTAAACAGCCCTCCGCGCCCCTTTCCCTCTAATCAAAAAGGTCCCAAATTTATATGGTACCAAGCCATTGATGACACGAGCTCAACTTCCAAATTTGAGCTCAATCGGTCAAGCCGTTTAAGAGTTATGGCCAGGTGAGGAGATATATATATATATATATATATATATATATAAATATACCGACATATATACTGGAAGTGTGAATTCATAAAAGGGAAAGTAAAAAGAAAGTAAAATACAAGAAATTTTGTCGATAGAAAATGAAAATGTTAACGATATACTAAGAAGGTATATTATAAAGGGAAAGTAGGAATATATTCTGAAGCAAATGATCATGAATACAATAAGCTACAAAATATTATTATTAAGCTTTATCCAAGAAATGGTAGTATAACCAGCGGCGGCTCGTCATATTGGGCAGGGTGGGCTAAGCCCAACCTGAATTTACAGGAAAATGATACAAAATATTCATTTAAAATATATTATAAAAATGAGCAAAAAAAATTCAAATGTTTTTTAAATAAATGTCATATAATATACGTGTATATAATTTTTTCCATCGAAATTCGTGCACCACCGCTGCGAAATATAATATGTATATAAAAATATAATCTAAAATCTACATATGAATATGAACGCTAAAATACAAATATATTATACTAACACTACATACATAACTTTTTCATTATAAAAATACAACTACTCTTTTCTCTTTACTTCAAGGGCTAATTGAAATTTGCCCACCTTATTATACTAATTTTATACAAAACAATTTTGCGTATGTGTTGAATTTTGTATGGATCAGGCTGGGCTAATTTAAACTAGCCAACGAAGACCACGTGTTCCCCATAGAAATGCGAAATATTTGTAATTGCTATATGATTTGCAGAATTTAATTATTTTTTCTATGGAAGAAAATTATTAGAAAATTTCCATTGTACAGATGTCAATTTTCAAATTTTTTAAACCAAAATACCAGGCGCGCATATTTTATAATCAACACTATTGAGTTGAGTTATTTCCTTCTCCTATATTAAAACATTTATATTGAGAAAAATATATCATGGGATAGAAAATCTCTTTTCCATAGAAGAAATATTCCTATACTGAAAATTTGCATGAAATATTTTTCATTAAAAAAAAAGAGAAATATATCATCGTGGGCTAGAAAATCGCAGCCCCTAGAACGAATAATTCCTTTGAGTAAAAATTTGCATGAAATATTTATTTCGTTATATAAATATTTTGTATTAAAAAATAAATAAATATATCTTCATGGGCTGGAAAATCGCAGCCCATAGCAATAATTTTATCGCTTATATTTTAAATTCCCTCAGTAGACAAAAAATTATTTAATTATAGCACATTTAGAACTAAATTTTTAAAATTAGTACCAGGCGATCATAAATTTCAGAAAGTAACAATTTTATTCTTAGTTGAGAAAACAAGTAAATTGCATACAAATATAACTATTCAAATATGTATGGAGTGTGCCATGATTTTCGTTTATTTAGTTCGATTTTTTTTGAATGTGTCTAATTTTTTTTGTGTATAATATGTGATTTATTTTTCTTGTGTGCATAGCATATGCATAATGATTTTTTTTATTGGACAAAAAATGAAAAACATATTAAGATGCCAATGTGATTAACTAACTAATGATTAGCTTAGATGCCAATGTGATTAACTCACTAAAACGAAAAATTCAAAAGGTTGTATATTTAATAACCTCAAATCTTTGCTTTTCATAACAAAATTTTTTCCTTTAGCCCACCCAGAACTTTTGATCACGGTCCGCCACTGAGTATAACATTTGTATTCTGGAATAATAGCAACTTATGAAGGTATTAAAAATAGGGTTTATAGTCCAGTATTAAAAATAACTGTTCATAAAATAATAAATAATTCTGACATTTGTGCAGCAGGAAAAAATGATAGGAACCCAATTAGAAAAAAATTTTATTTAACAGAAACTCCATCGACCATAAATGAAGTAATTCATGTCGATACTTACGTTAATAGCAAACTTTTTTTTATAAATTTCATGGACAAATTTTCTAAACATGTAATAAGTTTTTATTTAGAAGATCGTAACAATCACATAATAATTGACAAAGTTAGGCAGTTTTTAGCAATAAAAGGAAAAATAAAAAAAATTGTTTTTGATAATGAATTTAACACAAAAAATATTAGAGAATTTCTTTCTAACGAAAATATTGAATACCATACTACAAAGCCAAACAGTCACACAGGTAATTCTGATATCGAACGTTTCCATAATACTATAACAGAACGAATTAGAACACTTAATCTTGATGAAAAGTTACCAATTAAAATGAAAATGCTTAAAGCAGTTAGTTGTTATAATAATTCATTTCATTCAACTATTAAAACAACTCCAATAGAAGTTCAGAACTTTAAAGGAGATCATAAAACTATTCGCGAAAGGTTAGAAAATACAAAAGCCCGGGTTATAAATAAACTAAATGAAAATAGAGAAAACTATAATGAAAAAAGGGAAGAGGGATTCATCATAAACTATACAGCGGTTAGGCATAAAGAAGTACCCAAATTTCGAAAACATAAGCTTCACGGAATTCATGAAACAAATATTAAAAGGTGTTTTAAATTTTCAGGTAATGATAACAGTAGGAATCATAATTCTAATTACCCTCAGCCAACAAATGCCGACAATTGAGAAAATAAATTCAGAATCAGGTTATACTGAAATTCAGATGGATGAAGTGGAAATTGTTAATAATTTTGATATTATTCTACATATAATTTATCCAAAGGAAATATTAATAATAATTGATAAATTAGAAGATATTATAAACACACTCGAACCTGGTATTTTGCTGATAAAAATAATCACCAAGTAATTGATAATATTAATCGACAAATTAAAATTAATTACAATTTTAATAAAACATTCAACCTTATTAATAAAGCAATTATAGTGGATAGAATTAATGGCTAACAGATTTAATGAAATAGATAAATAATGGCTAACAGATTTAATGAAATAGAAACTAATATTCGAAAAAAGCGTATTTTTAGAACAAATGATAAGAATAAATGTTATTAAAAAACAAGTAGTAAATATACAGGACACTTTTATATAAGCAAGATTAGGTATTTTACATCCAAGTATTTTAACAGATGAAGAAATCAGGACATATGATATTGATGAAAATTAACACAAATTAGAGTAGGAATTGCTAGTTATTATACTGAATCAATCATATTCGCAATAAAAATTCCTAAAGATTTCATAAAATTTAAAAGAAAATTGTTAATACCAATTGTAAATTCTAATAATAAAAAAATTGATGAAGATTTAGAATATGTAATTGAAAAAGAAAATAAAACCTTTAGATATAAAAAAGAAAAAACTTTAAAAGAACTTAAAATTAGCAAACATTGTATATTTAAAACAATTGTAAATTTATAAAATTTTCGGAAGAAGAATATATTGAAATTGATGATGATATTATAATATTGAATAATGTAAAAGAAAGGAAATTTAACAGTTCTTATGATGAACGAAAATTAGCTCTCAATGGAAATTATTTAATAAATTTTCATAATTGTACTATTTTTGTTGATAATAAAAAACTTAGTAACAAAGTAAACAAATTTATAAGTAAATTTATTGTTCCAATAAATAATGTAATAAATATAACCGATATAACTTTTGATGATATAATTTTAACACAAGAAAAAAATATTAATGAAATAAAAGAATTACAATATCATAAATATGTAAACATAGGAATAGGATCATTTACTATTATATTAATAAAATGTTTTATAATTTTTGTAATTTTATGCTTGAAAAATAAAAAGCTTAACGTAAAAGTAATTAATAAGATTCAGGAGAATCCACAATCTAATAATAAAGAATCTAATGATTTAATGAATAAAATCAACATAAGAATTTAAAATGCTTAAAATGCATTAATATGCATTTCGTTATATTTAAAATTAAAAATACAAAAACTTTATTTAAATGATGATTATCTCAACTTTTTAATATTTACTTTATTGATATTTAATCAATAAATAAAAGGGTACAATAATCATTTTAATTATAAGGGTATTTACAATTGAAATGATGATCTTACACAAATTGAAATAATTTAATGTAATTTGAGAAATTAATATTTAAACGGAAATGATATATACATATAAATATTATCTTATTTATGTTTCATTTAATTCTTTTGTAAGAAGTTAAATGAAACTTAAAATCATTAATAAAAATTAGTCGTAAGACCACATTCAAATAACATATATCGACTCTGAAGAGATCGATATTAATAAAATATTATAAAATTAAATTAAGTATAAATAAAATTATAAATAAAAATAAACTAATTTTGTTTTGCTTAATAATAATATTTTTTTAATAATAAATTAAAAAATATATTTCGCGTGATTAGAAAAAAATTCCAGTACTGGAATATTCTACTTTCGAAAAAAAAAATATTTAAGAACCGAAGTTATTATTTTAAATGAAGCGATAAAAATACGAAACGCGATCAATAGCGTTTACTGACAAAAAGAAAAAATATACACAGATTGCAGTCTCAAATCAAATTGTAAAATTAAATAAATTATTTATTTTAAAAAATACAAATAAAAGAAATCTATATACCATTTGGAAATTAGTAAAAAAATTAAAAAAAAGAATAATTGAATTAGTGTGACGCTATTCCTGTGAAGAAAAGGATAGCAGTGGCATTATATGATTTAGGTTCTTCAGCGGAGTATAGAACTATTGCCAATATATTTGGAATAGGTCGTTCTACAGTGTGTAAAATTGGTTTAAAATTCTGTTCAGAGGTTTGGGAGCAATTAAGATCGGAATATCTTAATTCATATCAATTAACAGATCTTACTATAAAAGAAAATATTAATGGATTTGAAAAGCTTGGATTTCCTCAGTGTATCGGAGCAATTGGTAAGTTGGTATAGATAAAAGAAAAAAATATTGATACATCTTTTTGTATTCTAGATGGATGTCACATAGAAGTAAAGCCAACAAAACAGGATGCAACAGACTACTACAATTATAAAGGTTGGTACTCAACTATTTTACTTGCATTAGTTGATCACAGATTCAATTTTATGTACATAAATGTTGGTTGTCCTGGACGGTGCAATGATTCTTCTATATTCGAACAATCGCTTTTAAAAAAACAGCTTAGTTGTACTAATCGTGTATTGCTTCGAAATAGTAAGATAATTGAATCTGTGGATGTACCTCCTTTATTAATTGCTGATTCAGCATTTAAATTAACCAAATATGTTATTAAACCTTATCCTTTTAAAATGGATGCAGATAATAGTGAAAAAGTTTTTAATTATCATCTGTCCAAATGCAGGCGTGTAGTAGAAAATGCATTTGGCCATTTAAAAGCTCGATTCAGAAGATTGGGTAAGGGATTGGACAACCATATTGATAATGTCAAAATTATTATAAAAGCATGCTGTGTGTTGCATAATTTTCTGAATTCGAAACGTGATGGCATTAATTCAATTTGGATAAGGGAGCAAATTGATAATGAAAGATCAAGAAATCGACTGCAGCCAGAATATTAAATACCTATTTATTCAAATAATGGCATTGCAGTTCGAAATTCAATTAAAACATATTTTTGTAAGTACATATACATACAGTATATATTACTATTTAGGTATATATACATTTTTATTTTTATGTTACATTTTTTATTATAACTAAAAGAAAAAACAAAAATAAATTTCTAGTGAAATAAGTATTTAAATTAAATCATTAAAAATTTACTGCTTACAAATTTACTGCAGTGTTTATGTACATTTATGAAATTTTCTCGACAATTTTTTCTATTGCCGCTGTTTTTCGTTCTTCCAAAAATATAAGCTTTAGATTTGTATCTAATAATTGATTATCACGATGTTGATGATTGATTTTCGGTTAATATGGATGATGATGATGATACACATGTTGTTGAGTCTAATAAACTGTATTCTAAAATTTAAAAATAAAAATTCTATTGTTAAAAATTATTTTAATAAAATAAATTAAACTCATAAGAATTGTATTTCTATATCAATGTTTAATAAAAATAATGAAATTACCTGAACAATTAAAACTTTCATCCATTGTAATTTTTATGTAGGTATAATATATATAAATAAGGGAATATATATATTTTATGTAGGTATAATATATATAAATAAGGGAATATATATAATTTCAGCCGCATTAATAAATTTACTGGTCCCTAAAATTTCCGCCATTTCAGTGAAGTAAACCCAGTCTGATGGCGATCCACCAGACGGTCCAATCATTTTTTTTCAGTAATAAAAAAAAATTATAAATAAAATGTTCTCAAATACAGATTGTTATGTACGGTACCTATATTTGGTTCTCAAACTATGCATTTTTGCCTTTATTTCATCTATACTTATGTTAATATTTTCTTCAAATAATAATTTTTGTATTGCTGTTAAAATATGAAAATTCCTTTTGTTTTTTAATAATTCTTCTTTTTTCTCTTCCCATATATTTATTAATATAGTGGTATTAGTGTAATTCCATTTTAATCTTGATTTTTTTGTGGATTTTTCCATCTTTTATTATTATTTTTATATTAAATAAAAAATTTTATTACTATTATTGTATTGTAATAAAAACAATTTACGCAATTTATAAGATTACGAATTTGAAGTTTAATTGACAATTAGTTGACAATTGTTTTGAAGGGCTACCAAAATTTATAAAAGTGTTGCCGTTTTTATCAAAAAGTACCAGTAGTATCGACATTTTAAACAAGCGCAACCCTTCAACTAAACTAGTATTAGCTAAAACTTGTATTATTTTGACAGCTTTTTATATGAAAAAACCTAGAATAAAACCAGAACTAGACTAGTTTTAGCGCTAAAACTAGTTTTAACTCCTGGTGGAAACAGGCTATTATGTAATTACTATTAAAAATTTTAATAACTGCACTATTCGTACCACTTTAACGCGTACTCCCACACTCATCCAAATTGTTGATGACTTATCGCAATGTGATAAGATTAAGATCTCATTGCGTACAACAAATGAAACAAAGATCGCAATGCGATAAGTATTTGATCTCATTGCGTACATCTTCTGAGATCTTCTGAAATTTTTCTGCAATGCATTTAATTCCATAACGTTTTGAAAAAACTTATCGCATTGAGACGAAACGCAGTCTTTTCTCAGATACTAAGTTATCGCAAAACTCTTGCTGGGATAGTCTTTTGAAAAATTATATGAATACTTTATGTAAAATTTAAATAACAAAATCAATTGTGCATCCTGCATTTCCACAATGTTCCATAACGCACGAATATTTATATTTAATATTTATTTTACAGAAATATCTGCTAAATGGGGAATTATAACAAAATTTGTAATTATAATACCTACAACATGACATAATTTAAAAAAATTATCTCTACTTATATGTAAAAAAGCTGCCAAGTTGGAAGAGTGCTTCATATCCCCTTTTAGATCAACCTAAGATAGAATAGTATTATTAAGAAACTAATTTTTCACTTTTTCATTTGTATAGCAATTTGTATATGTCAGTTGAGTATTTGGACTGAGCTTAAGTTACCGATGAATAAAAATAAATTAACACTATTATACTAATTTTTAAATTTTTTAATTACTAGAGCAGAAAAGGTTGGAATTATGGTTGGAAAACTATATTTCAAAGCTAATATCTAATCTAAGACCTTTGCGAAAAATTTGAATTTCACGTACAACATAATATATAAAATTAAAAGTTATAATTTTTTCAAAACTATCAATGTTGTACAATTTGAAATTATTATCAATAAATAAATACTCGAAATTGTATATATGCAATATAATATTAATTTTTAAAATGTCGAAAAATTTTTACCCCTGTAAGATGAAGAGGGTTGAAGGTACAGGTCTCGTTTTTATGTACAAGGTTTAGAATAGTGTTATTAAGGAACGAATTTTTCATTTTTTTGATATAGTCTCCCGCATAGGGGATAGTGCTTATTTCATTAATGCACCCCTCCTCTACTTTAATGAGATGGTGGTTTATAAATTTAATTGATTTGGAAAGGCTTGCAATTATGGTACCTGGCATAGAAGTTAGAAAGTCGTACATAAAATCTGGACCATTTTTTAGACATTTTGAATTTCAAAAATTTTACTTTGAAAATATCGAAATTCAAATACAACTGTCATAAAGAGGGTTGAGGGAGTGGGGCTGATTTTTACTTTCCCTTTTATGAATTCACACTTCCAGTATATAGGTATATTTATTTATATATATATATATATATATATATATAAATATATATATATATATATATATATATATATCTCCTCACCTGGCCATAACTCTTAAACTGCTTGACCGATTGAGCTCAAATTTGGAAGTTGAGCTCGTGTCATCAATGGCTTGGTACCATATAAATTTGGGGCCTTTTTGATTAGGGGGACGGGGGTGCGGAGGGCCGTTTAATTTTTGAATGTACCAAAAAAACCATGTGGGATATCAAATGAAAGGTCTTGACGAGTACATCTCATTGGACGGTGGTCCGGGGGCGCCGTGGGTCATGACTGGCCCAAATCGGGGCAATGTGGGGCCCCATAATAAAAAAAATCATGTGGGGTATCAAATGAAAGGTCTTGACAAGTACATCTCATTGAGCGGTAGTCCGGGGGGCTCCGTGGGTCATGTCGGGCCCAAAACGGGGGCAATGTTGGGCTCCATAATACAAAAAATCATGTCTTGACGAGTACATATCATTGAACGGTAGTCAGGGGGGTCACCGTGGGTCACGTCGGTCCCAAAACGGGGGCAATGTTGGGCTCCATAATAAAAAAAATTATGTGGGGTATCAAATGAAAGGTCTTGAAGAGTACATCTCAACGGGGGTAGTCGGGGGCCGACGAGGGTCATGCCGGGGGCCAAAACGGGGGCCATGTTGGACCCCATATTACAAAAAAAGTTTGTATGTGCACATTTCAGTGTACATCTCAATGTGGTGTATTTCTTGGGGCGCCGTGTGTCATGTAGGGCTAAAACGGGGGCAATGTTGGGCCCCATCTTACAAAAACCATGTGGGGTATCAAATGATAGGTCTTCAACAGTACATCTCAATGGGTAGTAACCCGGAGGGCGTCGTGAGTCATCTCGGGCCCAAAACGAGGGCAATGTGGGGCCCCATCATACAAAAAATCATGTGCGGAATCAAATGAAAGGTCTTGAAGAGTACATCTCGATGAGGGTAGTCCGTGGGGCACATTCGATTATACGGGGGCCCAAATGTGGGTCATGTGGGCTCATTATACAAAAATCATGTGGGGTATTAAATGAAAGGCCTTGAAGAGTATATTTAAATGAGCGTAGTCCCTAAAGGCACACTGGGTTACACGAGGTTCCAAAAGGGGGTCATGTGGGTCAACAAGGCCTTAAATCATAAAAATATCGTGTAGGGTATCAAATGAAAGGTCGTGCAGAGTACATCTCGTTTCGTAGTGCGTGGGTCAAGTGGGCCCAAAATCTGTTCCGAGAGGTACTCTGGGTCTTGTGGGGCCCATAATGCAAAAAGACATGAGAGGTATCAAATAAAAGGTATTGAAAAATACATCGTTGCGCAGTCCGTGGAGCTTCATAATTCATGTTAGGGCCCAAAACCTGTGTCATGTGGGGGCCCATCTTACTATAAAAGAAAATATTAATGGATTTGAAAAGCTTGGATTTCCTCAGTGTATCGGAGCAATTGGTAAGTTGGTATAGATAAAAGAAAAAAATATTGATACATCTTTTTGTATTCTAGATGGATGTCACATAGAAGTAAAGCCAACAAAACAGGATGCAACAGACTACTACAATTATAAAGGTTGGTACTCAACTATTTTACTTGCATTAGTTGATCACAGATTCAATTTTATGTACATAAATGTTGGTTGTCCTGGACGGTGCAATGATTCTTCTATATTCGAACAATCGCTTTTAAAAAAACAGCTTAGTTGTACTAATCGTGTATTGCTTCGAAATAGTAAGATAATTGAATCTGTGGATGTACCTCCTTTATTAATTGCTGATTCAGCATTTAAATTAACCAAATATGTTATTAAACCTTATCCTTTTAAAATGGATGCAGATAATAGTGAAAAAGTTTTTAATTATCATCTGTCCAAATGCAGGCGTGTAGTAGAAAATGCATTTGGCCATTTAAAAGCTCGATTCAGAAGATTGGGTAAGGGATTGGACAACCATATTGATAATGTCAAAATTATTATAAAAGCATGCTGTGTGTTGCATAATTTTCTGAATTCGAAACGTGATGGCATTAATTCAATTTGGATAAGGGAGCAAATTGATAATGAAAGATCAAGAAATCGACTGCAGCCAGAATATTAAATACCTATTTATTCAAATAATGGCATTGCAGTTCGAAATTCAATTAAAACATATTTTTGTAAGTACATATACATACAGTATATATTACTATTTAGGTATATATACATTTTTATTTTTATGTTACATTTTTTATTATAACTAAAAGAAAAAACAAAAATAAATTTCTAGTGAAATAAGTATTTAAATTAAATCATTAAAAATTTACTGCTTACAAATTTACTGCAGTGTTTATGTACATTTATGAAATTTTCTCGACAATTTTTTCTATTGCCGCTGTTTTTCGTTCTTCCAAAAATATAAGCTTTAGATTTGTATCTAATAATTGATTATCACGATGTTGATGATTGATTTTCGGTTAATATGGATGATGATGATGATACACATGTTGTTGAGTCTAATAAACTGTATTCTAAAATTTAAAAATAAAAATTCTATTGTTAAAAATTATTTTAATAAAATAAATTAAACTCATAAGAATTGTATTTCTATATCAATGTTTAATAAAAATAATGAAATTACCTGAACAATTAAAACTTTCATCCATTGTAATTTTTATGTAGGTATAATATATATAAATAAGGGAATATATATATTTTATGTAGGTATAATATATATAAATAAGGGAATATATATAATTTCAGCCGCATTAATAAATTTACTGGTCCCTAAAATTTCCGCCATTTCAGTGAAGTAAACCCAGTCTGATGGCGATCCACCAGACGGTCCAATCATTTTTTTTCAGTAATAAAAAAAAATTATAAATAAAATGTTCTCAAATACAGATTGTTATGTACGGTACCTATATTTGGTTCTCAAACTATGCATTTTTGCCTTTATTTCATCTATACTTATGTTAATATTTTCTTCAAATAATAATTTTTGTATTGCTGTTAAAATATGAAAATTCCTTTTGTTTTTTAATAATTCTTCTTTTTTCTCTTCCCATATATTTATTAATATAGTGGTATTAGTGTAATTCCATTTTAATCTTGATTTTTTTGTGGATTTTTCCATCTTTTATTATTATTTTTATATTAAATAAAAAATTTTATTACTATTATTGTATTGTAATAAAAACAATTTACGCAATTTATAAGATTACGAATTTGAAGTTTAATTGACAATTAGTTGACAATTGTTTTGAAGGGCTACCAAAATTTATAAAAGTGTTGCCGTTTTTATCAAAAAGTACCAGTAGTATCGACATTTTAAACAAGCGCAACCCTTCAACTAAACTAGTATTAGCTAAAACTTGTATTATTTTGACAGCTTTTTATATGAAAAAACCTAGAATAAAACCAGAACTAGACTAGTTTTAGCGCTAAAACTAGTTTTAACTCCTGGTGGAAACAGGCTATTATGTAATTACTATTAAAAATTTTAATAACTGCACTATTCGTACCACTTTAACGCGTACTCCCACACTCATCCAAATTGTTGATGACTTATCGCAATGTGATAAGATTAAGATCTCATTGCGTACAACAAATGAAACAAAGATCGCAATGCGATAAGTATTTGATCTCATTGCGTACATCTTCTGAGATCTTCTGAAATTTTTCTGCAATGCATTTAATTCCATAACGTTTTGAAAAAACTTATCGCATTGAGACGAAACGCAGTCTTTTCTCAGATACTAAGTTATCGCAAAACTCTTGCTGGGATAGTCTTTTGAAAAATTATATGAATACTTTATGTAAAATTTAAATAACAAAATCAATTGTGCATCCTGCATTTCCACAATGTTCCATAACGCACGAATATTTATATTTAATATTTATTTTACAGAAATATCTGCTAAATGGGGAATTATAACAAAATTTGTAATTATAATACCTACAACATGACATAATTTAAAAAAATTATCTCTACTTATATGTAAAAAAGCTGCCAAGTTGGAAGAGTGCTTCATATCCCCTTTTAGATCAACCTAAGATAGAATAGTATTATTAAGAAACTAATTTTTCACTTTTTCATTTGTATAGCAATTTGTATATGTCAGTTGAGTATTTGGACTGAGCTTAAGTTACCGATGAATAAAAATAAATTAACACTATTATACTAATTTTTAAATTTTTTAATTACTAGAGCAGAAAAGGTTGGAATTATGGTTGGAAAACTATATTTCAAAGCTAATATCTAATCTAAGACCTTTGCGAAAAATTTGAATTTCACGTACAACATAATATATAAAATTAAAAGTTATAATTTTTTCAAAACTATCAATGTTGTACAATTTGAAATTATTATCAATAAATAAATACTCGAAATTGTATATATGCAATATAATATTAATTTTTAAAATGTCGAAAAATTTTTACCCCTGTAAGATGAAGAGGGTTGAAGGTACAGGTCTCGTTTTTATGTACAAGGTTTAGAATAGTGTTATTAAGGAACGAATTTTTCATTTTTTTGATATAGTCTCCCGCATAGGGGATAGTGCTTATTTCATTAATGCACCCCTCCTCTACTTTAATGAGATGGTGGTTTATAAATTTAATTGATTTGGAAAGGCTTGCAATTATGGTACCTGGCATAGAAGTTAGAAAGTCGTACATAAAATCTGGACCATTTTTTAGACATTTTGAATTTCAAACATTTTACTTTGAAAATATCGAAATTCAAATACAACTGTCATAAAGAGGGTTGAGGGAGTGGGGCTGATTTTTACTTTCCCTTTTATGAATTCACACTTCCAGTATATAGGTATATTTATTTATATATATATATATATATATATATAAATATATATATATATATATATATATATATATCTCCTCACCTGGCCATAACTCTTAAACTGCTTGACCGATTGAGCTCAAATTTGGAAGTTGAGCTCGTGTCATCAATGGCTTGGTACCATATAAATTTGGGGCCTTTTTGATTAGGGGGACGGGGGTGCGGAGGGCCGTTTAATTTTTGAATGTACCAAAAAAACCATGTGGGATATCAAATGAAAGGTCTTGACGAGTACATCTCATTGGACGGTGGTCCGGGGGCGCCGTGGGTCATGACTGGCCCAAATCGGGGCAATGTGGGGCCCCATAATAAAAAAAATCATGTGGGGTATCAAATGAAAGGTCTTGACAAGTACATCTCATTGAGCGGTAGTCCGGGGGGCTCCGTGGGTCATGTCGGGCCCAAAACGGGGGCAATGTTGGGCTCCATAATACAAAAAATCATGTCTTGACGAGTACATATCATTGAACGGTAGTCAGGGGGGTCACCGTGGGTCACGTCGGTCCCAAAACGGGGGCAATGTTGGGCTCCATAATAAAAAAAATTATGTGGGGTATCAAATGAAAGGTCTTGAAGAGTACATCTCAACGGGGGTAGTCGGGGGCCGACGAGGGTCATGCCGGGGGCCAAAACGGGGGCCATGTTGGACCCCATATTACAAAAAAAGTTTGTATGTGCACATTTCAGTGTACATCTCAATGTGGTGTATTTCTTGGGGCGCCGTGTGTCATGTAGGGCTAAAACGGGGGCAATGTTGGGCCCCATCTTACAAAAACCATGTGGGGTATCAAATGATAGGTCTTCAACAGTACATCTCAATGGGTAGTAACCCGGAGGGCGTCGTGAGTCATCTCGGGCCCAAAACGAGGGCAATGTGGGGCCCCATCATACAAAAAATCATGTGCGGAATCAAATGAAAGGTCTTGAAGAGTACATCTCGATGAGGGTAGTCCGTGGGGCACATTCGATTATACGGGGGCCCAAATGTGGGTCATGTGGGCTCATTATACAAAAATCATGTGGGGTATTAAATGAAAGGCCTTGAAGAGTATATTTAAATGAGCGTAGTCCCTAAAGGCACACTGGGTTACACGAGGTTCCAAAAGGGGGTCATGTGGGTCAACAAGGCCTTAAATCATAAAAATATCGTGTAGGGTATCAAATGAAAGGTCGTGCAGAGTACATCTCGTTTCGTAGTGCGTGGGTCAAGTGGGCCCAAAATCTGTTCCGAGAGGTACTCTGGGTCTTGTGGGGCCCATAATGCAAAAAGACATGAGAGGTATCAAATAAAAGGTATTGAAAAATACATCGTTGCGCAGTCCGTGGAGCTTCATAATTCATGTTAGGGCCCAAAACCTGTGTCATGTGGGGGCCCATCATAAAAAAATCGGGTGGGGCATCAAATAAAAGGTCTTGAAGCGTAGTCCGAGCAGTACCCTGGCTCATGTGGAGCCGACTATACAAAAAACATCAGCCACATGTGGAATTCCAAATCGTGGGCCATGAGTAGCCCAAACAAATCATTCCCAAGTTGTCAAAGTATTTAAATATTTTTAGTCGGTTAAATGAATAAATATTTGACCGACTAAAAAATGTAAAATAAAAAATATAAATAAAAAAAGTTTTTTAAAAATACTTTCCCTTAAAGAAATATTCAACTAAAAAGTAATAAACAAGCAAATAATACTACATCAATGTACTTTCCCGTTGAATTTGAGCAACTGTCAACAATAGTAAGGGAAAGGTAGACCTCTTTATAAATGGCCTTAATTCTGATAAGGTCTACTTTCCCTTACTATTGTTGACAGTTGCTCAAATTCAACGGGAAAGTACATTGATGTGGTATTATTTGCTTGTTTATTACTTTTTAGTGGAATATTTCTTTAAGGGAAAGTATTTTTAAAAAACTTTTTTTATTTATATTTTTTTTATACAAGGTGTAAAATTTCATTGTCAAAAAAATATTTTTTCATTTTTTGAACTTAGCACCCAGCGGAAGGCATGGAGCTTGTTTCCTAAATTTACCCCCTCCTCCACCAAAAAAGAGCAGCATGTTAAAATTTTGAGTGATTTGGATTGCCACTAACCTATTGCACCCAATTTATAAGTTTCAAGTTAATATCTAAAATGTGGCTTATTTTATAGTCATTTTAAGTTCCCAAAATTAAATTTTCATAAACTATATAATTATAATTTAAATTTACTGGTTTGGGCGGTGAATTTTCGGATTTTAAAATTACAACCCATTAAGAAAGCGAACAGTAAACGAACCGCTGGCGAAGTCAATTCTTCATACAAAACAAAACGGTTCGCCGGCGGACCGTAAACGTAAATGTTGGAATAAGAAAATTAGAAAAAAAAACTAAGTGGTGTGTATGTATTAGTACGTCGCCTAGACTACATTTTAGCGGTTCGCTGGCGAATCGCCTAGGCGATTCTCTAGCGAATCGCCAATACGGTTCGATTACGTACTGATTTTATCCATATAAATAAAAAATCTGGAATTTTTTTAATTCAAAATAAAAAACAAATATTTTTAATTTTTTGGTTGAAAATCTATATTATGAAAATAATTTTTTTTTATTTATATTTTTTTAGGAATTAAATTTTACTGTTTTCTAAGACTTTAATATCAATATTTTTATGAATAACACTAATATTCCTAATTTCACAGACTACTTCGTAATTCGTAATATATATAATTTTTTCAGTTTCACATTAAATTATTTAGAACACAATTAATAAGAACACGTCTACTTGTTAGAATAAAATTTAATTTGTGCTTATATTTTATTTTTTATAAATGACTACTCATAAAAAAAAATATTTTATTTTTTATAAACTGGTTTGAAAGTATTGAAAGTATTGGTGAAAGGCGGTTCAGAAATGGTACGTTTTGGGTTCGCCAAAAGCAAATTCGTATATTGTCTTAAAGGGAATATCTCCAATTTTAATGTTATCATGTTGGACGTTCCATTTTGGTCGCCGTTGTAATCTGGATAAATAGTCATTTTTCCACTGATCCCAGAACTCTTGATAAAGTTTCTGTAGATATTTCCATCTGTCTAACTAAATGATTTAATTTTATATTATTTAGATTAATTTCTGGTGGGGTGTTTAAAGCATCCATAATTAAAAAATGTCCAGGAGTTAAAACGTTCAGATCATCGGTGGACGATGATAGAGGACATAGTGGTCTGGAATTTAACGCTGCTTCAATTTGACAGAACAATGTGCTATATTCTTCAAAGGTTAATTTTGCATTACTTGTCAATCGCTTTAAATGAAATTTGATGGATTTCACACCGGCTTCCCATAACCCGCCGAAATGTGGTCAAGCTGGAGGATTAAAGTGCCATCGTATACCTAAAGTAGTCAGTTTATCCGCTATTTCGGTTGACCATTGTGATTGGATAAGATCCATATCTTTTATAAATTCATTATTTGCGTCTACAAAATTTGTTCCGCAATCGCTGTGAAGATTTTTACAAATTCCGCGACGTGAAGTAAATCTTCTAAAAGCCGAAATAAAGGCTGCAGAACTAAGTTCACTGACTAATTCTATGTGAATCGCTTTGGTACATAGACAAATAAAAATAGCGATGTAACCTTTTAAAAAGGTTTTACAGCGTCCTTTATACGCCTTGATTTCTAAAGGACCAGCATAATCGACGCCTGCGTTGTAAAATGGTCGAGCAACTTGAACGCGTTATGCGGGTAAGTTTCCCATTAAGTGCCAGTCACAGTGATTTCGATTCGAACGGCACGTTCGAATCGAAAATTTCAAATTTTGACAGCCCCATATATTTTATATGGTATGCCGGATTGCAAGTCACAATGAACGTGTCGAAACGAATTCATTCGAAAAGAGTTAAAAATATTTTAACTTTGCCGGATGGGTCGAATGACATAACCTATAAATTATACATTTGAAATTTAAATTTTTTGAATTATTATGGAGGAGTTTATTGAAAATGTTAAGAAGCATCTAGTATTGTATAATAAATGCAGAAAATAATTATTTTAATACATAAAATAGAGATTATACATATTTTTTTTATATAAACGGAACGAATACATTGTGACTATAATTTCTTTTCGAAACGAACGGTTCGAATCGATTCGAACGTGCCGTTCGAATCGAAATCACTGTGACTGGCACTTTAATTGTGTTGATTCTTTAGCCAAAAATCTAAAACAAATTTAACAATTTTTAAGACTTTTCTTATTTTTTGCATTTAACATCCAATATTTTTCTTGCAAATATGCTGAAACTAATTTAAGACCACCGTGTTGAGTTTTTATATGTGCGTCTTGTATAATTAGATTTTTTTGGTAATAAAATTGGATGTTTTTGTGCAAAAGGTAAATTCGAGTTTTGCAATCTACCACCTACTCGAATAATCTGATTTTCATCCAAAAAGGGACATAAAGTTAAAATATGACTTTTTTTTTATATTTCAGTTTGTTTTATTAAATTTATTTTTTCTGAGTTAAAATTATCGTCTTGAATGAAACGTATGAGAAAATTGAGAGAATTTTCTATTTCAACAATGGAAAGTGGATCAGTTATACGCTGTTTATGTGTACATTTAAAACTATGTACAGCTCTGAAGCAATATGACATAACTCTAATTAATTTGGTAAGGTTTGAATATTTATTTATTATTTCATGAATATACGAAGTTATTATAGTATTAAATAAAATTTTAATAGCCTTTTTCTAGATTTGTATCGCTTATATTTTAATGTTGGCCATCTAAAATAGTTGTATTTTTTTTTTCAAAAGTGGGAACCATTCCACCAGATTTTGCAGCTTTCCATTTGATCTGGAAGTAATCCCCGAGAAGCTACATCAGATGGATTTTCTTTAGTACCAACATGACGCCAACAATTCGGATTGGTAAGTGATTGAATTATTGAAACTCTATTCGCTACAAAAGTTTTCCAGTTTGCAGGTGCTGATTGAATCCATGCTAAAGTGACCGTATAATCTGTCCAGGCAAACGTATTCATATTTTGGAAGTTCATCGCTTGATGCACAACTTTCATCAGCTTTGCTAATAGGACAGCTGCCAGCAATTCCAAACGTGGCAGTGATATACTTTTTAATGGTGCTACTTTAGTTTTTGCCGTAATTAATTCTTAGATTATAAAACCAGTATATGCAATAAGATATAAAATTCCGTCAAAAAAATTGAGGCGGGAAACGAGAAATTTTTTTTATCTGACGGCTTCAGAAATGCAGCCCGAAGCAAAAAAGCTCTTTTTTTAAAAAAAGCTCTTTTTAATTTTGTTATTTAAAAATCTATTGAATATGAATTAATTTTTCTTCATTTTATATTAAAAAAATAAATGTTTAAATTAAATGTTTACGTTTATTGTATACAATGTTTATTGTATTTACAATGTTTATTGTATTTTGTTAGTTTAATTTTAACAAATTAGTAGCTTTTGTATTTTTAAATAATTAAAACTTTGTTTTAGAGATCGGTTAAAAATTGTTATTTTATATTCTGGAATATGAGGCTGTTTCCACATCACCTTTGAGGTAAACCTATCAATGCGTTTTTTTTATAGAGCTGTCCCCATTAGGCATAGTGCTCTTAGTGCTCAAGAAATATGAATTTTTTATGTACGTTACGAAAAATTTTACATGCCCAAAAATAAAATTATTGTTTGAAATTTATTTCTAATTGACACCTTCTCAGATTTTTTTTTCGCTATAAAATGGTATCTAGTATTAAGATAAATTTCAATTATTGATTTTGTCAGTAGCGAATAGTGATTATTTTCAAACATATGACGATATTGTGTGTGAAATAAATTTTTGTCAATTAATAATTGCTGAGTTTCAATTTTAATTTTTTGAAAATATTTATCACATAAAACAGTACTATTTGTTGCTTCTAATAAATGGTGATAGTATCGCAAAAATTTTTCAACAGTATTACAAATTAATATCACATCTTTTGAAGCAGTATGCAAAAATCCCTTATTTCTATACGCTACTAATGACTGCGTATCATATTCTCCTTCTAAAACTGATATACATTGTTCGCAAAATATTTTATTTTTAAGTTTTTTAGTTACAAAGCCACTAATGTATTCCACAATTTTCGAACAGTAATCCGATAATTGTGGTATAAAAAAATCGCTACATGTTTCTAAAAAATCATTATCAATTTCAATATTTTGGAACTCTTGTATCATTGCAGCTCGTGGTGTTGTGCTGTTTAGAGTATTGCATGCATTATTATTGCTTGTAAATTGTAATATTTTTATGTTTTCTAATGACATGCAATTACCAATTCCACCATCCCTTAATTGGCATCTAACCAAAAGCCGTTTGTATATACCTGTAAATAATTAATATTTTTTCTTTAATTAAATATTAAATATTTTAATAACGTACTCTGAAATTGGCGAACAGTAGGATTATTATTATAACCAAGATTAGTTCTTACTGAACCAAAAATAGCTCAATATGATCTTGGTTTAATTTATAGAAAGGTATAAATTTTAATATACCTGTTACAACAAATCTGAAATGTATATGAATAATATCGAGTTACTAACATTATTGTATATTTTACCTTTCATATAGTGGTTTAATTGTCTTAAGAGCAGTTATAAGTCCAACAAATCCTGTCTTTCTTCTATGCTCTATCATCATTATATTATTATCGGTTTTCAAATTTTTTAAATAAATTATTGTTATATCAACAAAATTCATTAAATTAATACAAATTTCCTTCCGAATGGATTCTGTAAATCCAAAACCACCATATTTACGCGAATTTAAGACATCGAAGGTATTATTCATAATTCGAATAAAATTAGCTGTAGGTCCACTGTCTTGAAACTGTGGCAATTTTAAAATATTACGACAGAAATCTAGTGCATCAGCAACTGATTTGCTTAACAACTGTACAGCTAATTTAACCTTAATTTTTTGGTTTTGGTAATACACATGTGTACTGCGTAATCTACAAAAATTATAAATTACTATTTATTTAGTTTTCTATATTTTATATTACTTATTTCCAGCATGAAGTTGCTCTTTATCTTGTAAATCCAACAGATTTACAATATATTTCCAATTAATTATTTGATTGGATTCATTTTTTAATATTTTGATATCACCAAAAGTATTACGAATTAATTTTAGCATGTGCACCGGATCGGGAATTACTAAAAATTTTTTGTCATTTAATACAAATTCTGGTTGGCTTTCAATATTTAAAATATTACAGCCTAAGAGTTGAATTGTATTTAAATTTGTTGATGTACCATCAAACGTGACACCCACCAATTCTGCTCCAGTAGCTAATATATTTTCAATGCATAGAATGACCATATTTTGTTTTTGAGCACTATTTAACGAAACTATTGGAAAATAACCTAATGGTATTTTCCAGCTCCGATTCACACACACAACCATAAAAACTAGCATTTGATTAGCCATAGTGTCGCTTTGGTCTCCGTCTCCAATGTCTACACAGCCAACTAATTTATTGCCATTCCATTCCTGTTGCTTTCGAATAGCCATTTCGTCGAACACTAAATTAATAATTAATTTTTCACCCAAAATTCTAGCATTTTCAACATTGGTAGTAATGCTTTCAAATGCCTCAGCTGTAAAGCCTGGCTCGCAATCGAAACATTTGTACCATGTACTCAACGTTCTTATATGAGGAAAACTACAATGAAATGTGCTTCTTACATATTCATACGCTTTTTTCAATGCATAGAATGAAATTTAGTGCAAAAGCTCTTAATTCAGGAGAATATTGCCTTTTTACAGTTTTATCACTGCATTTTAAGTACTGTCTTTGGAATAGCTGCGCATTTAAATTCCCAATGCTATTTAAAAGATTTGAATCTTCAAAATTTATAAATATTTTATTTTCTAAATCTTTTAACATAGACGTCAACGAATTAATTTTTTTTGACTGTCGTACGACCTTTTGCTGCAATGAATTGATTTTTTTATTGCGTTTATGCAATAATTTTTGCAGTAACTGAATTTTTTTGATTTTTTTTGTTGGAGATGTTATAATTTCGTCATCAGAAATCATTGCATCTTTTACACCAACTTTGTAACATTTTGGGGCATTGCCCTCTCTCGGATTCCCCTCTTTAGATTTTAAGTCATGTGACTCAATCTCGGGTGCCGGCCTTTTTTTGTAGGTGATGGTACAATTTTTACATCATTTACGTTAATGATTTCGTGTAGAGCCGATCTATCTTGCGAAATAGTCGGTATATCTTTATTATCTACATTAGATAATACATTTTCTTTTTCTTCCTATATTTTCGTAAGTTTTGATAAAAATAGAGGTAAAAGAATAAGAAAATAATAGAAATAAAATACGAATGCAATAAAATAAGACAAAGAATAAGAAAGAGAATTAGGAAAAGAATAAGAAAAATAAAGAGAATAAGCATATAAGGCTTATTAAATTATATACTTAATAGAAATAAGATAAGAAAGTAATTAGAATAAAATAAAATTGAAATATATTTCGTAATCGTTTCCTAATCGATTTCCTAAAAACAATTTAAAATATGTTAATATTTTCTTCTCATAAAATTTAAAACAGTAAACTTACCAAATGTTGAGAAGGAATTGCAGTGCTATTAAGCCTTTTATGCATTTTTGAAATTTTGTGGCAAAAAATGCAATGCACACACTCTATCAGTGACACGATGGTCTTCAGGAATAACATTCACTGCAAAAAACCACTTTTCTCTCATATCCCCATCTTTAGGAAAACTAAAATATGTATATATAAAATAATATCATAAAAAATAGTAACTACGCCTCATTATCACATTTTCCTGACTATAACTCTGTCACTTTAATAAAGCTCTTTTGAAATATTGGCGCTATTTTTATTTCAAATATAAATTCAAAATTAAAAAAAAATGATTTTAAAAATTAAATTCAACAAACAAATATAATGCTTAATTTATAATATTTACTATAATTACCTGAAAAACGCAACCTTTTCATATTCACTTAATTTGTTATACAAATTATATTTGCAACTTCCCTCAATACAATAAGTCATGTTTATATAGTTATTTATACACCACTTTAATAAATAACACTTTTTTTATCACTTTACACACTTTTTCACTAATAAAAATAATAAAATAATTACTTTTTATTACACTTTTCTACCATTTGTAAAAGCTATAAACGAAAGCTCTCATGAAAAATATTTTTGACAGCGGAAAAATATTTTTGACAACAGAAAAATATTTTTGACAACTACAGAGCTTTAAATTTTTATTATTTAGTTTGTAGGGGCATTTATATCTTATTGCTTATCCTGTTTACTTAATCTTAGAATTAGTTGAACTTGAACACTTCCAGATTCATCTTGAAATCGTAAGTAAATAACAGCAGCATAAGCTTTTTCTGATGCATCACTAAACCCGTGTATTTCCATTTTTTTGGATTTTTGTGTGGTTTGGATCCAGCGCGGTATATGAATTTTTGATAAATTTGGAAGTTGCTGACGATATGTTAACCATTTTTGTTGTATATCAGGTGACACATTATCGTCCCAGCCGCATTGTTGTAACCATAATTCCTGCATAAGTAACTTCGCTGACACTATGCAAGGAGATATCCACCCAAACAATCGCGCTATATCCGACAAAATTGCTCTTTTTGAAATTATGGTTGGCTCGTTTGGTAAGTTAACTTTGAACTGGAATACATCTCTGGCTGAATGCCATTGTATGCCCAACGCCTTAATGTATTCTTCTTTTTTGAAATCTAATGGTAAATAACTTTCTCTTTCCTTTTCAGGGATTTGTTGTAATACTTGCTCATTATTACTGGCCCATTTGCGCAATGGAAATCCAGCTCGATTTGGGGCAGTTATCAATTCTGCTTGAGCATCAATGGCATCCTGAATTGAATCAGCTCCATACATCACATCGTCGACATATCCAAATTTGTCGATACATCTTGGAGATATCAGCCGAAAATGCAATTTTAAACTTCCTCCATTCCATGATAATGGTAATTAGCTCATTTTGTAATTTAGGACCATTTAATAATTTTTATTGAGAGAATCACGATTCATATCTTTACAGGAAGCATCGAAGACCACACGTAATTTTGTTGTTGTGAACTCCTTGAAGACTGCGTGGGAGATAATATACTTCAGCAGCATGGACTTCTTGCATTTGACCTGACCTTAAATAATCGGTAATACAATCAACGTACATTTCTTTTAATTTTGTGTTAATTATGAATTTTTTTTCTAACTGTAGCAATCTTATTAATGCAGATTTTTTTGAATTTCTAAACACTGGCCGCACCTCATTTCTGAAAGGTAAACAAACCTCATAACGACCGTCTGACCTACGGTTATGAGTTGTAGCATAATGATTTTGACAATAATTTTCTTCTTCGGTGAAGATACGACCTTCTAGGACTTCTTCCAATTCCCAAAATCGTTTAAGTTGGGCATCCAAATCAATTGACTGATGATGAACCGCAACAGTTTAACGATGGGAATCGACCACCTGACCGGACAGGATCCACCCCAATTCAGAAAATTGTGCTATAGGCGCATCTGGGGGGCCTTTGATGAGACCATCTAAAATAATAGCTGAATATGCATCGGCTCCTAACAAAATATCAATTCTACCAGGTAAAATGTTTACATCAAAATGTTTACATCAAGATTTTTTACTTCAATAAAATTGTTTTCGAGTTCCCGGGAGGGAAAGTGGTAGTAATGCGCAACCTAGTTGATGGGTTTCCTGATATATCAACCAAGCCTCTTCTACTCAACGCCAAATCTCACCTTCACGAGGTCCCTCCTGTCAAGCTGAGCAACCCTAACGAAAGAACTGGTATCCAACCCAGTTGGTGTAGTTTGGGTCAGCGAGCAAACGAGATTCGTGGAATCAAAATCCAGAAGCGTCTGTTCCACATTGGGCGGGTCCTGGTCTGCGTCTGACTCCTGAGGGACGGCAGTCAATTCACCTGGTAGTAGGTCTAAAATGAATAAAAAACCCCGGTTTTTAAACATGAATAAGTCTAAACCAGTAACCAATGCGGCAGGGATATCTGCCAAAGTGTCGTCAGAATCCACGGCTGACGGCGAGGGCTTGGCTAGTTTCGAAAGGAAAATAGCTAAGTCGCCAGTGGACAACATGCTCGAGGATACCTCCTCTGCACTAATGGTGGAGTCGCAGGCCATGGTGCTGGATACAGCTACTGTACTTAACAAACCCACTATTGTTGATCCCTTTAAGGGAAGTAGAAGAATCGGACGATCTCCATTAAAAAGCCAATCGCTGGTGAATTTACACACAACGCCAGAACATAATAGTAGAAAACTCAACATTCATCAACGGTCAGTTATAGATCTTTTAAACAATAGTAATCAGGAACTCACACCTAAAAGAAAAAAAATATGTTCCGAAGGTAACTTACCTGGTATAGGTTCAACCGAAAAAATTATATTTGCTGATCAAGAGAAGATTATAAAGCTATAAAGTGAATTACAGAAAGCAACACATGAGATTGCAGAGCTTAAAAATATTATATTAGCAATTCAGCTTAAAGAATCTATACTAGCAACAGATCAGAAAGCTAGCCCAGTAAATACAATTACAATTGATCATACGCCTACGAATGTTACAAAGGAAACCGCGTGGATGGTACCTAAATCTAAGAAAAGAAAAATAGCCAGCAAAATTAACACATCAATAAAGGACTCATCTGCGGAAAAAATACTAAAGAATAAGGACACTAACACCAAACATATTAACTATAATTTTAATGACTACTCACCCAGCCAACAGAATAGATTTAGTATACTAACTCCTATGACAAGAACCAGCAGAAACAATATACTTAACTATTCAAACGACACTCCACAATCAAGGGATAGCAACAAAATCTTAAAAATAAACAGCTTGACAACATCAATCAGCAATAAAGCAATTATAACCAACAACTCAACAGACAAAGATACAAGTCAAGAATCCAATTCAAAACAAGAGAGATCTCTGAAACCTCCACCAGTTATCATCAGTAACATAAAAAATTACCACGACTTCACTCAGGTGCTAAAATCAAAAGATCTAAACTTCAATGCAAATATCCTGAACAATAATCAAATAAAAATCAATGTATTAACAGAATCCGACTACAGACTACTTACAAAATCAGCAAACGAACTTCAACTCGAATGGCACTCGTTCGAAACAAGCAATTTAGACCAATAAGAGTAATGGCCAGACACCTTCATCCTTCATGTGATGCAGACTATATAAAAAACGAACTTCTAAAAAAAAACTACAAAATAATTCATGTTGAAAATAAAATAGTAAAAAAGAAAGTTAATGGGGTCGACTATATCACAAAATTACCTCTATTCCAACTTATGTTCGACCACTCAGAAGACATCAAAAAAATATTTGAAATAAAGTATTTACACCACATGAAGGTGAAGATAGAATCCGTCAGAGCAAATAAACAGGTACCCCAATGCAAACGCTGCCAAAACTATGGTCATACGACCAAATATTTCCAAAGAAATCCACGTTGCGTTAAATGTGCCGGAAATCACCTCTCAGCCAACTGTACCAAAAACAGGTATTCCCCCGCAACATGCTCAAATTGCGGTGAAGCTCACCCATCAAATTATAGAGGATGCGTAATTGCAAAAGAACTGCAAAAGCGAAGAAATGCAGAAACGAATGACAAAAATAACAAAATTACTACAAAACTAACCACAACACATAGTCAAATATTAGACACTACTACGTATGCACAAGCAGTTAAAAACAATGCAATTAACTACGCCAAATTAGACACTTCACTTGACACAACAGCACTACTAACAAATATATACACCATGGTTAGTAATCTCTCAGCACGTCTAGACAATCTAGAACTCAATGGTTCTATACCAAAAGCGCATCATGACCATTAAATCATTAAGAATTGTGACCTGGAGCTCCAACGGAATTTCTAACAAAACAAGGGAACTGGAAGTATTCCTCAACACAAACAATATTGACATCTGCCTATTATCAGAAACCCACTTGACTAACCAAATGTTTCTCTATGTAAAAGGCTATAAAACATACTTGACAAACCACCCAGCCAACCAAGCAAAAGGAGGTAGTGCGGTGCTGATTAAAGAACACATCAAACATCACCAAGATCACGGTATATCGTGTGAAGAAATCCAACTGCCAACTATAGTTATATACACAACTCAAAAAAAACTCTCAGTAGGAGCAGCCTATTTCCCGCCAAAACATACACTACGAAAGGAAGAGTATTCTAACATCCTCAACTCTCTTGGTGATAGATTTGTATTGGGAGGTGATTTCAACGCTAAATATGTTGATTGGGGATCCAGACTATCGACAACAAAAGGAAGAAATCTTAAAGCTGCGCTGACAGAAGTAGGATGCATCAGTCACTCTACTGGTAAACCAACATACTGGCCCACTGATACAAATAAGTTACCAGACCTGCTGGACTTTTTTATCACCAAAAAGCTGTCGCCAAACTACATTAGCATCGAAGACAACTTTGACTTGAATTCGGACCACTCAGCTGTGATACTAAATCTCAATGACAATATAACAATAAAGACAACAAATCCTACACTTTCCAATGCAACGACAGATTGGGAAAGTTTTAAAATTGACTTAGAAAATAGCATCGACCTTAAAACTGATCTTTTGACTACCCAACAACTTGAAAACGAAGTGGAAAACTTCACAAAATGCATCCAAAATGCTGCATGGGCAAACACAAAAACGATGATAACCAGGAAATCAACTATTAATTACCCTAAGCACATCAAAGAACTTGTGAAAGAAAAACGTAAAGCAAGATCCAAATGGCAACTCTCAAGAGATCCAGAAGACAAAAATAAGCTAAATAGAAAGACGCAACTCCTGAAAAGAGAAATTAACAAATATAAAGAAGAAAATATGAATACTTACCTAGAAAACTTGACGGCCAACGAAAAAACGGACTACTCGCTTTGGAAAGCAACGAAACATCTGACAAACCAATCTCACATAATCCCCCAGTCAAAAACAGGGATGGAACCTGGGCACGTGACAGCAAAGAGAAAGCTTATGCCTTTGCAAAGCACTTAGCGGATGTATTTCAACCAAATGATAAAAACTTAACTCTACCTTCAGACGAAAACATATCATTGTTAGACTTAGATATAGAACCAGTAACTCCAAATGAAGTATCCAAAGAAATAAAGACTAGTTTTAACAAAAGAAAAGCAGCCGGACATGATCTTATAACTCCAGAGATTTTAAATAATTTACCTAAAAAAGCCATAATCTTGCTCCTTGACATAGCCCAGGCGTTCGACAAGGTGTGGCACGCTGGACTAATTTATAAATTAAAGAAAATTATACCTAGCCAGTATGTTGAATTCCTGACCTCATATCTAAAAGGTAGATTCTTCAGAATCAAACAAGAAAATGAATACTCCGAGCTGACGGAAGTAAATTCGGGAGTCCCACAAGCTAGTATTCTTGGACCTATGCTATACCTACTCTACACCAGTGACTTTAAGGCTCCAGAAGATGTACTAATAGGTACCCTCGCTGACGACACTGCGATGTTAGTAACAGACAGAAATCTTCAAGATTTAACAAGAAAACTACAGGTAGCTAATGATTGCTTTCAAGATTGGACGAATAAGTGGAACATAAAAATAAATGCTACAAAATCATCTCACATCAATTTTACATATAAAAAAATCATCAATAACGAGACTATTCAACTTAACAACAACACTGTACCATACGGCTCGACTGTAAAATACCTCGGCTTAACACTCGACGAAAAATTAAAATGGAAGGACCACATTAAAACTAAAATAACGCAACTAAATTTGAAGTACAGAAAGCTCTACTGGTTAATCGGTGGCAAGTCAAATTTGTCAATAAATAATAAAATATTAATTTCCAATCAAATACTAAAGCCAATCTGGTTGTACGGCATCCAGCTATGGGCATGTGCCAGCAGAACCCACATTGAATCAATACAACGATTCCAAAATAAAGTGATCCGAAATATGGTTAGTGCCCCCTGGTATTCTCGTAACACCGACATCCACAGGGATCTAAAAATAAAAATGGTTGACGAAGAAATAACACAATTTGCATAGAAGCTAGTAATCTCCTGGAGAACTCGATCACAAGTAGAAGACTCAAAAGGAAACGACCTTTGGACCGAACATAAAATAAATTCTCATAACTGTCAACCTAATATTTTGGCGTAGAACCAAAATCACTTTTAAAACGTAGTCATAAGATTCAACAAATTAATACTGATGGTTGGTCCATTGAGACCAGTTTTAGTTTTCTCCAACTGACAAAGCAGTTTACAAAAAAAAAAAAAAAAAAGTTCCCGTAAACGCGTATTAATATAAGCAGCACGACGTTTTTTTGCTTCAGCTTTAGCAAACGATAATGCATCAGCTTTAATTTGTTCGTGTAAATTTTCAACGTATTCAATCCCGCCCGCCAAAGATTTTGTCATCGTAAATTACTAATATTTTTTTTATGTATTCTTGAAATAAACGCAATTTATATAATGTAATTATTAATGATATTTTGAAATTATTCTATATTATACCTTGTATTTTGTAATTATTATTATATCACATCTATTACACCAATAAAGGAAATCATATGAAATAAAGAGTTAATAAAAAAAAATTATTTGAGTTTATTATTTTATTTATTTTTTTACAATTTCATTACAGATTAAGATACTTAATTTTCAGGAATAAATATCAACAACCACTTTTTTCAATTTCATAATAATATTTTATCATTTATTGCATTAGAATATTTCCTCATATATTCATATAAAGGTACATGTAACCTAAAACGTGCGTTTTTCAAAAATAAAAAGTTTTTCAGTACAAAAATAAAAAGTTTTTCAGTACAAAATAAAATTTTTTTTTTTGCTTAATATAACAGTATACGACAATTTTTTATTTTTTTTATGCGGCGATCTATGCATTAACTTATTAGCTACATTCCTTTTGGCTTCCAGGAGTAGAAAAGAGTAGGTAGGAGTAGATAGGAGTAGTTTTTGAATGGAACGCAACTTTCGTTCATATCATACGACAATAATGACATGATATAAATCAAAATTGTGAAACCTTTATAACATTAAAATTTGAGTGAATATTAAAATTTTGTGTGGATAAATAAAATGGTAATTTTTTTATATTTATATATTTTTTTATGACCAAAGCCCTAATTTCAGCATTAAATTAAAACAAACCGTATAATTATCCATTTTAAAATTTTATATAAATTTTTTATTATTATAAATGTAATTTAACTTTTATATTCCTCTAATTTTTATTCACTCTTTAATAATTTATGTTATACCAATTAATCACCAACAAACAATAACAATTTCCAAAATATTTATTTTTGTTTTAAATGTCAATTTATAAGCATAAATCGTAACCTTTAAATTCCCTAAGCCATCTTTCAGATTTTGTGGAACTAAAATAACTCTATCGGAAAAAATAAGCGTAACAACTCTCAACTACACCTGGGAACTACTCCTTTATATAGCGAGGAGTAGGAGTAACTACTCCTATCTACTCCTACCTACTCTTTTCTACTCCTGGAAGCCAAAAGGAACTTAGCTATTGTAATAGTTGTGTGGCGTAATGTACGAAATAAAAGAAAATAAGTGGGTCAACTATTAACACAGCTGTTTTCTATATAAATGAGCGCGGCGGTAAAATCTCTACAATAGAAAAAACACTATGAATTGTATAATTTTTGTATAAAATAAAATAAACAGAGTATAACTGATCCATTTTCCATCTACAATGCAAAATGGATCAGTTATACGCTGTTTATGTTTACATTCAAAATTATGTACAGCTCTGAAGCAATATGACATAACTCTAACTAAATTGGTAAGGTTTGAATATTTATTTATTATTTCATGAATATACGAAGTTGTTATTGTATTAAATAAAATTTTAATTGCCTTTTTTTCTAGATTTGTATCGCTTATATTTTGATGTTGGCAATCTAAAATAGTTGTTTTTTTTTTTTAAGTTTGGACCACCAGATTTTACAGCTTTCCATTTGATCTGGAAGTAATCCCCGAGAAGCTACATCAGATGGATTTTCTTTAGTACCAACATGACGCCAACAATTCGGATTGGTAATTGATTGAATTATTGAAACTCTATTCGCTACAAAAGTTTTCTATTTTGCAGGTGCTGATTGAATCCATGCTAAAGTGATCGTATAATCTGTCCAGGCAAACGAATTCATATTTTGGAAGTTCATCGCTTGATGCACAACTTTCATCAGCTTTGCTAATAGGACAGCTGCCAGCAATTCCAAACGTGGCAGTGATATACTTTTTAATGGTGCTACTTTAGTTTTTGCTGTAATTAGTTGAACCTGAACACTTCCAGATTCATCTTGAAATCGTAAGTAAATAACAGCAGCATTAGCTTTTTCTGATGCATCACTAAACCCATGTAATTCAATTTTTTTGGATTTTTGTGTGGTTTGGATCCAGCGCGGTATATGAATTTTTGATAAATTTGGAAGTTGCTGACGATATGTTAACCATTTTTGTTTATCGTCCCAGCCGCATTGTTGTAACCATAATTCCAGCATAAGTAACTTCGCTGGCACTATGCAAGGAGATATCCAACCAAACAATCGCGCTATATCCGACAAAATTGCTCTTTTTGAAATTATGGTTGGCTCGTTTGGTAAGTTAACTTTGAACTGGAATACATCTCTGGCTGAATGCCATTGTATGCCCAACGCCTTAATGTATTCTTCTTTTTTGAAATCTAATGGTAAATAACTTTCTCTTTCCTTTTCAGGGATTTGTTGTAATACTTGCTCATTATTACTGGCCCATTTGCGCAATGGAAATCCAGCTCGATTTGGGGCAGTTATCAATACTGCTTGAGCATCAATGGCATCCTGAACAGAATCAGTTCCAAAAAAACATCAAATTTTATTTTAGTTTATTATTTTTTTTTATTTTACAATTTTATTTCAGATTAAGATACTTAAATTTCAGGAGTAAAGGCTGATTTTCGTTACAAAATATTTCGATTTTCATTACACAAAACTAGAAGTCGTCGACCAGAACGGGATGCGAGATACATATATATTAGTTGTGTGATAGAGAGATAAGATCATCTTTTTTAAAAAAATTATTTGGCATTCATATCTTTTTTATGGCAAATAATTTGACAATCACATCTTTTTATAGTATAAAATTTGACATTGGCGTCTTTTTATAGCAAAAATGTCGGCTGAGATACTTTCCTATAAAAAGATGTGATTGTCATATGAAAAAGATATGAATGTCAGAAATATGAATGATCAAAGTGTTTTTTTTTTGCAAATTAATTTTTAAGTAAAGCTAGGTATGTACTTAGTACTCTATTCAAAAAAAGTATAATTTTATGTAGAAAATTTTCCAAAGGTGTAAAATTTTTGCTTAGTTGTTACTTTGTCATATTCACATAGTATAATAACTGGTGGTTTCGATACCAAACAGGTGTTTTAGGACAAATTTGTTTAAAATATGATATTTTGCTCACAACTTTGTCGGTTTTTTTTGTTGAAGTAAATACTTAGCTTAATTAAAAATTAATTGACACAAAGTTTACAAAAATATTTATTTTTTTTAATGAATAGACAAATAATTATTATATTCTGTCAAATATTTAACCATAAAAATATTAGTGACATCTAATGGATGGAAGCAAAATTAATGACGCTGTCTCGTTCTGCCTTATACAATATTTTTATATCTATCTCTTTCTAGTTTTCTGCAAAAGATTAAAAATTTCTAGTAATGAAAATGGGTTTTTTGATTCGTATTGCAATGAAAATCAGCCATAAATATTGAAAGTTCAACAACCACTTTTTTCAAATTTAATAATTTTTTATTAAGAGAATCACGATTCATATCTTTACAGAAAGCATCGAAGACAACACGTAAAATTGTTGTTGTGGACTCCTTGAAGACTACGTGATGTGGGAGACAATATGCTGCTCCATCTTCAGCAGCATGGACTTCTTGCATTTGACCTAACTTTAAATAATCGGTAATACAATCAATGTACATTTCTTAATTTTGTGTTAATTATGATTTTTTTTTCTAATTGTAGCAATCTTATTATTGCAGATTTTTTTTAATTTCTAAACACTAGCCGCACCTCATTTCTGAAAGGTAAACAAACCTCATAACGACCGTCTGACCTACGGTTATGAGTTGTAGCATAATGATTTTGGCAATAATTTTCTTCTTCGTTAAGATACGACCTTCTACGACTGCTTCCAATTCCCAAAATCGTTTAAGTTGGGCATCCAAATCAATTGACTAATGATGAACCGCAACAGTTTTACAATGGGAATCGACCACCTGACCGGACAGGATCCACCCCAATTCAGAAAATTGTGCTATAGGCGCATCTGGGGGACCTTTGATGAGACCATCGAACTCCGGAATATTTTTACTACCAGCTTGAAATTCTTCCCACAGTTGCTGAGTGTTGGGTGGTAATTTAGCTGCCAACAAAAAAACTAAAATTGCTTCCCAGGAGTCAATAGGAATTCCCAAATTTCGAAGAGAATGTAGACATTCTGTTCAGCAGATTCACAGGTAATATTACGTAAATTGACTAATATTTTAATTTGCGTATTTACTAATAGCCGTTTATTATCGTATCTTTCAGTTAGTATTTTCCACGCCGATTCGTAATTCTTTTCTTCGATGGAAATATGCTGCAGAAGTCGAGATGCTTCACCCCTAAGTGAAGTTTTTAGATAATGAAGTTTTTGAATGACTGGAACGTATTTAAATGAACAAGTAAGGTGAATAAATCAGAAAATGGTTCCCAATTTTCATATCCACCTGAGAAAGGTGATAACTCAATTTGGCGTAAGTTCAATTCACCAGGTTTTCCTAACGCTTTTGGGGTGATTGATGCTGCGCCGTCGAGCAACGCTTGTTGTAGTTCACCACTATAATCTAGATAAGTTTCTTTTAACCGATTGTACACTTCTGCAGTTAAATATTTTTCTTTAATACCATTTTCCTCTTTTGCTGGAAAAATTTTTACATCAAGATTTTTTGCTTCAATAAAATTGTTTTCGAGTTCCCGTAAACGCGTATTAATATAAGCAGCGCGATGTTTTTTGCTTCAGCTTTAGCAAACGATAATGCATCAGCTTTAATTTGTTCGTATAAATTTTCAACGTATTCCATCCCGCCCGCCAAAGTTTTTGCCATCGTAAATTACTAATAGTGTTTTATGTATTCTTGAAATAAATGCAATTTAAATAATGTAGATATTAATGATGTTTTGTAATTATTCTATATTATACTTTGTATTGTGTAATTATTATTATATCACACCTATTACACCAATAACTAAATCATATGAAATAAAGAGTTAAAAAAAAACATCAAATTTTATTTTAGTTTATATTTTTTTTTATTTTACAATTTTATTTCAGATTAAGATACTTAAATTTCAGGAGTAAATATTGAAAGTTCAACAACCACTTTTTTCAAATTTCGTAATAATATTTTATAATTTATTGCATTAGAATATTTCCTCATATATACATATAAAAATAAATGTAACCTAAAACGTGCATTTTTCAGTACAAAATAAAAAAATTTTCAGCACAAAATAAATTTTTTGTTTGCTTAATACAACATTAAACGCGCATTCATACGCCAATTTTTAAATTTTTTTGCGATCTATGTATTCACTTCCCAGAGAGAACTGAGGTATATACCAACGCGTAGGTACTCTGTTGGTATCGAAATGACAATATATAAAAATATAATGTCAGACTGAGATAGAAGATAATCAAAGTATTTTCTCGATTTGATATAAACTCGTCATCCTGACACGATACCAATTTTCACCCGATTCGTGTGGATTCGAAGAAAATTCTACGCTCCAAGCGGATAATTGCTTCAAACAAAATAAAAATGGCAGAGAAAAACAATATTGTGTCTATGTCTACATGGTGATTGTAGAGTATTTTTAATGTGTGTATTTTGTATATTTAATTTACAATAAAATTGTAGTTTTAATAGTAATAATTATAAATTGTATTATTAATTTAAAATATTTTTATTTCCGTGGAAATGCAGATGAATTTCTTTTGGAATTTCATGAAGAAAAAAAGTATGTATTATAACACACTCAAACGTTTAATAATTTAAGAAGCAAATTTCCTTCAATAATTTTAAATCAAACAAGCTGTATTTAATAATTATTTTATTTTTAACAATTAATATCAGTCAACTCTCGCCAACGCCCAGCACTTGACTCCACTACTCGTCTCCACTATCTAAATTAAAACAACTTAACTGCCCTAACTAATTTCTTCTACTGCATAATTCTTTTTCTATTCTATTTCTTTTATATCCTAAACTTTATTCTCTCTAAATCCTTTTCCTTGCATTCTTTGCACACGTGTGACTTGCTCTACTCTAATTACCAAATTATTCTCAATACTAATACATTACATCAACTAATGATCTATTATTTAACTACTTCCTTGCATATTAATCTCTTCCTTGCACTCATTATTATCTCAAAATAAACAAATGCTAAAACTAATTCTACTACACTTTTACCTAATAAGGAGCTTTTCGTTGTGTCAAGTCGTCGACGAGAGAAGACAAGTTGTTTTTACAACTATCTTACCAAATTTAATGTTACAACATGTCAGAGGGATTTTTCTGACGTTACAGTTCGGCCAATCTACTATTTCACTGGCCTCAGTGATCACTGAATTCCAAAAATTCAACAATTAAACAACAACCAACCAATTGGTTTACACAAACTACCTGAACCAGTAACAGCCTTAGGTTCACTTATCTTACAATAACCAGATTCAGCCTTTGGTTATATACAACTTATACCATTTATGTAATAATTTTTTTCGTTTCAAAAATGACAACATACTCAAAACATAAAAAAATGGTAATTCCAAATCATTTTACTTGAGCACCAAAAATAATGCACAAAGTAAAAACAAAAAAAAAAACAAAAAAAAACAAAAAAAAACATTTTACTTAATGCACCAAGAATAATGCATGAAGTAAATAAAAAAAAAAACAAAAAAAAACATTTTACTTAATGCACCAAGAATAATGCACGAAGTAAATAAAAAAAAAACAAAAAAAAAAACAAAAACTCAAAACCAAAATCTTCAAATTCGTTATAATTTTGAACTACATTAATCAAATATTTACATCGTTCAAAACTTCGTAAATTTAAATATATACAACAAAAATAACTCAAAAAAAAGAAAAAACTTATCCCAGGATCTTCTACCTCATCTTCCACATCTATATCATCAAAATCTAAGTCTTGTAATTTGCACCACGGCTTCAGTCGTTCAGATGAATGAACTGATTCATACTTCATATTAATTTTGAAATTGATTTGAATTTGGACGTACACTTTTATATGGATATGGAGTATATTGATGTTGTCGTCTATTATTATCATAATCCCGACGATGATCATTATTAATGCCCATTAACTTATTTCGATTTTTAATTTGACTTTCCATTTCTTCAAATTTCTTTATTTGCTTTAGCAGTTCATTATGTTCCGTGAAATTAGTAGCAAGTAAACAACTCTTTAAATTATCATTATCAAGTCCTGATATAATAAATCTCGTAATTGACTCATTTGATAATTTAATTTGTTTTCCGAGACTCAAAACTTCATAAAAATAATTTTCGATGC